>JARLTB010000029.1:0-600000 GCA_030141615.1 Unio pictorum | reverse complement strand
CTTTTTGCGAAGTAATCGACTGTAGAAACATGCCCATCCATTATTCCCCCATATATCTTCCGTATTATTTATAATGATTTCAGAAGTGAATGACTCAGGAAGTATGAAAAAGGGAAACTTTGAAGGTTATTAGCTTGGTCGAGCCAGCTTTGATTTCGGCATTATTTTCCGTTTAATAATATGGCGGTTAATCTGCCGAATAAGTCTGATTTTGTCCATTGTCGGAAATGTTCAAAGCGAGTAATTGTATCTGATTACAGATTTTGTGATAGTCATCATTTCTTTCCAATAGTATGTGTTAGTGACATACAACCAACCTTTTCACAAACCTGTCTGTAGCGACAAAAATCAAACGTGCATCTTTGTGTACCTCTAACACCAATAAATATAATTTTTGTTAAACACATTCTTATTACGTGCTAAATCAGGAAATAGATACATGTTCATCGTACATCCGCAAAATATAAAACGTTACAATTTATGGAAAATCTGAACATGTTTCTGTCGTCATCAGGATGTTGAAAGTCCGCGTGTTTCTGACCACCTGTCTAAATATTGTTGGAAATGCTATTTAATTTCCTGTTTCAAACTTAACCTTAGTCATCCGAAAGTTTAGAACTTATATGATGGAGACGACTGATACTGATCAACCACTGATATGTTTATAATATTGCAGATCCCTGGTGTGCTGTTTCATAATGTTTTGTTTTATAATGCTATAGAATCCTGTTGTGTAAGCATGCCAAGCAGTTTAATTATGTTGTAGTCTCATCCGGAGAATTTCCATTCAACAACCATTGTAACGCCTTTGTTGACGAAACGACACTTGAACCTAACGATTTAAAGAACTACCGCCCTGTTTCAAACTTCTTATTCATTGAAACAAAACTTAGAAAAAGCTGTTCTATCCCAACTTGTATCTCATCTTAATTCAAATAGTCCTTTAAATTGTAGAGTGTGCATTTCACCTTCGCCATACTACAGAAACTGCCCTTTTGATAGTCATTAACGACCGTACCCTCCTTGACTTGACTGCGTAATGTAACATAATAGACCATGATATATTATTTCACCGTATTTGGTATTCACGATACAACCTTATTATGGTTCAAGTCCTACGCTGTCAACAGGAAAACAAATTGTGTCCGTAAATGGAAAACATTCCAGCCAAGTTGATATATGTTTTGGTGTTCCACAAGGCTCTGTCCTCGGCCAGTTCTCCTCATTCTATACACTCAGCCCCTCACAAGTATTTTAGATCGACATCCGGTATCTCACCATTAGCACACTGCTGATACTCGAATATACAAATCTAGCGGCACAAGTGAAGCTGAGGCTATTTACACGAAGTCACCAATGTTATATAACATGCTGCAGATAAATGATGATAGATTCAAGCCATCCCGATCACTATGCAACGATTTTTTTAATGCACATCCTTTACCTCAAACAATAACTATCATTAAATATAAAGTCAGTAAGAGACACAGGTGTCACTCTTGACAGTATGATCTCACTACCCCCAGCATGTAATGAACATATATAATTTTGTAAATCTAAAACTGCTTCGTATAACTCATTCGCCATTTTCATTTCATACCATTAAAACACGTGTGTGTTTCTTAGTACTTTCATAACTAGACTATTTTAATCACTTATATCTAGTTCGTCTCATTATCTACTACTAAGTCCACAATATTATTATTACTATTGATGTTGTTACTTGCAGCTGCTTATCATACTGAGTTTAGGTGGGTATGATGTGTTGAATATGGGTTGAGTAATCGTGTTCTGAGACCTGATTCCCGACCCAAAGTACCAAAGAAAAGATATTTAGGTAAGGCCGATAAAGTTCCTTAAAAGTTGACAATGTCCTACTTCCTTGTTCAGTTTACATCCGTCTTAAATATGTGGTTACTTTTACCAGGAAAACCTCTCCTTCGACTGTCTGGCCTTTGTCAAAAATATTTTAAAAAAATACTGATAGTTGTTTTTAAACATACAAATGCAACAAAGTATTGTTTTATTCATCAATATCTTAATTAGATATTTATTAGCATTAAAACAGCCATAGGAAAAACTGCCTGAATATTTCATTTAACGTCGCTATCACAATGTTGATATTTTTGCTAATAATAATAATAATAATAATAATAATAATAATAATCAGAAATATCATTTTGGGTGGGGTGCGTCAACAAGTAGTGCTGGGTCTAAGCGACAAATACACGGAACTTTTTGCATTTTAAGCCTATGACGGGCTCATTTAACTGCAAAGCCAATTTACTGAAGGAAGCGCTTCGGTCGTTTCGTAGAGTGTTCTTGTTCAGTGATTCTATTGCTGGGGATTTCCCAGGTTCGTTATTTTGATCGTCATGTATAGTTTGCTGCGAAATGGTGTTAAACGCACAGCAAGAAATCGAATAACGATAATATGGATTATTTTCACAAAGTCGATACATTATTTATCGTTGGATTTTAGTATACGAATAGGGCTTGTTAACCCAATCATATTCAATGGGCCTACTTTATGACACGGATTCCTGGTATGGGAATGGGCTTGCTAGCCCAATCATACGGAAGGGGCCAAACTTCACGACGCGATTCGCATGTTTTCAGTTTCGATCTGTTATCTCCTGCTACATACCCTGCGAAGATAATATTTTCCTATATAGCAATCTTTAATTTGTATTAAACCAAGGACCGAATTATAACTGCCCAATAAACAACATATTTACACAATGGCTTAGTCATGGACGCGATTTGTTTACTAGTTTCCAATAGACTCACCGTGAAATGAAATGCAAGCCCATTGACCGCGTGACGTAGGCATTTGACAAAGTGGGTCAGATTGCTCATGGAGATAGCTAGCTATTCATGCAGTACACAGTGTAATCGTACCTAGAGGCGCCAATGGGGCATGGATAGGACATGTTCATGATTTATCTTTGAGAATAAAATGCACAAAAACGAGTTTTTGTTCTGAATATTTATATTGTTAGCGCAACCTGGGGCCAATTTGTTATACAGTCTCTCCGTAAAAGTTCGCGAAAAACGTTTTTAATAAATAAATAAGAAATGAATTATACTATAGTTCTCCTCACTGTCGAGATGTATGCGCGCTAGCGCTAGTGTGTGTGTGTGTGTGTGTGTGTGTGTGTGAGAGAGAGAGAGAGAGAGAGAGAGAGAGAGAGAGAGAGAGAGAGAGAGAGGGAGAGATACAATGTGCACTCACATGATAGATTCAGACTATGATGTAGATAAAGAAAGGAAACCAAACATGGCGAAAAATCAATGCCATCAGCAATATTTACAAAGCATTCCAATTAATTAAACGTATGCATTTATCAACTAAAATAAATATGTAAGGAGAGTTGCGTAGAGGAGCAATGGAATTAATAATAATAATAATAATAATAATAATAATAATAATAATAATAATAATAATAATGCACTAGAAAACTGAGGAGTATTTACCTCGGTAACTATAATCTCAAAAACTGAGTAGTCTGACAAACTGACGCCCGGTAGTAATTTTGATAATTAGACGTTTTCATTTTGGCCGAATTCACCAAACGATTTCAACTGTAATATACAGTACCATCAGTACTGATACGTTCTATAATGGTAAACCAAGTTTAGTTTCAGAAGGCAGAGATTAGATCAAATGCCCGTTTTTCGTGGCTGGCAAGTTTTTGTCGATTACATAATGTCGGTAACTTCGGGATAATGTCTTTGAAGTCTACACTTTCAAAGTTTAAGGGAAAATAGGTTAGGTGGGTTACGTTTGTTTCCTTCTTGCAATTTTATATATTTTTTTTTTTACGTTGCACGCGTGAGTCTGTGCGTATGCGTTGCACAAAAATCCTCATAATGTATGTGTTCCATCCGTGCACTAACTTAGCATGTTTCCTATTTGTGCACTAACTTAGGCATATAGCCAAAAACAACAAAATGCTGGCACCGAAACTTCTCAATGAGCTCCGCCTAATTATAGACACTCCAAAAACATCCTGTTTCACCCGACAACATATATAAAGAACCTTAGTCTAGCTTAAAACACGCATCTTAACGGCAGTTTTGCGCTAGTTAGGTTCTCACTGGCTAGACAGGTCTGTTTGCACCAAAGTCTAATCTCATTCAGTATAAGAAAACAATCGTATAAAGAAAGACGCGTAGGGAATGTAGGAATTCGTGGAACGGAGAGAGAGAGAGAGAGAGAGAGAGAGAGAGAGAGAGAGAGAGAGAGAGAGAGAGAGAGAGAGAGAGAGGACTAAGGTAATTTAAGTGGCTATCAACCAATGTATTCATTATTATCCAAAAACTTGGTCGGGCGCATCGATTCCAACTGTTTTAACTGTATCGACTACGGTCTAAGCATGTACTGATACGAGGCTTGGCTAATGCAATACGAAGATGATCGACAACCAGGCGAACAACAACAAACAGGAGTGTATAATGGCTTGGTTGTCAAGCTTGTGTTTTATCTCGTTTTTACTAATTAGGATCGGAGTCATGTGATCTGTTGAGAACCGGAATTATCAAATTTATGTATGTTGGCCTCGGTCCATACAATGAAAATAACAATTACAAATTCAAGTTTAAATTCTTTATTTTTTACTGCGTCATCCAAATATACGCGTGAGAATATGACGTAGTCTGGTATACGCACTTAGCTTTTTAATCTTTCGATCTACGCATCTACTTTGACTTTCACAAACATGTATTCTGAGACTGGAGCATGCCTTCGGGGCAATAGAGAAATATCGTTTTTCGGTAGACACGTCAGCATATTGGCAAATTTATCCTTGTTCGGGGGGGTGGGGGTGGGGGGGCGTCAATTTCTGGACATAATTTTAACCAGCTACAATTGCGGAAAACTTACTCTAGGACAAGTTATGGCTGTTGCACACTCATTTAGGGATGGGAATGCGAACTGGTTTTATCGCACGCCATCCCCATTAATTCCTGTGCCCAAACCCAAGTCTTATACAATGAACGTTGAATCGTCAGATAGTCCGTCCTTGTTTTCGACCACGGTCCTATTCTATTTCTTTCGTTTTTCTCGATGGTTGCACGCACATTTTCACGTGGTGTCCGACTTATTGCGATAATTAGAGACTGGCCAACTAAGGGAGGAGGTTTGAATGTGGCAAGATAATATTTAGTCCAAAGATATAACATATATACTAGGTAATTTGTTATATAAAAATATTAAACTTTCTTTTATGAGTTATTTTGGCAAAATCAAGACTTTTATCTTCAAAATATCCCAGTATCGCCCCACTTGTCAACTTTCGCCTCTCGGTCGCCCCAAGTATCTGCAGACAAAAATACAAGACAAATTTGAATAGTCCCAAGGACAAACAAATGGAAATATTTCTGCGGCTTTTTCTACATGTAGGAGTTTAGCGAAGAAATGTTACTTTCACATCATTATGCAAGTGAGAAAATGAAATTGAAGTATAAAGTCAAATGCTTACCCCGTCCCCACCCCCCTAAAAAAAATTGTAAGAGAGGCTAAAGATAGACTCAGCCAGATGGAATGTTGTGCCCTCTTCTCGCTGTATACTGACCATTCAAATGAAATAATGTCAACTATAACTACTCATAGCCTTGGCATCAAATGTGGATCTTGTAATTTAGGAAAATATGGTACAAGAGCACGATACGCGTCATTCCACCCTTCGAAAACGTGGCCCAAACATCCGCAAAATGGATGGGGTATTATCTCAGTAACAGAAGGCAAACACATGTCCTGGGATTCCTTCACAAAATCATAGATAGGTACAACATGGCATCTATATTCTAAGCGAAAATCATGCAGAGGGAAGGAAGAAGAAAAAAAAAAGAGAAGACAAAAAGAAGTATTTTACACTACATCGTCGCCAAACATGGGAGACAATCTGCTACATTCTGAGTCGTATCTGTTACAAAGTCATATACGGTTGCCTGTGCAGAGATTTCCTGGTTTTTTTTTTTTTTTTTCTTTAAAGTTCGCAAAACAAAATACGTCATCAATAAAACAATGTAACAATCACAACACATAAATGAAAGTGCCCGTTTAATCGATCGTGTTTGAAACAGAAACGTTTTTTTTTTTTTTAAGGGTTCATTCATATAACATGAAAGGTTATGTTGCATCACAATAGAATAGAATATTGGCTACAGTGGCTTGTAAGAATGAAACAACCCCCTCTCCCCCCCCCACATAAACTACACACCAGGGGGAACACACTCACACGTAAACACTTTTTTACTTTCTTTTTTTAAAAAAAAAGGGGGGGGGGGATCTGTCTGGTGCCCCCCCCCCCTCAAAAAAAGAAGCAAGAGTGACTAGACCTTTTTTCTTTACGAAAAAGTCAACGAAGTTTTGAATTTCTGTCTGCAAAGTAGAATAAAATTTAGAGAGAATAATAACATTCCTTGGCTTACTTCTAGACCGATGCCCTTCTCTAACATCATGTGTATCTCAATAATCTACGTTTTGTATGCTTTCAACTTGGAAATCGATTATTAGTAATAACAAGCTCGGAATCTTGGCTTGCCAATATCTTCGAGCTGGAGCTTTACGTAACAGGTCAATAATGATACGTTTTCCTAGATTCCGACCGTGTTTCTTGGCTTTGGGTCGATCTTAGTTCGGATGGTTCAATAAAACACTGCAAACATATCACAGTAACATATATTTAGTAGGGTGTTTTTCTCCATATATTACAGTGATATATAGAGACACATGTTTCTGATGTTACTGTATCCCATTGAGCTGTCTACCACCGACATGTTCCCAGATGATACTACATTATAACATTGGATCAACATGCCATGAAAGTTGTGCTAAAAAATAAATAACTGGTGTGAATGCAGTCGTCTGATGATAATGCAGCCAAATCAAAAGACACGATCATTGGTAGTCGAGCAAGAGTATAAGTTGAGAAAAATCATTTGGAAGTATCAATAAAAGAAATGGATATACACCAGTCGGAAAATGAAAATATATTTGGTATCCTGATAAACAATATATTTTGCTGGAAAATGCAAGCTGATATAAAAGAAATGAACTCACTGCTTTATCTCTTGAAGAGAATAAAATCTTATTTCCCTCAAGTATATAGAAAGATATTCTACAATACATATATCATGCCACGCCTAGAATGTTGTTTTTTCTATCTTAGGTAATAGTGGTATAGAAAATCAGGAGAGTTAACTGAAATTTCAAAACAGAGCAGCTAGAGTTATTCTTGATGCTGATTTAGATACACCATCAACATATCTTTTTAAAACAGAAACGAGGCTTCCATTTCAGCAGAGACCTCACTTTCAGAAGGGTTTACTAGTCTACATATCCTAAACTGGGTAGGCTCCTGATTATCTTAGTTTTAAAATTGTTACAAATGTACATATGTGTGAAGTGCCAAATTTTCGGTCGAATCTATTAAATAACTATTCATTCTAGCCAGGTAGCCATTTGTTAGATTTACGACATATCGTGCAGGAGGGGTCGGGGCGCCTGGAAACGTTACTAATTAACAAGTTGTTTATACAAGGGTCAGTACTGACCGCCGTGACCTGGGGAAAGTTTCATTTTATCACGAAAGTGTCATGTTTGATAAGGAACAGAGAATTGTTACTTAAAACCAAAGCGTGTCATCTTGACACGCTGATGTAAGCGACTTTTAAAGGAAAGCGCGAGAAAATATATTTGTTCTGATTGGTCACTGTTGAATATAGGGTGTGTTTTACACGAAAAACCTTTAGAATATAATATCCTACTAGCTGAAATTTACTTCAGTCTTCTGAATTCGCTATTGTGAGAATAGTCAGTGAAGAATTATTTTGGAAGAAAGGCTCCGGATGTGATTTGAGTGAAATCCATTCGTCAAGGAAGCGTGATCGAAAAACCGCCAAAAACCAACGGTTGAAAGACGCACCAATAACACGAGGTATTTGTCTCAAATCCACGTTTATTGTGATGTAATTAATATAATGTTTCTTTGTTACAGATCTGCATGATTTGTTGATACATTTGTATGATTAGTTTCATTTTTTTACATTAATTTAGTAATGTGCTTTTGAATTATGAATTAGAATTCTTACCTTAATTCGTAGTTAAGAATGACGTAGTGTTAATTGATGTCGTAAAAAACACTATGTGGAGTTATGATCGGAAGTGTTACGTTAATTTTTGAATTTATCATATTGTTTGAATATTGATTGTGTTCTAAGATTTAATGTCTTACTTTAAGTAATGATACAAGAATACATGTGAATTTACTGAATTTTGATGTCGTAGATAATTTAGCGACTGTACATAATGCATTAGGTCAAGGCAGACCGTAATTAACAGGTGGTTTAACGGTATTGATTTGAAGGCATGTGTAGTTAATTACTAGCCGTAAAATTGTTATCACTGATAGTAATATCTGATTGTTCGAACCAGGGAAACGGACAGTCTCAGCTATTACCGTGTAACAAGAGACTTAGGTTGTTTTACTGTTCTTTTGGAAGGAAGGAGGAAATTAGCTTTTTTTATCAGGAAAGACTGCTGTACCGAAATAGAGGACGTACAACGATACAGAGGACAAGTCTGAGTTCGAGCGGAACATCCACGAGGGAAAAGTATCTCGAGAGACTGGAACCTCTGGGTCAACATTTGAGTGAGCAGAGAACGCAGTTTGGCGATAACAGGTTATGAAAATCGAACAACGCGGATGAATTTGATTGAACTCTCGATTCTCTGATGAAGTTAACTATCAGTCATAGAAAGGCTAAATTTGTTTAATTCTATTTTCAATCTATTTGTAATTCGGTGAAAGTTTAATTCTAAAACCATGTGTATTCTGAATGAAAGGAAATTTCACTGTGTATGTCTTTGATTAAATTGGTTATTTATCTTTACGGGGGCTCGTAGGTGATTGTTCAATATATTAGCTCAGTTTACCACCATACATTCTATACTCGAACCGGGCAATTATACCGCGGGCTGTCATCTCCTAGATAGCGAGTATCAGAGGGGAGTGGGTTAGAGTGTTGTTTTTATATGTTGTGCAATACCTTTTGACAAGTGGGCTTCTACAATATTTTACGAATAACGCTCATGACCCGCGAGATTCTGACAATATGCATGAACTAAGATCCATCTCAAGCAACACGTTACCAAATTCAGAGTTTTCTATGAAATTTTACCTTTCTGGATCCAAACTATGGAATTCAATACCACCATATATAAAGTCAGCCGACACATGCCAAGCGTGTAAAAAGCTTCTGAGTCAACATCTACAGAAAGAATCATTTGTTTAATTCAGTACTATTATTTGTACGAACAATGTTATCATATAATCACCAAATGTTTTGGGACTCATGTTTGGTATACTATTTGCATGAATCCTGTATCCAAGAAGCTTTGTACATATTTTGATGTAGCAGTGGATATACCGTCGAGTTTTTAACATTTATTGTCTGAAGACATCTCATCTTGTTATATATATATATGTGTGTGTGTGTGTGTGTGTGTGTGTGTGTGTGTGTGTGTGTGTGTGTGTGTGTCATGTAGAAGGTCTCATGGAAGATTGGCTAGTTGACCGAATGAGCTTCTTTAAAAAAGTCATTGCCTCTATTATTATTATTATTATTATTATTATTATTATTATTATTATTATTATTATTATTAATATTATTTAACAAGGTGATTAATTTACTGCAGATCATAATTTATACATAAAAAAATAAATTTATATATGTAAATACACTTTATGGTTAGTTATGTAGGTAGTGTGGTGCTGGTATGTAGGTATGTAAACAGGCTATAGAGGTTGGTCGAGTAAATATTTCCGTATAAGCATACGGCATTAGTTTCATAATTGCATGAATTGATGGTTCACTCAAGTAGAGTTAATGATGCATAGTTAGGAGCACAGCAAGTCATTTAAGTGTAGAGTTTGTCAGATTGTTGTTGTTGGTTTTATATATGACTGGTCCCATCTGAATTTGGTCTGATAAATCAGCCCCGTTCCCACGCAATCTGCGTTGAAAATGATGGCTGCTATGTAGGTCGGACGACACCTTTATTTTTACAATGTGCAATTTTGATGCATGTAAATCAGACTCCGACTGGTATTTGGTAACAGCCATATATAACGGACCATTCAAAATGGTCATCGGATAGAGGGCTGTATTAGTCAATGTGTATTTACAAATCGCCATAGGATTTCAAAGAGAACTATAGTAAGTACATATCGCCAAAAGAACACCAACAGCCACGTGAAACAATGAAAAGTGTATAAAATATACACCGATGTGCGCATTCAAGCGTGAAAGCTTTATTTTGAAGGTTTAAATGAATTGGCGATATCGTTTCCCAAAATCGCCAGTTAATATTATTGTACGCAGGGGGCTGATTTACTGGCCTAATCTGAATATTTGCCGACACTTATAAAATATATGGAGTGAAACTATCAAGTAAACAATGTATTGGATTAGAAATGGAGTTACTGTCAAATAGGCGTCGGTTCATTGAACTTTAATGATTTGACACGATGCAGTTGTCACGTTATAAATTTACAGGTAAACTATCAATTTTCCGGCACCCTTGGATCCATAGCCTTGCCTGTTTAACAATATTATAACAGGACCAACAGAGGTCAATCATCGCCACTATAATGCAGTTTCATCTGTATTATACACCTGCTCAGGCCTGAGGTACTCATCAACTACAAGCTTATTAAATTTATCCACGTATTCGGCAGCACCTTCGTGGTCCGCAGACCGTTTTTCTCCACACACTGTACGCATGGTAATTCCATGATGCTTCTTGAAACTTTGAAGCTATCCTTCACTAAAGTCACACTCATGTTGTACTTTTAAGTTCTTTATGAAACAAACGAGTCTGGTCCATTACCATCCTGCCATACAAGTCCACTCTGTCACTGACGTTGACAAAACAATTCCATCATCACTCGGTCATGCGTAGTACTCTTATCATCTTTAATAGATTTTCTAATGTTCATTTGCTTCTTGGAATCACTGTCTGAATATAATTTCAGTATGTCATCCCTGTGATTGTTTGTTTTTATGGTTTAACGCCATTTTTCAGCACAATATATAGGCTATACATGGCGGCCAGTATTAGTGGTGGAGGAAGAAACCGGAAAAACCTCGGAAAGAACCACCGACCCACGAGAAGCTACTGGCAAGCTTTCTCACTTAACTACATTAGCCGAATCTTAGACTCGAACCCACGCAGACAGAGGTGAGATGGCAGTGGTCCGTAACGGACAGCGCTTTAGACCACTCGGCCACTCGGGGCCCCTCATCCCTGTGATGCTTTATACCGTAAACAGTTGAAAAACCAATACCATATATGTCATAAAGCTTTTTCACTGAACACCACGGTCTAGTTTCTTTTCCTTCTCTTTCTCAACAGGTTTACTTTATGTGGGATCGTTATTGACATGTGTTTACGCTTGATACAACCACTGACACTTGCATCTTTCTTAGAAGTCATAGCTAGGGTTAAAAATAAGTAAAATAAGCCAAGAATTGCACAAAACACAAGTATCACTACCAACAACTGCAGTGTAAACAATCCAAGCGAGTGCGTGCCCAGTAAACTAATTTGGCGGTATCGGTAATTTCAAGTGCTCTCTCGCAATTTTGTCTGAATTACAAGAGGTGCCGAACCATCCGTTCACGGAAAATCGGTGGTTTTACCTGAACCTAATAGTTTTCCATCGATATTATTGTGTAAAGATTTCCCTGACTTAGGTTGGGGGTTGGAATTCACAATATTATATTAAACTATTACAGAAGACCTACCCTGGCTCGTTTTTGTCAGAAACTGAAGTAGTGGTAGAGAGATGCAAAGCTCCGAGCCCCCAGTCAGCGGTGCCGACAGTTAAAATAATGAATACACAAAATGTGAAATTCAAATAACAACAATTTAATTTCATCCAGTAACAGTCATCTCTCAAATAAAATTCAAAATAAATTCAATCGACTTAGTGACGGTCTTTTTCATCATCTGACTTAGTGTGATAGACTTTCCTCCTGTCCTGTGTTTCTACTCATCTGTATGATCTTTATCTGGCCTGGTAATCCGATTTTCCCCAGTCGTTCTAACTTCTGCCTCCGTTCTAACTTTTTCTTTGTCTCCCAGAGACTCGGACCAACTGCACTGGGGTAATTCCTTCTGTCTCCTACAGTTCATATGGTCCCTAAGAGCTTCCTGTATTAACACACAAGGACATTAGCATGGCATATTACCCAAGCTATCTAACTCACCCTAAGCAACAATATAATCAGATTAGCCATTACTTTCTTTAGCCTCGCATTTGTGCCCATCTAAATACACATTCTCTCTGATATGTGTACACGCTATATACAGTTTCTTAATTTTATTATACAGAACAATATCATATAACCAGACACATTTCTGTACATTGCACTTCTGCAAAGTGTACACAGATATCCACATATCAATGCGCTGATATATCCTTACACATGATACTCCTATAAAGTATACACAAATAGGCAAATAAATATTAACTAATGTTGCTCACTGCAACCATTATATAAAATTGGTAATTCAATTCAACATTTGCAAATCTATAATATCAAATGAATAAATGCACGAGGCTACTACGAATTAACCAAATCGGGAATTGCAATATTAAGTCTTTACATAAGCATTGTTTATATCTCAAAATATGCATGTATATCAAATATTATGAATGAATCAAACCCTACAAATTTTAATTCTACGTACTAAAGTATACATACTGCAATAATTAAAGTACACCTAATTTGCCGTAATATTACAACGATCGAGTAAATAGCCACTGACATGTACTGAAGCTCCTTGCAATTCACAGAATAACAAGTTTCCCGCCAATTTCGAATGATGTCGGAATTGCTTGTCTTCCCTTATAATTTCCGCAAGCTGGTTTAGCGACTACTGACGTTTAATTCTCAAGATATTTAAAATTTAAACTTGCGATTCAAATGTTGCCCACGCCTTGATCAATTCCAAGTGGATGTTGCTTCACATAATTATCAGACAAGGCCCCCTCCCATACGTCTGCAATGGGTTAATTTACGACCCCCACTTGATGTTCCTTTGATCTGAACACATAATTCCACCACTTACCTGTGAAACATATGATACCAATTATTATTATGTAAATGGCTGCCCAAAATAAGGCCAGCCATGAATTTTATGACCATGTCAAATAACTTGCTTGATACCTCATTGTTTGCCGAATTTACTTTCATACATATTTGCAGCGCGAAATTATTAGCCTGAGGGTCGAACATATACGTGTCGAAATCTGGTTAATCCTTACAACTTGACATATTGAATCCATCGTAATTTGCACATATTACCGATTTCCTGACATTGCGAAGTGGCAGTTAAGTTTTCTTATGTTAAATTACAAGAAAATAGAATTGCAAGACGGAATACAATATTTCGAAACTTAGTATTGTGTAGATAATATTGTGTCTGTAGATGGTTCTGTAATGGCCATATTCTATACCAGCCACTAAGACGCTTTGAATGCCAGCAAAGCCCATTAAAGTGCTGAAGTATGGGATTAAATGGGCAGGTCGGGCGTGGTGGGGAGGACAGTTGTACATGTGCCGACGTGAAGAAGGCGTAGTGTCATCGATTGTATAATACATCATTGTACCATGTAAAACAGGTCAGTTGTTGGTCCTGTCATCAGTCAAATGGTATGGATACAGTGTTGTGGTTGCAAAGTTAGTCATTATGTTGTGGATGGATGCACCGTTAGTCATCATGCTGTAGATGCAAAGTCAGTAATCATCCTGTCAAGATTGTGTTGTGGATACAACGCCAGTCATCATATTGTGGATACGACGCCAGAAATTATATTGTATACAATGTCAGAAATATTGTGGATACAAGGTGAGATAATATGCTTTTGATACAAAATCAGGTAGTATCTTGTTGATACAACGTCAGTCATTATCTTGAAGAAACAACGTCAAAAACATCATGCTGTGGACACAACGCCTGTAATCATGTTGTAGATACAACGTTATACATTATGTAGTGGATACAACGTCATTCAATAATTTGTTGATACACTGTCAAAAATATGTAGTGGATTCACAATCAGTTATTTTGATAATACACCTTAAGGTCAATATGTTGTACGTACAACGCCAAACATTATGCTTTGCATACGTCATAAGATTTTTTTGGTGTGGATACTACGTCAATCAGTATTTTGTTTATACAACGATGTACAGTATTGGTATGGATACAAAGTCTGTTATTATTTTGTTAATAAAACGTCAGTTACAATGTTGTAGATACAACGTAAAACATGAT
The DNA here is from genome assembly GCA_030141615.1 of Unio pictorum. Taxonomy (NCBI): domain Eukaryota; kingdom Metazoa; phylum Mollusca; class Bivalvia; order Unionida; family Unionidae; genus Unio; species Unio pictorum. The sequence goes on along the minus strand of JARLTB010000029.1, from coordinate 585,647 downwards.
GTTGTGGATATAATGTCACTCATTATGTTTTGGATATAACATTAGGCATTATGTTTTGGATATAACATTAGGCATTATGTTTTGGATATAACATTAGGCATTATGTTTTGGATATAACGTTAGGCTTTATATTTTGGATATAGCGTCAGGCATTATGTTTTGGATATAACGTTAGGCTTTATATTTTGGATATAGCGTCAGGCATTATGTTTTGGATATAACATTAGGCATTATGTTTTGGATATAACGTTAGGCTTTATATTTTGGATATAGCGTCAGGCATTATGTTTTGGATATAACGTTAGGCTTTATATTTTGGATATAGCGTCAGGCATTATGTTTTGGATATAACGTTAGGCTTTATATTTTGGATACAGCGTTAGGCATTATGTTTTGGATATAACATTAGGCATTATGTTTTGGATATAACGTTAGACATTATGTTTTTGATATAACGTTAGGCTTCATGTTTTGGATATAACGTTAGACATTATGTTTTTGATATAACGTTAGGCTTCATGTTTTGAATATAAAGTTAGATATTATGTTCTGGATATAACGTTAGACATTATGTTTTGGATATAACATTAGGCTTTATGTTTTGGATATAACGTTAGACATTATGTTTTTGATATAACGTTAGGCTTCATGTTTTGGATATAACGTTATGCATTATGTTTTTGATTTAACGTTGGGCTTCATGTTTTGAATATAAAGTTAGACATTATGTTCTGGATAATAACGTTAGACATTATGTTTTGGACATAACCTTAGGCATTATGTTTTTGGATATTTTTCAGCATACACTAAATATAAATCTGGCCTTGAGATTTTTTTCTTGTTTCTTTGAAAGCCATAATTTGTTTTTAAAAAATGCTTTCTTTTTAAACTGAATGTTTTCAGGAGTAAAGGCGAATTGCTGAAATGTTTATACTTATTACAGATAAAAATCCAAGCGATAAAAACTGCATTTGGACTACGAAACCATGCACCTGATTATTTTTACACGCTTTACACAGAAACCTATTTTACTACTATTTGTGTTTTGTTTAGCTGGATTATTTCAAATTTGTAGTGTTTAAAATTATCACATACCGGATTTATAAATCATTAAAGGCCACAATTTCAAATTACCACAGACAAACACAGACAAGAATGTCAAATTATCACAGACATGAATTTCAAATTATCACAGACAAGAATTTCAAATTGTCACAGACAAGAATTTCAAATTATCACAGACAAGAATTTCAAATTATCACGGACTGGGCAGGTATTTATATTATCATAGGATCTTTGCTCATTCACTTGTAATAAAAATTACACTAGTAGATTTACGCTCATAAAATTTGCAATGACATTTTACAGGCCCGAAATTGCTCCGAGAATTTTATAAAAGCATCCTCAATTTATTTAAAGGAGATTTTCAATTATAAAGATTCCTAATGCATTTTTAGACCTAAGCTAGAAAGTTCTTTAAATTCAAGTCGAGAAGGCAATTGTTTCATTCAGATTCTTTGTTTCTTGTTAGACACCCAGGGGTTTACAAGTATGTATGCTTAGTGATACTGTCATGTAAATAGCACATATACGTCTTACCAAACACATATATTGAAGACTCTGAATGTACCGATGGATATATTTGAATACAGAATTTCTGAAAACAACTATCTCGTAAATTGCTTTTTTTTTTTACTTTGTAACACTTGGATTAACCTTGAAACGAAATCGTTTTTTCTTTGTAGTTATTCAAAACGTCTTCAATTAGATACATGAAAACTACAGACGAATCCAAAATATTGTTTACATTCTGTCCCCAAAGGGACAATTTCATTGACATAATATGTTACTTTGCTCCGAAGGCGTGTGGTCTCTATGATAAAGTTTTCATTTCCAGGTTTGTACAACACCTTAGGTCAATGTATATATGTAAAGAGTCCCATTTAAAAGCTTTGACTTAAATGCAACAACTAAAACCGTGAACCTGTAGAAGAGGCCTTGCATTGTTTGGTTTCTTTACGGCTCAAGGAAGTAAGATGTTATTATTTTGTTTTGAAAACCCGGTTCATCCATAATATGTACCTTGCTGGTTCTACTATCCCACGAAAGTATCATATAATTTTTGAAAAAAAGTACCATGTGGTGTATTGCTTGTATTCTCGCATGTTAGGTATAACGTATCTTTATCGTGTATTACTTTATCGTGTATTGCTTGTATACTCGCAGGCTAGATGTAACGTTTATTTATGGTGTATTGCTTTTATCCTCGCATGCTAGATGTAACGTGCTTTTCTGGTGTTTTATTTTATCTTCACATGTTAGATATTGTCACAGAATTATATAAACCTTTTTTTATTTATTAAATTCGTTTACTAGAGTTTCTTTTTTGGCGTACAACGATACCAGAAGGTGAATAATGTATATTATGTCATATTTCAAATAGTGAGTTCGGTATATCCTATGCCGTACGTGCGAAGCGTTTTTGATGAGACGAATCGAATACCTTCAATGCACATTCACTATCTGTGTATAAATACCTCACCGCATGTAAAGCTCTTTACATTACGAAACGTCTTGTCAGTCGGCGCTCTACTATAAGGACTCGCACATCTCCAGCTGTAGAGGTAGGTAACTTTAAATAATTTATCGTATATACGATATCACTATTGTACTACCACGTCAATTTCTGCATGATTAGTAGCTTTGGTTTACGCAGAATAATGCACACATTTATATTCTTGTTTACGAGTTAGTGAAGGGTTTATATTAGTAATATAAGGCTACATAGTACAGTAGGATTCTTATCAAGCAAGGTTAGGTTTATTTCTGAACTTGTTGTTTTGTAATTTATGTGCCGGTAATATTTTCTGTATAACTTACTGTGTATAACGTTATTACGTTTTTATACCCATGTCATATAAATAGATATATATATGTTTTTCAGCTGCCCATTGTCTAGAAATGTCCAGAATGTCCCGTGCTGTCAATTGTCTGGAATGTCCAGGATTTGAATTTGTCCCAGCTGTAAAGCTGTCCAGTGTCTGTAATGCCCAGCGTCCAGAGTGTCCGGTGTTGTCTAGCCTAACTAGAGGGCCCAGAGCGTTCCATGTATCGGAGTAATCAATGTCTACGTGGTGTAAGCTGTAAAGCCAACAACAGGAAATGGAGCAGCTGTAAATCTGAACTTTTTAGCAGTCGTTGAGCTGAAATAAAGTGTTCTGATAACGGAGTGTATGTCCTTGCATGTGATATCGTAGAGGTGGGCTAATTTTGGGTTTCGTAAAACCCTTTGTATATTTCGGGACTGTAAAGATAAGTTACATATCAGTTCGTTTTCATTTGCATAATTTCACTTTGAGTGAATTCATTTTACTACGCGAGTAAAATTCTGCACAGTTTGCTAGCTGAGTAAACTACATCCATGTTTCCATTGTTTAATCATTTACGCCTTGTGTTTGTCTTTTGTAAAGTAAGTTGTTTGTACTTTTTAAAATTACATTTGTGCGTTATTATGTTCATAATCCAATATTTGGATTAAATATACATGCACGTATTTATAATTTAATTGCTCATTCAAGTCATTCATTATTTAACATTGTATTTATATCATCGTCAAAAGTGTTCTTTTGTGAATCCTAAAATTTCACCCGGTTATCCTGTTACAGATCTAACGTGTATTTATGTGTATTGTTTGCATCATCCCTTGTTAGTTGTAACGTGCCTTTATGGTGTATTGCTCATGTGAAGGGGCAAATGTCTGGCGATCTAACAAGAATACATTAGTTGAGACCAGAGAACCATTAATTAGATTTATGGAGAACAGATGTATATCAATCGCCATGCTGCCATGTTCGGAATGTCCTTTCGAGGATGGAATGTTATTCTTAATTAAGCATTTGTTTAGACAGCAGCAAGACGGACTATTAGGGACAAGGTAAAAGTTATTTTCATGGAAAAGCTGTCACAATTGAAAAATCGCAGAATCTCTGTCACTATCAAATTAACAGGTCAAGCTGACACTGATTTTGGCGCCTTGGAGAAAGGGTGGCAGAGAAATTTGACTGATTGGTTACGCTAATTAAGAGGCGTATTTCCCACACACAATTTTCTATGTTTTAATATCGCCTCATTGAAAATATGAATCAGTCTAAGCTTTTCTGCAAGAAAACCCGAGTTTGCTCTGGGGGATTTGCGATAAATTTCCTCGTAAAATTTGTTGTCAAAAGGGGACTGTTGTTAAATGAATCCGACGAACTAATTTGCAGAGACGTTGAAAGCAAAGGGAGAAAATAGCTCCGGAGACGAGCAATCCTGTGATGTATCAATTCTATGACTATACTGAGAAGTATAGAGAGACGTGTAGCGTGACGTAAAATCCTGTGACGTAATCCTGCGACGTATCAATTCTGAGAGGTGTTCTGAGAGTATACTGAGACGGATTGTTTAAAGTAGCATCCTGAGATCCAGGGGTCGGAACAGCTACAGTGGAAGTAGAAACAGGTTATGCATACGTGCAAGACGTTGACTTCGATTGTTCACTCGATCCAATGATGAACTAAATTTATCAGTAAATAGATCGGCTATTATATTTAAATCCATTTGTGTTTTCCTTTGTAATTCGAGAAAGGTTTATTTGCTTAAAGCAGAGTATATTCCTGATGTAAAGACTTCTCATAGTTGTTTTATGTAATTGATTAAATTGTTGTTTACCTGTACGTCGGTTCGTGATGGTTTGTTCTCTACATATCTGCTTAGATCAATATCTAATTCACCTATAAGTTTCACCACTTATATTTATTTTTTACTGGAACTGGGCAATAACATCGAGAGCGGTCTACCTCTAGATGATGAAAACCATATTAAGCGGGACACCCAATTAATAAAAGCCCCGTCTCCGACAGCTGGTATACTCGCATGTTAGAAGTAACGTGTATTGATGATGTATTTATTGCTTGTAACCTCGCATGCTAGACGTAAGATGTATTTTATGGTGTATTGCGTGTATGGTTCAACTTATTCATCGACATTTCTGAAAATGCGGTATCAGATATCCTCATTCATTCAAATACACATTCGAGTTTTTAGAATAGAAGTGTCCTGCCAGTCAAGTCTATAGGCTATATTTTTTATTTATTTAAACTAATTGTAAATAGTGACCTTTGTGAGTTACTGGTTTTATTTCAAGGATAGCTTAGATTCAAGAGGCTGTGTAAATGTGTGACGTCAGTAACACAGGAAGAAAATATTCACACACACACACACACACACACAACTTTGTAACTGTAACACCGTCAACTGCCTACTATCTTGTCAAAACAGAAAAATACAAAACTAATAATGATTAAAGTTGTGAGTGATGATATTAATTAATATTAGTATAATATATTCAATATAAATATTGAAAGAACATATGATAATAATTCAATATATTCGATAAGCATATTATGTGACGGTTGATATTAATTCAATATATTCGATAAGCATATTATGTGACGGTTGATATTAATTCAATATATTCCATAAGCATATTATGTGACATACGATATTAATTCAATATATTTGATATGAATATTGTGGATAGATACCCACGAAAAGTAAACAAATCAGATACTTGATTTTCGTACTGTTCCTGAGCAACCGTAAACATTTTTTTCCCAGACCTATGCTTATAAAATGGTAAACATAAACACACAAAACTCTCATAACGCTTCGAAGGAAAGCGTAGTAGAATTTATAACTAAACAAAATTATACATCAAATGACAGCTATGATGTGCCAAATGACAAAATGATGTGCCAAAAACCTTACGAAACTTATTACTGTCTTCATACAAGATATGCGTTTTTTTTCTTTCTTCTTGCTATTTATTCTAAAACAAACTTTAAATATAATACGGCTTTTAAAACACATCTCTATGTATACCAGTTCCTTCCTGGGAAAATTAAACTATTTCGTCATATCGAAGTAAGCAACCGCACCTACAAGTGTTTGTACATTCTGGTTTCTGGTCATTGATCCTTTTCGTGTACAACATATGTGCGGACTTTAAATACGTTATACAACTGACACTATTGGCAACGTATGTACCTGGCATAAGCATCTTTCTCTAGGGAGTGGGCTGGCCGAGTTATAAAGCCACACCCTGTGATGGAAATCAACGGATTAACCCAAAATAAAATATAATACGTAAATCTATTAAATATCTGTACAGTTTATATAAAATAACTTCTTGTTTTGGTTGAGGGTTTGACGCCATTTTGTCTGTGTAAAATAGGCTCTACAAGACGGCCATTATAACTGGTGGAGGAATAACCTTGATAAATCCCAGTATTAACCCTGACAAATCCCAGTAAGAGCCATGGTAATTCCCAGTATGAACCCTGACAAATCCCAGTAAGAACCATGGTAATTCCCAGTAAGAACCCTGACATATCCTTGGGAGTACCCTGACAAATCCATCTAAGAACCACCGACCTGTGGGAAGATACTGGCAGATTTCTCACATACCCATATTGGACGAACCCCAGTCTCGAATCCATGCAGATAGAGATTACATGGCTGTGATCGGTATACACGAGCCACCTGTATCCACTTATCATAATCTGCAAAGAAACATCACAAACCACGCGCAAATATTTTGCAGAGTTTTATCTAAACTTGATAACATCATAGAAGCATAAAAATGTCTTGTTAATAAATTCTAGATGATGAACATTTCCGAGAAAAAAATCAAATGATTGCCATGCATTTATATACATGTATCTGCATATGTAAGAACAAGACAGTTGTTAAAACTCTGTTCATACTTTTGTTGCTATGGAAGCAGATGTAGGTTTCGTGAGTATGTTATTTAATACCCTTCTAAAAATAATCACGAATCCGGATCTAGACTAAGGAATCTGAGTCGTCAGAAATAGAACTGTATTCTGCTATTTCTGGTATGTAGGCTTGTAATGAGTAGGCTTATCACACAGTGCCAATCTCTCTCTCTCTCTCTCTCTCTCTCTCTCTCTCTCTCTCTCTCTCTCTCTAAATTATGCGTCTTTCATTTCCTAACTTGGATTAACACTAACTTTTCGTGTCAAACATGTTAGCTTTCTCTCTCTCTAAAAGAAAATCACACCCACACCTCACACACACACATTGGAGTTGCAAATGAAAATGATGTTGAAATGCTCTTTTTATTGCCGAAATAAAAAAAGACACCCAAGCCAACACGAATATGTAATAATAATAATAATAATAATAATAATAATAATAATAATAATAATAATAATAATAATAATGGCGACGACAACGGCGATGCTGATGCAAAAAACAAAATCGAGACACTTACACACATACGTTTGATATATTTTATTGACAGAGAATCACAATTGTTTTTGAATACTGAGTTCTTGATCTCGTGGAGTCAATGATACAGGTGTTTGACAATCACAGAACACCTGTTTCCAAGCCTGGAATTCACGGCTTTTCTAGTAACGTGCATCTTCCAATATTAAATCTGTTGGTGCACATCAGTAGTACCACCCCGATTTCTTAGTAAGAAAAAGTAGATAAAATGTGTCGAATTTCTTCTTTACACAATTGTGATTCATCACAATTCGCAGAACATTTAAAACCATGATTTTGTCGTGAACAAAGATTTGGTGGCAATGTTTTTGCATGGAATACTGAACCATAAACCATATGAAATTTTCCAGTAAACGAAGTGCAAGAAATTGAATCACTTACACAAAGAAAACACGTCGCTGTGAATTTAAAGTATTTTTGCGTAATGCGTTCATAATAATGCTGTAGGTCTTGGATCATTTGACGTTATGTCAAGTAATTTCGTGTTATCCAAAAAGCAGTAGTTTAAATATCGAAAATCACTTGAATCTTTACAGGTCCGGCTTTGGGCAAGGCGAACGTGGTAACCGCCTAAAGGCTCCATACTTTCAGGAAATCAACTCCGTAATGCAATTTCTTATATGGGGCCCCGCGCTCATGGCTTGCTGCCTTGGGCCCCGCATGCTGCATCCGACCTCGTACATCCTAGGGCCGGGCCTGAATCTGTACCAAATAGTGTCCTCTTTATAAAATAATGGTACATGTAGTCTCACAGTAGGTCACTCGAATCTTTATTAAATAATGTACATGCAGTCACACAGTATGTCACTAGAATCTTTATAAAATAATGGTACATGCGATCTCGCAGTATGTCTCTCGAATCTTTATAAAGTAATGGTACATGCAGTCACACAGTATGTCACTAGAATGTTTATAAAATAATGGTACATGCGATATCGCAGTATGTCACTAGAATGTTTATAAAATAATGGTACATGCGATCTCGCAGTATGTCTCTCGAATCTTTATAAAGTAATGGTACATGCAGTCACACAGTATGTCACTAGAATGTTTATAAAATAATGGTACATGCGATATCGCAGTATGTCACTAGAATCTTTATAAAATAATGGTAAATGCGATCTCGCAGTATGTCACTAGAATGTTTATAAAATAATGGTAAATGCGATATCGCAGTATGTCTCTCGAATCTTTATAAAATAATGGTAAATGCGATCTCGCAGTATGTCACTAGAATGTTTATAAAATAATGGTAAATGCGATCTCGCAGTATGTCTCTCGAATCTTTATAAAATAATGGTAAATGCGATCTCGCAGTATGTCACTAGAATGTTTATAAAATAATGGTAAATGCGATCTCGCAGTATGTCACTAGAATCTTTATAAAATAATGGTAAATGCGATCTCGCAGTATGTCACTAGAATGTTTATAAAATAATGGTAAATGCGATCTTGCAGTATGTCACTAGAATGTTTATAAAATAATGGTAAATGCGATCTCGCAGTATGTCACTAGAATGTTTATAAAATAATGGTAAATGCGATCTCGCAGTATGTCACTGGAATGTTTATATAGTAGTGGTACATACAATCTCGCAGCATGTCACTCGAATCTACAAAGTAGTGGCCCATGAAGTTTCACATTATGTCACTCGAATCTTTATAAAGTAATGGTACATGCAGTCACACATTATGTCACTAGAATCTTTGTAAAGTAGTGGCACAATTAAGTTTCGCAGTGTGTCACTCGAATCTTTATAAAACAGTGTTACATGAAGTATCACAGTGTGTCACTCGAATCTTTATAAAATAGTGTTATATGAAGTATCACAGTATGTCACTCGAATCTTTATAATGTAATGTTACATGAAGTATCACAGTATGTCCCTCGAATCCTTATAATGTAATGTAACATGAAGTATCACAGCATGTCACTCGAATCTTTATAATGTAATGGTACATGAAGTCACACAGTATGTCACTCGAATCTTTATAATGTAATGTTACATGAAGTATCACAGTATGCCACTCGAATCTTTATAGTGTAATGGTACATGAAGTCACACAATATGTCACTCGAATCTATATAAAATAGTGGTAAATGACGTATCACAGTATGTCACTCGAATCTTTATAATGTAATGGTACATGAAGTCACACAGTATGTCACTCGAATCTTTATAATGTAATGTTACATGAAGTATCACAGTATGTCACTCGAATCTTTATAAAATAGTGGCAAAGGACGTATCACAGTATGCCACTCGAATCTTTATAAAATAGTGGCAAATGACGTATCACAGTATGCCACTCGAATATTTATAAAGTAGTGGTACATGCGATCTCGCAGTATGTGACTCTATCTTTATAAAGTAATGGTACACGAAAAATCTCACATTATGTCACTCGAATCTTTATAAAGTAATGGTACATGAAGTCCAGATTAGGAATATGCTCTTCTAAAGTGTCCATGAAGAGAGTCCTCTTGGTCCCAATCAAGTTAAAGTAGTAACAACAAGGACATCTTCGCCAACCAAGCTTTCGATATCCTTATCTACACATTACCATATCGAGAAGATATTGATAATCTTCGGGTCTGCGACAAGATACCGCATCCAATCAAAATTAAGTTGTTCAAATATGAACAATGTACCTACGTGATCGAGACAAGGGGAGCATACAACTTCATTGGACTGTTAAATAAACAATTGTCCAGTGTCGGTCAGTGTTTGCACATCTACTTAACACTCAAATACACCTCTGATTTGGTATGTGGTCCTCCTTTTGATGTTAACCTTCCAAAGTATCCTTTTAACAACCACCGTTTTCGACGGATGTACAATGCACTACGCTATTGGTTAGCTGGAATTACACAAAACGGGAGGTAACACAAGTAATTCAATAGATGTCTCTAGTACATAGCACCAACCATCTGTTTATGTTCGTATCTCCAAGGTGTTGAAAGGGTTATAGGAACGTTGGCTTGCGAAGATGCAGCACGGAGACCATCTGGTATTCTCATAGCATGCTTCATCTGAAACCACGACTGAAATATTACTTTGTCTCCTTCTCTCATGTACGAATATACTGCTCAATGTTCATTTGAATGTGTTGAAAAGACATCAGATATACAATAGCCAGAAAATATCACGAGACACATATCTTTTATTGGTGTCAGTGGTGCAAGTAGGCTAGCATGATCAAATACGACGTATAAGCAAAACATTTATTGTCGACACGGCCGTACAGGAAAGATGGGGTCTAGAGTGGGGTAGTTGAGCTTGGCGAGCGGTACTGTGGCGGTAAGAGTAAACATCAGCTTTCATCTCTGATTAGTGCCAACAACGACTTGTGAATGTGTGTATGAAACTCACACTTTGGCATATTAACATCATCTCTTTCGTTAGTGGAGCAAGACTGTTGCATCACGCATGTTGCAGGACAAATCATTTCCATCGCAGGACTCGAATTTGCACTTATATTCATTCAACGTTTGCGTGGGCAGGGAAAATCATATTATTTGCATGTGAGATTCATCTTTCTCCATTTGCGTTTCTGTTCAGAATGATATTTCTGTCTTGCACATCACATATTTAAGGGCGGCATCCTTAAGGTGCCGTGCTGTGATAGGGAAGTAGCACTCGTTTATGGTGAATGATCTGACTGATGCACGTTCTTCAAGGTTTGACTCGATTTGGTGATCCGACAAGTGTTCAATCGAAAGTCCTGACTTTAGCATGACTTTAAGGCGTCTTCAACATCTAAAGGTTTTCACCACATGACACGAATGCTAGTTCACTATCATTCCTTTCTCCATGCATTTGATATGAAATTGTCCATTCCTTCTAGGTACTGGTAGCAGCAATTTGTAAGTCCTGGCAAGACTTAGAAAAGCGTCTTCAAGATGTTTGTGGTATATGATATGACGGTGATAACATCCAGATTAATTCAACTACCGACATCAACATAAAGGACGCTGTCTCATTAAGGTTCCAACACCGACATACGTTGGCTATCACGTAGGCAGCAAGGAAACCATCGGTAAATTCGTCGGGTGAAACAAGCTCCATGCCCTCTTCCTAAATTACCGAGATCAAATCTTCACGAATGATTTCAACATGCCTGTTTGCTTTTCCGCTACAATTTTGAGCAAGCGATTGCCTGTTCAATGTGTTGTAAGTCGTTATCTTCTAAGGATCAGTACCATTGCCTTGAATCGATCTTCTTCTTCGGGTCTGCGACGCCAGGAGGGACAATAGTTCGCTTATTTTATTCCATTTTAGAAAATTGATAATGCAGCTGAACAAATCCATAGTCGCGAGCTGTCGTCCTATTGGCATTGTTTGGTCTGTACGAAAATGCCGACTTTCTCTAAGTTTGAAGCTATGGTATCCAGAGTGGAACGAATGAAACAATTATATACACACGAATGAAACAATTATATACACACGAATGAAACAATTATATACACACGAATGAAACAATTATATACACACGAATGAAACAATTATATACACACGAATGAAACAATTATATACATACGAATGAAACAATTATATACACACGAATGAAACAATTATATACACACGAATGAAACAATTATATACACATAGTGACGACAATGGACGTGTTGATTCCCGCAAACGCAAGACATAAAGAAATCATCAGTTTTGAGTTCCTATATTGAGGCAACACGGCATGGTACAATTTATTTGGTGGAAGATCTTTCACATTTGACGTTACCTTCGTGATGGCGAATGTGTTCGACATGGATGTGTTTTGTAAACAATTCATCATAACCAGTAGGAATTCGAGCATATTTACACGTCCAATGGTATAATAAATACAAATTGATATATCTTAGTTTTTCTTAATAAAATTCGTCTGCTTTGTACAACACACGTGTGGCATTGTCTTGTCCTCCAAACAAACAACCGCGAGGACTGAATGATTATATGTCCAGGACATATAGTCTTTGATGATGCGTCGACATTTGTTATCTGTTTTGTACGTCGATCGCAAACATGTTCCCACATTTTCAGCGAGCCGTATCCTTAATTTTCCAAATAATTGCATTGGTGGCAAGTTGAAATCTACCATGGTTGATGCTGTAAAGAGATTTATCAGTTCTCGGTAATGATAACGCGTATAAGATCCATGACATAATCATCAATAAAAATCCTACACGAGCTGTGGCTCTTCCAAAATATCATGCATCGACAAATTATGATCCAGTATTCTTTTCCCAGCCGTACCCACTTACTACGAGTATAACAAATGTAACCAGCGAAAAGCCATTGTTGCTTCTCGATGGCAGACTGATTGTGCGGTCGTCGAGGGGCTGTGCTGCTGAACATCTGACCAGTTTCCTTCACTTATATATATCATAAGCCTATGCCTATGTCTCCGCAAAACTATTCCCGGTCCATTATATGATGTTGTCAGTCCACTGTTTTATCGGTCTACCTCACCTGCCACCATGGACGCTGCCCCGCAGGACTGTTGTGGATAGACGGCTGACTCCTATGACATGGCCATGTCATTCAGCTTTCTCTTTTTGACGGTGGTGAGGAGGTCTTCACAATGGCCTATATTGTGCCTGTTGGTGTTACGCACTTCTTTATTTGTGATGTGGTCCATGTAAGAGATGCCAAGGATGGTTCTGTAGCATCTCATTTCAAATGACTGGATTTTTCATTGTAATTCTGCGGTCAGGGTCAATGTCTCACATGATTACAAAATGACTGAGATGACTAGTGCTCTCAATAGTATGATTTTAGTTTTCAGACATATATTATAGTCTCTCCAGATGGATTTTAGCTTTGACATAGCTGTCGAAGTTTGTGCTGCTCGTGACAAACTTTCTGCTCTTGATCCATCTTCGGTGATTATGGACCAAGATATTTGAACTGGCTCACTATTTCTAGATACTGTCCTCTGACTTTAATCTTGGCTGAGATTTTTTTGCCACTATTTGTTATCAGCTTTGTCGTCTCGGCGCTTAACTCCATGTCAAATCTGGAAGACGTTTTATCAAGGTTCTTCAGTAAGGTGGCAAACTCGTCTTCACCGCCTGCCAGCCCATCAATGTCTTCTGCAAAGTGGAGGTTGGTGATCTTACGCCATCCAATGACTGTCCCACGATGGTTTTCCAGGGCTTCTCCCATGATGCGGTCTAAATAGATGTTGAAAAGCGTGGGTGACAGAAGACAGCCTTGACGTACTCCGACTGTTGTCTGGAGCCAGTAGACCACATACTGATTTATACCTTTGTCAGAAATGTGACTCCCAGTGTCGAAATATTAATCCCAGTATCTGGAGAAGATTCAATATAAAAGACTGATAAAATATAATATAAATTCTTTTTCTTGTCGTGATGTTCTAAACAAAGGTTAAATGACACATCGATGAGTGTGATACAGATAATACAACTCGATGAGTAAACCAAAATAGAACATCGCTTCATTCTGAGAATCCTTGTAATTGGTTTGAACGTTCGTTTCACATGTTGGTCACGCTTCACGATTAGCTTTTATGTTGTCAGATTTATGAAGTCGGATTAATTATTATTATTATTATTATTATTATTATTATTATTATTATTATTATTATTATTATTATTATTATTATTATTATACAAGAATTGCAAACATTCATGTTATTTTATCATATACTAGTTATTCTCATTCCTTTCCTTCTTCTTTTCCTTCATCTCCTTCTTCTTCATCGTCTTCGTCGTTGTCGTCGTGTTAATAAATCAAGTCATTGACTTACTTATACGTGGTAATAATCACCTGATCTTTAATGACAACAATATATCTAAAGTTCCTTTACAGTTCTACAAGTCAAAAACGCGCGCGAGAGAAAGGCGCACCACCACTCCACCACCGGCAACAACTTAGAGTGAAGAAAAAAAATCATAGAAAATATATAAGAAATGTACACAAACGAAACATAATAAAGATTCTAGAACAATTTGTGTTTTTGGATAAATTTACGAAACTTAAAAAGTATGACCTAATCATTCGCAGACGAGTACATACAGAAATACTAAAAAATAGAGCAAGGGAGAAATAGGAAAAATTCTCATTGTTTTAACAATGAATTTCAATTAAGGTTGTTCCTAGTTAGCATTATGCATGCATGGAAGGGATCCAATTATCTACAGGGGCCCCCGAGTGGTCTAAAGCGCTGTCCGTTACGGATCACTGCCATCTCACCTCTGTCTGCGTGGGTTCGAGTCTAAGATTCGGCTAATGTAGTTATGTGAGAAAGCTTGCCAGTAGCTTCTCGTGGGTCGGTGGTTCTTTCCTAGGATTTTCCGGGTTTTTCCTCCACCATTAATACTGCCCGCCATGTATAGCCTATATTGTGCTTAAAAATGGCGTTAAACCATAAAAAAAAAACAATTATCTACGACAGTTAGGATTTTAGAAGTCTTCCCAAGACATCGGGTTATGAAGTGGTCGCATGATATCAAGTTTAATAGGTGAACCCATAAAGACACTAGACTATGCGGCGCTTGTACTTCGCGCGTCATTTGTTTTCTACCTAGATCTAATGTTATTGTGCGGCACAATAATTCAAATCGTATATGTCACATCCTCCACTGTATAAGGCAGTTATGGTGTTCAGTTTTGAATAGACACTTTGGGGGTAATTGCATAAGCGTATAATCACGCGGTCTAAAACGTGTAAAACGCGCATACTGGTAACCGTATATCCAGATGGTAAAAGTACTAACAGTTAAATACGCCTAGAGTGGTATTCACTGCTGCTGAGTGGGCTAGTTTCGGGAAGATCACGGAAATGCTTTAAAAAGTCATCATTGAGGTCGTGCTGTACAAGCTGGTACAAAAGCATTACAGTAATGTTTCCTCTATTGTCGCATTAATCAGGTGTACCTTCCTTAGCTTCTGTGAGTAAACAGGTTTTGTATAGTTACCTGACCAGTGTTTTACGGCACGTCAACACAAAAAGGTTGTTTGTTTGTTTGTTTGTTTGATTAGGATATTTTTAACGTAGCTTTAACAATTTTTCAGTCATATCACTACGATGTCTGCAGTGAGGCAGTTTATAGGGATGTCTAGCACTGGGGCATCATGCCGCAGACATGTATCATGATGTCCCACCCAGTCATATTATCCTGAAACCAGGCCGACCAGTCATAACACTAACTTCTTAATGCTGAGCGTCAAGCTCTAACCACTAGGTCTTACTGTGCCGCGACAATTGGAGTAAAATGCCTTGTCCAGAACATAATACGTCAACCGATTAGAGCCAATCTATTTTAAGTTACACAAGTTATATAGACGTTCAACACCGACTATTTCAGTACGTAATGTAATTTAGTAGACTCTTTGCACATAACCTCAAATGGGTCGCATTTCATATTTTGGATTTGATCATATTGACACAATTACGTGAATTTTTCAGAAACAATAATTAATTGTTGTTGTAAACTTTAATACTAATTTTGGTTGACCATTGACTTTTCAATCCTTGATCGGTGAATCTTCTGCACTTTAAATGTCATATGAAGAAACAAGCGCATAAATAAAACTACCAGTATGCATCGTTATGGAGTTTTTCAATGATGGCCAAGTACTAAAACGGGTAAAATAAAAGAGGAAATAGGGTCTGTAAAAAAAACAACAACCAAAAAGACAGGGTAAGACGACATTTTTTCAACAGGCGCAGCTTCAATTTCAGTCTAAGGCATGGTTAGTCTTCTTGAGTTTGACTTCCAGTCTAAGCTTTCGTCAGTCTTATTCATATTCACTTCTAGTGTATGCTTTGATCTGTCTTGTTAATATTCAATTCAAGTCTAAGCAATGGCAAATCTTGTTCATATTCCCTTCCAGTGTACGCATTGGTCAGGCTTGTTCATATTCCCGTCTAGTGTACGCAATGGTCAGGCTTGTTCATATTCCCGTCTAGTCTACGCTTTGGTCTGTCTTGTTCATATTCCCTTCCAGTGTACGCTTTGGTCCGTCTTGTTCATATTCACTTTCAGTTTACGCTTTGGTCAGGCTTGTTCATATTCCCTGCCAGTGTACGCTTTGATCTGTCTTGTCAATATTCACTTCTGGTCTAAGCGATGGCCACTATTATCTATATTCCCTTCCAGTGTACGCATTGGTAAGGCTTGTTAATATTACCATCTAGTTTACTCTTTGGTCTGTCTTGTTCATATTATTATTGGTAGTAGTAATAGTAGTAGTAGTAGTAATGTGAAGAGATATGCATATTTACTTCAGTAAATATTGTAACAATAAATGCGTATAGATGTTAAACTGAGAATGAATATTTTTTATTAGACTGCATTGGGAAGGTAGACATTTTTTTATTTTATTGAAGTAAAATTACATTAAATTAAATTATTCTGTATCATTCTTTATGCGTGTTCTCTATATAAATCCTCTCAGCATATTTATCTTGGACTACGTTATAACGAATATATTTAAATTTAATTCTAATACAAACATCTGATAATTAAAATTATGTTTAGAAAATGGTATATGGAGCAGACCACATCATTCTCCTTTGGAAAAAAGGTCATATCTACACCGTATCGTACTCAAAAATGGATCAGACCTTACAACTGAATTTGAATGTTTTATTTCATACGAATGAAATACTGAGCTCCTCTATTCTGGCTTCAATACCCGCTCAGAGCAGTCCAGGATGACTTTCTGAATGTGTCCTTGGAAAGAGCATTTACTTCTGCACCTGTATGATATAATCAATACTATGTTTAAATGGAAGTTTAAAGAACATACACGTAATGAGAAATATTGTGACTTACTTAAACATATATTCTGATTGCTACCAACATGTAGGCCGAAGATACATCATTTATGTAGCGGATATGGTGTTTAGCTAAGAACAGAAAAGAGCGAAATGTGGTGGAAAATTCAAGAAATAATTTATTTCCTTAGAACACAAACTGAACATTTTAAACGAACTTGGACTGAATTAAATCTCAAATAGTACTAAAAGGTCTTTCACAATTCCAAACGTATAGAGTATTCAGAATCAATTCCAGTGAGGTTCTTAACGAATTCCAGTTTTGAAAGTGGTAATGTACCAATAGCCTAAAGTGTTGACGTGCCAACAGTCTTGATGTATCACAGTGATATAATCCACAATATCCTTGAATGAATTCATAGTACCGGTAATTCTAAAAAAAGGAATTTAGTCCAAGAATAATTAAGGAGCACTTTATAACTCCAGTGAATATTTTAAATAAATAAATTAAATCCCTTAAATCCTCTCAACTGAACGCAACACAGATTATTACACCAAGACTGTTGCTAAGATATGGAATGAGTGATTCTGAGGTAAAGAACATATATGCAAAAAGCTAGGACAATAACACAGCGAGGAGGAGGGTCATTGCCACATTCAGTACGTAAACATAGCTTACTTCGAGAAGGTTGCTCATTTCCAAACAATAGATATTGAACTTTAGCATGTGTAATCCTATTTACCTCTAACTCTTACAAAATATCAAGACATTTGTCAATTAGGTCAGACTCCAACTGTCAGTCATGGACAAAGGTCAATAACATATTACAAATGAAATATACATAACACTGTCCTTCACAAATAGAAGTAAAGCCCTATGCAAACACATTTTCTTTGCTATATTAATCAAATGCATATCAATGCATGTCAAAGTCAGCACAGCACTAATATTGAGATTAGAATAATATATACGTGAAATTTCATGCACAATTACACAGAGGCGTAGTTAGGGGGGGGGGGGGGGCAGGGGGTACATATGTCCCCGGGCGCCAAGGTACAGGACGCCAAAATGAGGCTTGCAACGTTACATTATAATAAGTAAACAAGGGTAATAAATCGGTCACAAGATCGCTGGGGGCGCCAATTTTATAGTTCGTCCCCGGGCGCAAAATATCATCGCTACGCCTCTGCAATTACATTAGCTATTCCCTTGGAGTGCCTGATGACAGTATAGTATCCGAAAGCATCAAACTGTACCTTACTAATCTATGCTTCTTTTTTATATAATTTTTTAAACGAATGTTAGGAACAAGAGGGTTGTGATCTCTGAATACAATAAATAATCAGAGACTTCAAAGAGATGCTAAGTCAATAAAGATGCCAAACGTTTCTTTTCGATTGTGGAATAATTCATCTTGTTTATTTTTCATTGAACATCATCTCATGATCTACACCAAGTTTGTCTTCTTGTATCTATATTCCGCCAACCCCTCAATCATTCGAATCAGAAACTTTTTAACATGATTGACTTAAATTTGAAGCTGTAATAACTGAAGTACTGTTAAGTACGGCCTTTAATTTATCAAATGCCTCCTGATATTTTTTAAACCAATGCGACTTGGCTTTATTATTTAACAAATCGGTCAGAGGTTCAGAAAGTATGGAATTTTAGTTACAGAATTTCCGCTAATATCCAACAACTATGATTTTAGAGACAGCCTTGACCTTAACCTCTTCGCGTTTAACTTGACCGTTTCCAGAAATATGTCCTAAAAAAGTAACACAAAGCCACGGCAAAACTAACATTTAATTAAATTCTTTTTCAATTTGCATCATTGGCTCGTAAAACGCTGACAAGTTAAAGGTGAACATTTCATATGAATTTCTACTGATGAAGTCGTCTGGAGTTGCAAGTGACTAAATGTTTTTGTCATTTTTTTGAGTGGCCTTTGCCAGAATACTTTCAAAAGATTGTAACATATTTTGCATTCCCAATTTTGTGAATGTAATCATCAATTATTGGCTTTGGAAATGAATATATTTTGTGACTTTATTTACTTTGCTATACTTGTTGCGTTTCCGGAAAGTGTCCTCTGTTTGAGACACTTGAATACATAGTGAATTCCAGTTACTTTTACTGGGTTCTATAAAATAATTCGCCAGTAAATATCGCTTTTTGTCAAACATTCCTGCTTGAGAGGATTCATTCTGTAATGATGTGTGTTCACAAATGCAGAATGCACAATTTGAACGTCATGGCAGAGTTTATCTTTTTTGTTGAAATTTCTGGAAACAACTGTTCATACTCACATAGAGGTTGTGTCCATTCTTTTCTTGTGACTATAGATGTAAACGTCTCTGGTCCAAATTATTAAATATTTCTGAATTATGAAAATTTGTTAAACCAAAGGCGTAAAAGTCAGATTTCATGCCATCGTTTAAATTCTCACAGTTAGGACAGGTACAACTAAACCGATTGAATGATTAACAGTGCTATCTATATCAACATACTCTTTTAACATATTTACGTGGTCAAGTTCTGTTTCCTCATCGTTGGAGTTTTAATATACAATTTGCAACCTGTAAAGACTACTTAACCTGGAGAGGATTTTGAGTATCTTTGATTGAAAGAGTGTTTCTCTTCTAATAACTTCAATGGTTCATGGAGGTTATGTCCAAACATAGAACTAATTAAAACGTATTAAAACCTAAATATGCTCGAACTGTGTCCATGGCAGAAAGATCAGGAAATCAACTTCCTCGTTCCAATCTTTACCTGTATCAACGCAATAGGAGCGAATCATAATTTTGAACGTTTGGTGAAATCTAAATCTAAATCCCCAAAACATTAGGGTGACTGGCAAAAGATTGAAAATACCGAATGCATAATTCACACAAACGTATTGAAAACTGTCATACATCAAATCTGACACATGATCAGAACAGATTTTGGAAGGACGTATTGTACAAAATTACAAATTTTATCAAACACATCATGGTCACAAAGTAATAGTTGCCTGATGTGGTTTTAGGCAAGGGACCGACACAGTTTAATATTATTGTGCCAAATGGTTTTCAAATCAGGACTATGTAGCAGACAAGCCTTAGGTATCTCCTGATTGGGCTTACTACCATTTGACAAGCTTCACATACATTATTTTAAAACATCCCATTATACCTTCGGCCAATAAAAATGGTTCAAGATGTTGTGATAATACGTACTGACACATAAATGATCAGCGAAAGGACTTCCGTAGCCTAGACTGAGATTTCCCATTCTATATACCTCAGGAACAACAGTTTAATAGCTCTCTGACCACTCACCACCAGCGGGTACTTAAAGCTGTTTCCAGTTTCGTATAGGGACCCCATGATTTTACAAAATAACAAACATATACAAATTATGTTCCTGTTCGACAGTGAGTGATTTGCATATTAACGAACAAATATCCTAGGTGGAAAAGAAAACACTTCTCCAACTGTCAGAGATCCTGAGACTGTATGAAGACACATTTAATAAACGGAGAGGAACGTTAACAAGGTCGCACTCTACTCCATCAATAATAAACACCATCATTAAGAGAAAACGTCTGTCATAAAAACAAAGTACCATTAATAAAAGACTGAGAATGTCCTGTCCATGGGTAGGCTTGTCAGAATCACCAACAAGCGATACAGAACCGGTAAACATGAATGGTTTAAAATTCTCCATAATAAAATAAGCAGCAGAGAGGCTGAACCCTACAACTTTCCGAGCGTCGATTCGGAAATCTGAGGCTTCTACCAAATAGTAAAAAAATGGCGTCTATTCGATAAAATAAGATTTCCTTATATACGCCATTGTCGTTGTCGTTCACCCTCTCTGCTGCTATGGGTTAATAATTCTTTTACGAGTTCAACTGAATATTTGATCCAGTCCGATACGATATCGAGTCCGAGGATCATGTAAATTTATTGTTACAAATCCGTACGGGGTTGACTGAGCGTTACTAAAGAAATTTCTAAATTGATTGAAGTCCATATCGGAACACCATGTCTGCCAAATATTTCTAAGAGTATGAGTATCAACTCCGTTGAATACAGCAAGAATATTACAGTTATCTCTGATCCCTTTTGGAATCTGAGTGTAGCGTTGAGTGACATATATCACGTCGGTGTTTTCATGCCTGCCTCGGGAAAATATTCTAGCTGGGTTTGTTTGTTTATCCAACATTACATCATCGTATACGACTAAATTGTTAATACTTCCATCAAGATCTTCTACTGATGGTGCCTCGTCAATATCGGTTATAATTTCAATAATACCCTCACCGGCAATCTCTGAAGCGTTTTCATTAAAATCCTTTAACAATTCATAACATCGTTGATCATCTACGCTAGGGGCAATTAAATACAACCTATCCCACTTCATCCATCTCATTATTAAATTGAGCAACAATTGAGTCTTGCCGGATCCAGATGGCCCGATTATAATCATCCGGATAGAGTTTGGTAGCGCTGCATGATGCTTAACCGGTTCTCTTGCTTTAGTCGCTGAAAAATCAATTATATCCATATCCTTATACATATTATGGATCTATATTGTGTGAAGTGTAAAACGCGTACTGGCACAGATGACTTGACGACGATTACAACTAAAAATAACCGATCAGCGCTTTCTGGTAAATGCGTGCAATGTGGTACAAAGAAATTTAGATTTGTGTCTATGAGATCTGCAGGAAATGATGATTTAAAAAAAAACGAGGAGGTGATATCGCAGCCAAGCTAACTAAACTCCCTGGAACCCCATGGGCAAAGTATTCAGGAGAAAAACACCTTCCAGGGTATAGTTATTGTGGACCGGGAACAAGACTTGATATCAGACTTGATGATCAAAACCAACCTCGACGTGGTGAAGAACCAATAAAAGCTATTCATAAGGCCTGTTACCTTCATGATGTTGCTTATAAAATCAGCAATCTGCAACACAGGCATCTAGCAGATGTGAAATTAATTCATGCATTGAATGCTATTCCTGATAAATCCTTCAAAGAAAAATTAGCTTCATTTTTGATAAAATCGGCAATGAAAAGCAAATTGATGTTAGGTGCTGGTAATTAATAACAACATGGAATCTATTTACTATTCTCCAAGGGGATACTGGAGGGGTAGCGCTGCAATCAATAAACTCGCTAGCGCTGCAAAAGTGAAAAAAAACCACTGCGGCTAATTGGTTATCCAAACAGGCGATATGGCAAATTTATCTACCACCGACTAAACAAATTAATTACTCGCATTTTGATGTGACTGTCCCTAATGAAGTTCATCAGGCTGATATACTATTTCTGCCGCATGATCACGGTTACAAATAAGCGTTAACTGTAGTTGATGTTGCAAGTCGATACAAACAAGCAGAACCGCTAAGGACAAAATCATCAACTGAAGTCGCTTCTGCATTTGAAAGGATTTATCGAAAGGGTCCTCTGCGTTGGCCAAATCTATTGCAGGTTGATCCTGGCAAGGAGTTTCAAGGCGCTGTTTTAACAACGATGAAACATCACATTGTCACAATACGACGAGGACACACTGAAGAATTCATCCAGGATAAACGATCCCGTGAATGGGTCAAGAGATTACCAGGTGTAGTTACCGCAATCAATAATGAGATTACTAGAACAATCAACATGAAACCTAACAACGCTATTAAAAAGAAGTATATACCTAAAACGGAAATTCTTCGAATTTCACAAAAAGATTTTTCAAAAGAACCAATTCTTGGTAGTAATGTCACTGTAAGGTATTTATACGAACCAGGAGAGCTTGAGGGTGGTAAAAAAAGAGCTACCGATCCTATTTGGAGCGTCACTACGCATACGATATCTAGTATAACACGATCAACTGGTGGAAACGCTAGCGTTTCTAGACCAGCAATCTATAGATTGGATTCAACTGCTCCTCAGCGAGGATTTACTCGACAACAACTACAGGTAATTCCCGAGGATACTCAATTACCACCGCGTGGTCTTAACTAGCACCCCAGAGGCATTGTGCCGGCACCCCGGCGTCTGTTGCACTCAAGACAAGTCAGCATAACGTTATCGTTGGTATGACCATTGCTGCTATTCTTTCTTTCTACGGTAAATTGGCGAGGATCTTTATTCGACCAACTCCAACGCATTATACAATTGCAACTCGCGCAGTGATTATTCTGTTGTTGCTTCAGCGTAATTATTAATTCAGCATCAATGTCAAATTTTCTATTATTTTTTTTATCCTGTTGTTTATAACCAGAGAGTTTTTTTTCTGATTATATCCTTGATGTTGTCAGCGCCGATTGTAGTGTCATTATCGTCACTGACTTCGTCAACAACAATTCTTCGAAGTTGGTTTATTCTTCGTACTCTGGATACTGCGAGATAAACTAAATTTTACCACTCAATGCGATTATCTACTATCCAAACAATTGTGTCTGTGACAGTTAATCCCTGTGAAGAGTGTATTGTCGCTGCGTAACCTAACGTCCATGGGGATTTATCAGCACGCAATGCATCTTCGACGACGCTGATATCAACCAGCACAATATCATTTAACACTAAATTCTGCCTTTCACGTTGTCCAGGAATGTCAACGTCGATATTCTGCTTTCGTGTATCTGAAGGTCTATAACACAACGGTACTGGAAGTGTTGCAAATTTACACTTATGCAATTCAAATAACTTCATCTGAAGTTTATCTCTGACTATTTTTCTACTTGCTATTATCAAATCGTCTGGTCTCCATGTTTCCCAAAAATCATTCATGGGAGTTTCTGAAATTATTTCACGCATTATTTCACATTGGATTCTATCCGGTTGTAATCTGATTAGTTGTTTCAACTCCTTTAATACTTCATCTAATGATCTAATGTCATCGTTCATCTCTTCGTAATGATCAACGTGATCTTTGAGCCAGTCATGAGGTGGTTCACCGAAAATTGGCGGTGGTTGACCTTGATCACCGCACATAATAATTTTTGTATTTTTCGTTTTTAACCAACCAAGAAACATTTTTAATATATGTAACGGTACAGTACAAATTTCATCCCATAATATCACCGGTGGAATATATTTATTTCCCATTCGCTCAGGGGTCCATGTATCACCGCTCCATCGGAAGAAGCTGTGATAAGTACCAGAATTTTTTACATCTCGTTGTTTTATGTCTCTGGCGAGTTTATGAGTTGGTGTTAACGCATTCATGTTGATTTTATCCTTGAATAAATTAATTACTCGTGTTGTCTTTCCTGATCCTCCTAATCCGTTTATATAAACGATTTTATATCGCGTAATTGGATCTGATAT
This sequence comes from Unio pictorum, assembly GCA_030141615.1. Classification (NCBI taxonomy): domain Eukaryota; kingdom Metazoa; phylum Mollusca; class Bivalvia; order Unionida; family Unionidae; genus Unio; species Unio pictorum. The sequence continues at coordinate 561,225 of JARLTB010000029.1, read as the reverse complement.
CGGTGGTGCATTAGAAAATTCTGATAATTGGTTGCTTTTCAAGTATTTATCGTCCACGGTAACATCTGCCGATTCACAATACTCATGTAGCGTCTCCTTTTTAAATCTCCAACATCCCCACGCTTCCTCCGGGGATGTGAATTCAGCCACTGCTGATTTGTATTTGTTGTGGATATACATCGAATCAGTAGCTACTCTAACCGCGGTATTAGGAAATCTATTTATCATCGAAAATAGATTAATAGTAGAATAACCGAGCATAGATGATCTTAAGTGTGTATACTGACAACTATATCCATCACAGTAGGTAACAATTGTACCTAACTTAGTCCCGTTGGATAGAAAAGCATCTTTACGAGTTACAAGTTTTCCCTGTTTCGTTAAATCCGTTACAATAAAATCGTATTCAGCGTTGTCTATGATCAACCTCGAAGAGTATTTTGCATTGTCGTATCTTCCACCCTGGGTAAATTTACCGATTATTCTTCGTCCAAAATCTTTTGCTTGTTCTTTTTTAATTTCAAATAACTCCTTAGACCAATTCATGATTTGTTGTTCATTGAAATCAGGAAATTGTTTTCGTATTTCATCAATTATACGATCTAGATCGGGTTGTGGTAGCCAAACTTCTTTCTGAGCTCGATAGCATATAATAGCTTCGGAAACAATCAACGATATTAGCATACCACAATCAATCATATATCTCAATAGCACTATTGGCATCCAGGCCTTTTCAGATATATGTCTACCAAGCCAAACATAACTACACGGATGTAACCCTGTAGCGAGTACAAATGATATCACACGAGCGAATCCAGTTAAATCAAAATCAGGCAATGGACCATTAATCGCAACACGAGTCATTTCATGCGTGGGGTGTCCAAATCGTTTAAAATAGTTACTACATTCTCCATATCCGAGAAAACTCCCTGGATAACACGCGGATATATCAATTGAAATCATACCATCACGTGAGTATTTCGTATTCCACAGTCCTCCATGACTAAATTCGACGCAACTCAATTTAACGTCCTCGAGAAAATCACTTTGTGTTGGACGCCATGAGTTTTTTTCTCTTGCGAAGTGAGCTACCACTGATGGAATAGTAAAACTATCCGTGAGTAGTTTTTCATGGGAACTCTCCGGTGAAAAATCACTAGCGATTTTTCTCATTCTGTTATCTAATTCTTCAACGCGATATAATTCACCATTTGGTCTTACAAATTGATCAAATCCTATTTCGGGATCTTCATCACTTCTAAGTAACCACACTGACACAGGATCATCTTTACACAACGCATGAATAGCATCGAATAATTTCTCATTATAAAAAACATCCCCGACGAATGCTTCGGGGATATATCTCACGGTTCGTTCTCATGGAAATATTGTTACCGCAGGTGTCCACGTGTGTTTGTTATGATCAATAATTTGTATTGGCGCTCCATTTTTGTTATATTTCGGTTCGTATAAAACTTCTCCGGTTATCGTCATAACGGTTATTGGGAATCTTAATGATGTTTCTAATTTAGCTATATCAGAAATCTTTGCACCGTGCTGTTTCACTGTCAGTTCCCATTCGGTTATTTTCCTACGTCGCAGATCAGTTAGTTTATTTCCTCGGGATGCATTTGTGAAGTGTTCCATTACCCGTGTTGCTACACAATTCAGTGAACTAGAATATTTCATAGGAGCTAGTTTTGCGATATCGGGTTTATCATTTAACGGATATATCCCATAAACGATTGCTGTTACAGGATAAGATCTCTCGTAGTATGGTTTGTCAATTCCAGTTAGAATTCCTGGTTTGGAATCTCTACTTACAATGACAGTTTTTTTATTCTTGAGGATTGGTTCAAATTTATTCCTGATAATCCATTTACCTTCGACTTCGATAATGAATTTTATTCTGAAAAAATACTTCTGTTGGGAATTGCTTTGTTGAAAATCTTTGATTTTCCTTGATAAAATTCTTTGAATTTCCCCTTTGGATGCTACACCCTTGGATTTCCAACCCGTTGGCGAGCCAAGGTGTGAGATTATTTCAGCTGCTCTTTCATCGTTCATGGTAGCATCGATGTTGGGTACATTGACATCTTCATCAATAATCCGAAATGTCGACCAACAGTGTGCTGCACCGTCTCGGTAGAATTCATTAAAACACTCCCTGATTTTACCCAGTATAGTTCTATCACCGATTAGACGTTTTGGTGTATCAGAGACTCTATCGAGATTAAAATTAACATTTTTCCAGGGCTTAATTTTCGATAATCTCTTGAACTCCGTATCGAGATTGAATTTAGCATTTTTCCAGGGCTTAATTTTCGATAATCTCTGGAATTCTTTTATGGTATAATCAATGAATTTAGCATTTTTCCAGGGCTTAATTTTCGATAATCTCTGGAATTCTTTCATGGCATAATCAACGAATTTAGCATTTTTCGAAGGCTTAATTTTCGATAATCTCTTGAACTTCTCCATACTATAATTAAAACAAGCATTTAAATGAAAGATTTATGTATAATGAATCACTGCAAATGGCTCATGATTGGATCAGTGACACCGTGTAACAAATCATGCAGAAATAAGTTCTGTGGGTATCATATGCAAAGTTTTCGACGTGGAAGCCTTGGTCCGTTACCTTGTATACGATGTGGGGTTGGGGTTAGGGGAAAATCGCAATTATGTCTACGCTGTGGTGGAAAGCGATACAGGGAGTTGAAGCGTTATTATGATAAAAGAATAAAAAATGGATTTTCAATCAAAAATTCTGACCCTGACACTGTCAGCGACAGAGTCATAAGAACTCCTCAAGACTACATTGAAAGATTCATTATTAAACCAAACAATGAATTAGACAAATAGTATAGTATATAATGAACCAAGAATTCAAACCACACCCTGTGATTAAAAATTATGAAGCATCCAGTGATGGTGTTGTAAGAAACCGTAGACTGAAGAAACCAGTTGGATTGATCGAGGATGATTCTGTCATTGATCACATTGATTCTAATCCAATGAACAATTATTTATCAAATTTACGAGTTGTTACATAGAGTAAGAATAATTCATCTGGAAGGACTGGAAAATGCTCAAAAAAGCGAGACCTGTGAAATCTTTGAATGCAACAACTAACGAAGAAAAAAATTTTCAATCAATGTATGAAGCCAGTGGGTATTTCAATATTTGTTCACCCTCAGTACGATATGTTGCAGAGGGGATTTATCGATCTGCGATTTCAAAAAAGAACGGACAGAAAATTCAATTTAGTTATGTCTAATGCGTCGTATTTTTCATTTAGAAATATGTAATTGTAATAGAATATGAATCCTGAAAACATGAACAGCATTATATCCGAGATTTCAAAATTGAAAAGTCGGGATATCAAACTATCAGATGGGTTAAATCCTGATCAAATCATGTCAGATTTTCAGGATATAGAATACGGAGTTAACAATAACAAGTATATGCTGCCAAAGAAATATGCGCTCATCAAAAAAATTCAGAATTCTATTCGGGACTCTCTTGCATTATCCAGTGAAGTAAGTGTGTTCGTCCCGTTATATACTATCGTGGAAGAAATACGAAAAGAATTGGGTAACGAATACTAATTGAAAAAGGAGGTTAATTCTAAAATTAGAAACCTACGGGCGTTAATTCAAGAAAATGAACGATTTTGATTGACCGACCCTCAAGGAGATTTTGTCGTTTTTTGATTGTGACCGACCCTAAGAGAGATTTTCATTTTTTTTAGCATTTTTTAATTAAAAATGTCAAAATCAGTGAATAAAAAATTGATGGACGGTTCAGAATGAGGGAAGTCACATTATTATTTTATTTATAGTAATCATGTGACTTCCCTCATCGATGATAACGCTGTTAAATACTTCCACGGTGGTGTTAAAAATCATCCGACATGTCAAATGTTTTCGTCTGTTAGGTCAGGTTCGGGAAAATTGTTTTGCAATTGAAACATTGTTTCTGATTTCAAATAATGGTCAATGAAGCATTAACGACCCGATTGGCTCGTGAACGATTAGATGCAATTAGGAGATTTATACCAATTCGCGACTCTGTAAGAAATAAACTGCAAGAACGACAGAGTCTTCAGACTGATTTTGCTGAGGGATCTGAAGAGTTGTTTAAACCAATAACTACAACAACGAAACAGATAGTGTCAACAATCTCTGAACAAGGAAAAAACAAGAAGAGACTTTTCTTCCTGTGTTAGAAAAAATAGCAAAAAGAACTAAACAAACAAAACAATCATTAAAAACACTTCCTCAGGATATATCAACCGCTTCAGAACGAAAATTTGAAGGATTTCAGGAAGAACTAGTTAGTGGACAACTCCCTATATCAATTATATTTACCGATAGCGCTAAACAACAAATTCTCAACGAGGATATAGACAATTTAGGTGAATTTGCTGCTAACAGCTATGATTCACAAGAGAAGTCTTTCAAGGACAATTATACGAATTATAGAATGTCACATATTGAATGGGCTGATATAGTGTATGAAATAAATACTGGGAGTTTAGATAGAAGGATGAAGGAATACAGAGACTTCAAGAGAAATTTTCAACTCCAAATAAGACAGCAAAAACAAGACCCATACGATGAGAAGAAATTTCTGGGGAGTGGTCTAGTTGGAAACTCTAGCGTTTCATGTCCTGGTAATATTCTCAGTGATATATCACGATTAGAAGTTCTCATCGGAGGAAAACGAGCTGGAAATAACTCTCCAGAAATAATTAATGAAGCAGCTGATATCTGCAGGCGGTTATTTCAAGGCGGTATCATGGATATCAAAACATATCGAGATTTCATTGGCGAGTTAGTGGAAAGTGGGTATCATAGTGATTAATTGAAAAATTGTTTTACAATTGAAAAATTGTTTACAATTTCAAATAATGATCATACACTACAACCATGACAAACCAACTAGCGTCTATGTGGTAAACTCACGGTTTCCAGTTTATAGAGTATACTACGGAGATGGTTTAGGTAATACCATTGCAGGGTTATTTGCGAGAATGGCTCCAAAAGTGATGCCGCTAGCTAAACAATTATCAATGAAAGCAATTGATGTTATTCGTGATAAGGGTATTAGCAAAATCGGAGATTTCGCTGGAGATCTTGCCGGAAAAGCGTTTTCAGCCGCGAAGAATAAATTAACAGCGCTAGTGAAATCACGGAGGAAATCCAAAGGATTTTCAAAACCGTTACCGTCTACAGCGGAAATGCCTGCAAGTTTTAGTAAAATTATAAATAACGTAGTAGATGAAAAACTAGCGCAATTGACTTCGTCAATAGTGGCAACCCCCGACCAAAGCAATATTGCAAATATGATAGCAGGAAGTGGCTTTAAAAAACTACGACGATGAAATCCTACGATTCTTTCACGATGAAAATCGTTTACGATTTAGACTCTGATAAATAGAATAAAATGTTCAAAAAGTCACCTGATCCAGCGTTTGATATAGATGCCCCAGTTGGCAAGGATGATTCTGTACGCGATTATGAATATTACGCCTATCATGCAATAGACTCAAATAGTCGATCGCGAATTGAACTTCAAGTCCATGATACCAGTAAATATTTTCTACCCGCTGAAGCGTTTATTGAAGTAGAAGGAGAACTTGTAACAGCTGCTGATACTCCTGCTGTACCAGCACCGTATCCAGTTGGTACTCAAGTCGGGTTTGTCAATAATGGTATCATGGCGCTATTTGAGAGTGCTAGATATCTCATTGATGGAAAAGAAATCGAGTCGATAGATCGCGATGTTGATGCAGCCACAACAATAATCGGGCTAGCGAGATATTCTGATGATTATACAAGATCGGCGGGACCTTCTATGATGTTTGCAAAAGATGTTAAAAATACCGCTGGAGGAAATCAATTTGTTGTAAGACGACCAAAGAATAATGCTGGTGCCGCTGATGTTGATGTTGAAAATATGATTATAAACAACGATGTTAATTTCAATATAGGAGCTGCAACACGTATTTCAATGTTGCAAGGAGCGCGTAAATCATTTTCATGCGCGATTCCACTGCATCACATATTTGGATTCTGTAGAAACGTCCGAAAAGTTATTTATGGAGCGAAGCATACAGTAGCACTCGTGCGAAAGAGTGATGATAATGACGCAATATGTAGGATTCCCGCAGACAATGCAAATCCCAATGCTGATGCCAGTAAAGTCATTTTAACAAAAATATCATTGTGGATGCCAGTGTTGACTCCATCAATTACCGCAGAAGAACGATTACTATCATTTATGGACCAAGGAGGAAAATCATTACTAAGTTGGCTAACCGTGAGTACAGATGTTAAACAATCAAATATCAACGGGTTATTCACTTGGAATCTAGCATCAAAACAAGGTGTTGCTGCGCCACGTCATATATTTATTGCGTTACAGGATACCACACGAGTTGGGAATCAACTCTCCAGCCATATGATATTTGATCCATTAGGTGTTAAAGACGTCTCACTGAGAATAAACGGCCAGCAGGAACCATCCGAGGATGTACAACTTGATTACGGTCAGAATCATATTGCACGCGTGTATCATCGTCTGTTGTCATTTATGGCACGCGATCAAAATGTTGATACTGGTTTGCAAATATCACAATACGACTTTAAGAGTTTATATCCTATCTATTACTTTTCGCTGGAACATATTGATTTAACAAGACAGTCTGTCGTTAATATACACTTTAGAGCTAATGTGCTTCGTGGTACTATTGCTAATTATAGAGCGGTTGCTGTCATTCTCAGCGACAAATCAATGCTACTTGAAGGTGTTGGAGGAAGAATGAGAGTGGTAGATGCGCCAGTAGAAAATCTTTGAAAATTCTATGAATTTTTCATTGAAATTGTAAACGATTTAGAATCAATCGTTTATGTACAATGTCGTATAGTAATATCAATGTGTCGTTGACACCCGGTCAATTAAAAAAATTGCAATCCAAATCAGCTAAGCAATGTGGAACCACAATCACGCTGAAACCCAATCAAATGACTGGCGGGGCGAATAAATTATCGCTGACAACTCGTCAAGTGAAACATTTCAATGATGCACTAGTAGCAAAAAAAGGTGTTCAGATTACTCTTTCTGCGGCTGCTATCAAAAATATGATGAAAACAAGCGGTATATTTCCATTCTTAGCTGCGATTCCGGCCTTGATTGCGGCAGCAGCCCCAGCGGTGGCGAAAGCGGCAGCGTTGGGAGCTGTTGGGACCCCGGCAGGGATGGCGTTGAAAAAGGCAACTGGGAAAGGATATAAAAAAAAGGGAAAGGGTCTAAGACTACCAGGAACCCCGTATTCATGGTACAGCGGAAAGGGTCTAAGACTACCAGGAACCCCGTATTCATGGTACAGCGGAAAGGGTCTAAGACTAGGACCGGTTTATTAATTCAGAAATCTTCGATTTCCGAACCTATGGTTCCCAAATCTTCGATTGTGGAATCTTTGATTGAAGAGTCTTTGACTCGGGAATCTTCGATTCCTATGTCCAATTTTGATTTACTCGATGCTGCTAAAAAAACTCGCGATAAAAAACTTCAGAGGTGTTTTTATGAAGGATCAATTACCGACACAACCCAACAGCGTTGAAACCGGTATCATTAATCTCGATAACAGCACCGGACCTGGAACTCACTGGGTTGCATACGCTATTGATCCACGTGGGATTGTCTATTTTGATTCATATGGATTAGCCCCGCCAAAAGAGTTTATGAGTTATATAAAAACTTTTCCAATGAAGACTTGGTATTCTACGCTACCAACACAAACGATGATTGATCCACCAATATGCGTCAGCGAAGTATTAAATGTCCTTAACGCTATTTCTAACTCCTTGGGTAACCCAAGGGGAAAACCACCACATGTTGTCGTAAATGAATACACTAGTAATCACTGGCAACGACGAAGTCGTCAAAAACGATTTTAGAGAGAGAAAGAGTTTTACAATAACAATGATTGATATTTGGGGAAGACCTCTGAAACCCAAACCCGATGGCACTGCAACCCTTGATTCTATCAAGGATATAAAAAAAATAATCGAAGATGAAATCGCTGAGACGTTGAACTTAACAAGTGTTGACCCGAACGAAATAGTTGTATTTCAAGATCTCCAGGGTAAATTGAAAACTAGTAATGTGTCGTTGGATGATATATTGGTTAAACAACGAAACGCAATCGAGAATACTATCGCGTTATTTTCCGATCAGGGTAAACTCAAACCGGGTGTACTCTTTTCGACGATTACAGATAGATTAAAAACTCTCAACGATGAGTTGAAAAATTCTGTGTTGGAACTAACAGCACTTCAATCTAAAAGTGAAGAACACGGAAAACAGTTTTCAATTTTTCGTAGAAATATCGTGGATAAATTTCTTGGAACTACATTCGATAAACTCGACATAAAACTCCCTGATATAAAAAAATTCATCGATGAGACGAAAATCTTCACCGAGGCCATCAAAAATGATTTTTCGAGGATGATAACAATCATTGAAAAAACAAAAATCCCTCATGAGAAAACCAACAACGTAGTATACACGATCCAACACGGATCATTTGCGTGGACACCTACAAACAACAAATTAGATATCACTGCAACCGTTAAGGGTATTTATCGATTAACACTAGTAACACCATTGACTGAATTTAATATTTCATCGTCGAGTTCATCCGGGGTCAACAATACGATTTCAACGATCATCGACAAGGATACAACTGAAAAGTTCACTATAACAGCTACTGATAAAAATTTGGTTAGGGTTTCAACAAAGTGGTATGTGGAATTCGTAGCGGATTTAAGTTGAAAATTGCAAAGCAATTTCACTAAAGGCTTCAATTGAAATCGTAATTGAAAACGCTAGCGTTTTCAAAATAAAAATGATTTCATCATCGCAATATCGCTATAATCAGGTCAGAGAATTTCAAACTAGACTCAAAACTCTCGCTGAGGAGTATCAAATAAAAATAAAAAAATACCGACGAAGAATCACCGCAATTGATGTTACTATGTACTCGGTGTCAGGCGTTCTCGCTGGCGCCGGAATAATACTTGCATCGGTTACAATGATTGCCCCGGTCGTAGTTCCAATTTGCATTTCTGCGGCGGCTACAATCGCGGGTATATCAACCGGGATAACAAAAAGGATATCATCATGCAGCCAGAGTAAACTGCAAGATTACTTAATTCAATTTCATATTGTATCAACCGCATACTCGCAATTATCCTCGATGATATCGTCGTCACTCGATAATACAATTATATCAGATAGTGAGTTCTCAATGATGGTTAGTATTTATGACTCCGCGATATCGAAATTAGAGCGAAAACAACAGTATAATAACAATGACAACACCGATGGAATTAGAAAACACGAACCCGAAAACCAGAATGATCTCAATAACCTCAACGATATCAGAGAGTGAGTTCTCAGTGATGGTCAGTATTTAGGATTCCGCGATATCAAAGTTAGAGCGACAACAACAGTATAATAAAAATGACAACACCGATGGAATTACTTCAACAAATAGTGGAGAACACGAACCCAGTACAAACAAGCATGATATCAATAACATCAACGAATCCTGAATTCAGTGTGAATTTCCCTAGCCCAGTCCCCGTAAAGGAGATAGCGCTAGCAAAACTACGAGTGTATCACAGTTGGCCTAATATCAGATCGGTAGCATTTGGTGGTCAACAACCGAATAATTCACTGGTATTTGCGAATAAGAATCGCGAAGACGGGACTCCAGACTGGAACGTTGTTTCCATACCAACAGGGTCAAACCAAATTGAACAAATCAATAACGAATTAGCGCGTAGAATAAAATCGATTACTGGAGTAGAATCGAAAATCGCTATAACGGTTCATGAGCCGACGCTATCATCCGCAATTGAAATAAGCACAGAAGGATACGTCGTAGATATCTATCAGAGTTCTATTAGAACCGTAATAGGATGGCCTGAATTACCACCAGGGGGGAAAACCGTTGATTTACCAGAACCACAAAAAACTGATTATGTCACCGACGTGATAGCACCTGATAATCCAATAAAGAGTTATAAAGAGTACACAATTACTATAGAGGTTTTTGGTCTCGGATACGAACATAGGGTAGGGGCTGGACCATTGCAAGGGTATCATTTTATTGACAAACCTAAAATCGTTAAAAATTTCACAGCAATGAATAATGATTTTTTGCTGTTGTTAATATCTCTTAAATCCGGTACTCTTACCCGAGATGAATTTATCAGCGTCGTAGAAATATGCAACAAAATTATCGACGATATGGAAACATTTAATTTAAAAATTATTCAGGATATATTAGATGACGATAATTTCACATCGAGAACAAGATTTGCAACAGACTATAAAATCCGCGTTGAAGATATTCCAACATTCAAACTACCAGAATATAACGTACCAGAACTAAAAAAACTTCTCAGTGATGCATGGAAAAAAACAGCATCACTGGAAATAAAAATCCTCAAACATAATAATGACCCAGATGGTGGCGGCAGACATATCGCTCCGTTCAACGTGAATATTTCATCGGTGATTGCGCTCAATTTAGTATGTGATATTATCGAAGGAAGCTATCAAATTAATCTCGAACGATCAAATCAAGCTCAGCAAGGATATATTCTTTATTCGTTTGCACCAACAGCTCCTCCAGGATTTTTAATAATTGAGTCTCCGGTTAATCCAGTCTATATGCGGTGTCATAATGATTCATTAACCAGAATTAATTTCAAACTCACAGATCAGTCCAATAATCTAATTGATCTACAAGAGGAGGTGTTAGCGATTAGTCTGTTTGTGAGATCCTAAGGACTCAATCAAATATTCGGTTAAAATCATTTATTATTTTTGCTAACCAGAACAGAAAGCTTTAGCAGCAGAGAGGATGAATGACAACGACAATGGCGTATATAAGGAAATCTTATTTTATCGAATAGACGCCATGTTTTTTACTATTTGGTAGAAGCCTCAGATTTCCGAATCGACGCTCGGAAAGTTGTAGGGTTCAGCCTCTCTGCTGCTAAATAAGACTATAGCTTGTTTGACCCAACACGTCTATCGCTTTCAAAAATGACTGTGACATTCACTTCTTAGAAATAATTGCATTTGAAATATATCTGTTTTTATGTTGTTGCTTATTTTTCAATCGATATTAATCATAAACAACGTGACATTTCTTCTTACAATATATGAAGGTAGGAAGAGTTAAGGATTTCTGATCAGTCTTATGAGAAGAGTGCTTACTAATCCTTGTGCCATTTGATGTACTCGGATGGGACTGATATGTTTTTTTTTTATAATTCTTAACAAAAACATGCTAATAGAAGACTTGTTGATAAACGACACTTTGCGAATGAAATAAAAATCGACAACCGTAATAGTTGCAATTACTAACGTTGCGATCTTTTTTCTCATCAAGGCAGGTCTTCACGCCACTATAGACGCAATTTTTGAACTGTGCAACCCATATTAGCTGTTTGTTGTTATTTTAATCTAGGTCAACATTCTTGGCAGAGCACCAACTATGAAACAGTTGTTTTCTCGTGCATATTTTACAAGGGTTTACATGGGTCTGTCCAGTTCCTTCTAACCTTTTTTCGATACGTCTGAGTAGCAACTCATATAACTCATCAAGATAAATACCCTAAGCATATCGTAATTAGTACTTTTCTGTACCGACAAGGAAGTGTAGTCTTCACAACCTTTCGTCATGAGTACTCGTTGTAATAATGAAAGAGTCAAATGCTGTCTTGGCCGTTTCAAATGTCACCATTTCTTTTTTCAAAATGAGTAAATTATTGAGCTACGTCGTCTTAAAAGGTCTTTAAAAAGTAGATACAGTAACATCAAAATATGAACATTTGAGTAAAGGGGTGGATCATTTGCCAGTTTTATTTGTTTTTGCTTTGAATTTAATTTATATTTATTCTGTTTGCATATGCATTTCATTTTCATATTTTTCTCTTTGCATTTTTCTATCTTCTCCATTTCCTTTCCCACTTTCCGTAATTATATTTCTCTTTCTCGTTCCTGATCTTGGATTTCCATAATTTGTTTTTGTAGCTACCGCTTCCTTAAATATATTTTAATGTGGTTGTTTAATTTTAGTTAATTTTTATTAAATTTCAGAGCCAAGCCTAAATTACCTTTCTCGGGAAAATTCTTTTCTAGCAAATATTGGAGCAAACTATATTTTGTTTCTTGCTTCGTTAAAGTCGTATTTGCATCAGAAAGATCATATTGTATGGCATGATGAGGCAGTTTGTCATTTCTCAAAGACTCTAACCCTTCCTTGGTAGGATTTGCAATAAAATTGTCCAATTTAGATGACGTTAAAAAATCAGAGACACAGGCATTGTCACATGATCGAGAAAAGTGGAGGGAACTGGTCAGATGTTCAGCAGCACTGTGCCTCAATGACCACACTAGGTCAAGAGACTGATTATGATGATGAAAAAATCTTACTGGCTTCACTAACCATTTCTCCAGTATGTGAAATTAAAGTACCATGGATTAAAAATTCCGAAACAAAGTGTATTTAAAATAAACTAATGTTTTGAAATATGTTAAAGAAATTCGTATGCTGAACGAGCCCAAACTCACCTGTTACGTTTCTGGTCTTTAAATTCAGTAAAAGAAAAGAACGAAAAGCAACAAATTTTGAAAAAGCAACAAATAATTTGTTTTCCAAGATCACAAAGTGGACATTTAAAAAGAACGAATAATACTGTGAGTTAAATTTCGAATACTCCTAACAGTTATATTACAGGTCTAAAACGATAGAATAATCCTAATGATTCAAGTGGTGTTACAAATGAATTCCAAGCTTGAAAGTGCAGACATACCAATATCCTTCAATAGTGTTGATATGTGGTGCGTGACGGATTTTTATGCAACCTCTGTAGTAGATGTGTTATGGATGGAGTGGGGGTGCTCCCAATATTTTATTAAAATTATTATTGAAGTCCCATCAAGGCTCGATTTTGGTTGGAAGTTAAATTAATGAAAGATAGATGTAAAGCTCGAAGCCTGCAGTCATCAATGCCGACGGTTAAATGATTGAATATACAGAAAAGGTGAAATTCAACAAATAACAATTTAATAACAATTCAATAGTCAAGTGTTTCAAATTTCCCAAGTACTCTCCTTCTGCTTGACCCAGTGATCTACTATTGCATAACTTGATTAGCAGTGTGAGATAGATTTCCACCTGTCCTTGAATTCTTCTTCTCTCCTACTCATCCAATTCCTTCTCCTACTTCCACACGACTTTTTTTTTCCCAAATTCCTTTTAAGCCTCGACTTTTCTATACTTCTCCTTCTCCACTTACTCATCTTCCTCGACGCTCTCCACCGACTAGACTTGTCGATTCCAACCAATCTGTTAGTCTCATTTCCGTCTCTCTTTTTAGAGACTCGGGTCTCAACTGAAACATAAGTTCTGTCCCCCAAGAGCTTCCTGTGCAAACACATGGACAGTACAATATCTTCCTTAGCCCTGTCATCTCAAACTATACCCAGCCTATTATCAGATAACTACTATTAAATTTATTTTGTCACGCATTCATTCACACCAAAGTACTCATATCTTCATGTATGTCGTAATATAAAAGGACGGTATCAGTTAATTCTCATACAAATTTATGACCAAAATCCCCTACCATTGACTACACTTCTATGTGTCGCTTAGACACTTTAATTTAAATACAATAGGGACTTACACATGTACGCTTTTGTACTAGTCCCTATTTTCGCTAGGATGTTAAATAATATTTTATAACTTAGTTATTTGGTTAATTGCATAGGTGGCTTACACATTATTGGTTGTCAAGGCTGTCCATTAGTACAACTGGACTGAATTTGATCTATAAGAGCGTGCCTGGCTCTTTGCACCCTTGCTACCTACTGCAGTAATTTCTCGTGCTTGCACGACCAAACTACGCAGATACAGGCGATATGAGTTTAACTATTTTACTCTCGCTTTGCTTCACTGCTATTGCAGATTGGTTAGGCATCTACAGAATACTGATTGGGTGGGTGTGTGTAGGTTCTATTCCTACCCACCCAAACGGCCTTTCAATCATACCGTGCCAGTACAATTATTGGCCAGATGTGACGGCCAAACTAAATAGGGTTCTCTGAACCCATAAATGCCTGCAGGGTGCGCGGCTCTATTCCCACCCTCAGGATAAATTAAATAACTCCCCATTGGGAGATAAAACAGTGTTAAGAGCCCTAGTGGACGGAACACTTTAAACACATCTTCATCATCATCAATTCTCATACAGACATCAATAAATTGCGTCACATCAGAACATCTTCCTAATCCCATTATACTTAACAATATCACAACAATCAGACGCATTCTCTACATGGGGCCCTGAGTGGCCGAGTGGTCTAAAGCGCTCTCCGTTACGGATCACTGCCATCTCATCTCTGTCTGTGTGGGTTCGAGTCTTAGATTCGGCTAATGTAATTATGTGAGAAAGCATGCCAGTAGCTTCTCGTGGGTCGGTGGTTCTTTCCGGGCGTTTTCCCGGGTTCTTCCTCCATCAATAATACTGGCCGCCATGTATAGCCAATCGTGTGCTGAAAAATGGCGTTAAACCCTACTACAACAAACAACAACATTCTCTACATTACAAGGAGTTCAAAGTAAAAAGAATATTCTAATATCCATGCTCTGATATATGCACATCCATATTAACTAATCCTACAAACTTCAACCATATTCCAAATTCACAAATTGAAGATTGTGTAAATTCTAATATATCACATGAGAAAATTCACAAGTTTATTACGGAGTAACCTAATAGTGAGTTACAAAGCTAACAATCTTCATAATGCTTTACATAATGCTTAAATACGCATGTAACCTAAACAATAAAACGGTAATTCTATTTAAAAAACGATCCTAGTAATGTTTACATACTACACATAATTACAATTACAATCCCTAATATTCTGCGAAAATCGAGCAAATAACTTATTGACCTTTACTGAGCTTTATCCTTCCTTTGAATCTCTTCTCTATGTATACTGCCTAATTATGAGTGGTTTCCTGGGAGTAACCATATATTGCTCTGCAGTCTTCCCTGGAGAGATCAGATTTTCGCTTGCTAGTTAAAAGTTATAATTCAGATCTAAGTTGTAATCACACCATGTATCTCGATTCCGATTGCGTCTCACTGCTGTGACCCGATCCAATCAAACTTTGCGGACAATATCATTCTTGCTGCCTGTCTACATGTGGAATGAATAAAAAAATGACCTGTTCAACCCTTCCCCCTGCCCCCCTACCCCCCCCCCCCCGCCCGAGGGTTTCTCTGATCTTAGGACTAAGTTGTAACACATAGGTGGCAAGTTGCATGATCTAACGCCTGTGCCGATTCAAGATGTCGGGTCTTCTTTTTGGTCACGGGAACCTTGCGAAAGAGATTAACTCTAGCCTGTGGCAATGCTTAGACAACACACCATGTCGTGTGTGTGTGTGTGTGTGATTTGGATTGTTAACGTAGCTTTAACAATTTTTCAGCCATATCCAGAGGCGTAGCGATGATATTTTGCGCCCGGGGACGAACTATAAAATTGGCGCCCCAGCGATCTTGTGACCGATTTATTACCCTTGTTTACTTATTATAATGTAACGTTGTAAGTCTCATTTTGGCGCCCCTGTACCTTGGCGCCCGGGGACATATGTACCCCCTGTCCCCCCCCCCCCCTTAGCTACGCCTCTGGTCATATCGCTACGGTGTCTGCAGTGTGACAGTTTATAGTGATGTCTAGCACTGGGGCATCATGCCGCAGACATGTAGCATGATATCCCACCCAGTCACATTATCCTAACACCAGTCCGACAAGTCCTAACACGAACCTCATAATGCTGAGCGCGAAGCGAGGCAGCTGTTTGTATCATTTTTGTAAGTTTTGAGTACGAGTCGGCCGGGGATCGAATACACGACCTCCCGCATCCGAGGCGGACGCTCTATCCACTAGGCTACCGGAATGGCAAACCATGGAGTGTAATTATACCTTAGTTTATACACGACGTAATCTGGGGCCGAGAAAACGTGACAATATGCTAATACATTATCACACTGAAGTAATCGAAGATGTGCGTGAATGAACTCGCAGTAATTCTAAAATAGGTCAGATCCGGTAAGATCTATGATCAGTTGCGTACATTGAAAGAAGGTACTTTGTTCATTTATATTGGATGTTATGTTGTCACTATTCGTGAATGTTAAACTTGGTATAACGCAACATGCTTAGTTACGTTGGATATAACACGTATCTATGTGTGATTTCTAAGGTGGCTTCCACGTTGCGGTGTATGGGCCGCATATAGGGAAAATGTTAAACCCTTTTATATACAATTCGTTGAATACAAACTGGTTGAAATTTAGCATTTTGTACTTGCGATTAATTGTTAAATGTTGTACCGTGTAGTCATTTGTAAAGACTTCGGTGCTTTAGATAGCAGGATGTAAGGAGGCAGCGTAAAGTGGCCGGTGGTCTAGATAAAGGGGAATTATTATACCAAATTCTTACATTTGATATTATTTGCCTTGAACTCATTACATGTACCAAAGTACCAAGCAAGAAAGTGGTTCGAAATTTAAAGAAATGATTCATTGATTAATAAAGTATAGAAAATGGACCTACGAAATGTGGTAGAACAGACAGACAGGCAGGCAGGCAGGCAGGCAGGCAGGCAGGCAGACAGACAGACAGACAGATAGATAGATAGATAGATAGATAGATAGATAGATAGATAGATAGATAGATATATATATATAGATAGATACGCACAGAAAGTACTGAAAAACGTTTGAATAGAGAATATGAAAATATTTCCAAGTGGCTTTTTTTGGGGGGGGGGGGGGTATCATAATGTCAAAGACTAAAACGTGTGTAATTAATATTATCAAAATAAATGGAGAACTGTATTTTTTCATTCATCATAAAATGTTGTTTATAGTTAGTGCAGGTCTTCGTGCCCTTTTTAAAGCAACTTTTGTTTTTGCAAACAATTTGTGTAGAAAACAGATCATGTTTAATTTCTCCAGATTTTATACAATACTCATTTCACATTGCTATTAAATGGATTATTCATAAATGACAGTGGCCTTTAATTTTCACTGCCTACAGACTCCGTCCACATTGCAATAAAATACATCAAAGTCTGGCAAAATGGTATGGATTTTTTTTAATTATAAGATATTCTTTCACACACACACACACACACACACACTGCTAAGCGTTACCAGATAATTGATTGAAAGAAATGGGACATCACTATTACAGTGTATGTTAACAATTTCTTAACGACCAGAATACAATTCCCCACTCACTTGTACTGAATTATGCATTACTAAAAGCCCTTAACCGTAAAAATGTCTCAGCGCTTGAACTCAGTACTCCCACCTCCCCTTGCACAGTCAAAGACGTCATATCGGCATGGGAACAACATGTCAGACATTGATTATTACCAGCGATTCGTGATTTTAACATGTTAAACCGATTTGCGTCAATATTCGCTCACTGATATCGGCTTTAGAGGTTTTGCATATTGAATATAGGGCGTAGTCTTGAATCAAGGGCGTTTATAAAATACCACGGCGTTATCGAAATACTAGTAGGGTATACATTCTTTGTACATTTTATCATCACATTGGCACAGTTGTTTTAAACTAACCAGTGTAATACATAAATATTCTAGGAATCTCTGTATATTGAATATACATGGTGTACTTGCAATATATAAAAACTGAATTTCGTACCACCCATCTCTCTCTCTCTCTCTCTCTCTCTCTCTCTCTCTCTCTCTCTCTCTCTCTCTCTCTCTACGCACGCACACACACACACACACACACACACACACACACACACACACAAATACGCGCTTTTAAGATTAAAATTTGTATTTCTGTTTCTGCATATGTTAATGAAATAGTACCCACTCCCAAACTTAAATTTTAATTTTCTGAATTATTTTTTGGGGAGGGGTGAGCATGGGGTGGGGGCTAAGAGTTTCTTACCGAACATAATATACTTTTCTTGTTATGTAAATAATATTTGTTGCTATTTTATTTCCTTCTTTATTTGTGCAACCTAATAATTAATATTATAATATATTTTGTATTCTAGCATTCATTGCAAGACCATTTTTGTAAAGCTATCTGCTTGGGAGAAGGGTGCGGTTAATTTGGTTAACAAAAATTCGTGCAAGGTTTGTTTGTTTGATTAGGATTTTTAACGTAGCTTTAACAACTTTTCAGTCATATCGCTACGATGTCTGCAGTGAGGCAGTTTATAGTGATGTCGAGCACTGAGACATCATGCCGCAGACATGTAGCATGATGTCTCACCCAGTCACATTATCCTGACACCAGGCCGACCAGTCCTAACACTAACCTCTTAATGCTGAGCGTCAAGCGAGGCAGCTGTTAGTACCATTTTTGTAAGTCTTTGGTATGACTCGGCCGGGGATCGAACCGACGACCTCCCGCTTCCGGGGCGGACGCTCTAACCACTAGGCCGCCGGAGCGGTATTCGTGCAAGGTGTTTTCCCTCAGTATTGCGGAACCTCAAATGGTAGCCCGTTGCTCGATAGCGCTACTACACTGTGCTGCATCAAGTGCGGCTGGTCAACATTCGGCACATGTCTATGATAATCACACAGTTACAGAAGCACTCTCCTCAGTTCAAAGTCAAGCATTATTCCCATTCACCAGTAGGTAAGAACATTTTAAAGTGTAGGTTGGTTTGGTTTCCCCGTGTCTTGGGCTTAGTGGTCTTTGTTTAACCATGGAGCGGTTAATTTTGGAGGAGGGCGATAGTGGTTGTGGCTGGGAGGGCAGCACAGTGGGGATGGGGTTGGATAAAGGGGAGGCAGTCCCGGATTACCCATTAGGCAGAGTAGGCAACTGCCTATGGGCCCCGCGACTTTTATGGGCCCCATCAGGGGCCCCCATGAGACCGTGACCGTGGGTCTGGGGCCCCAAAAGTTTGACTGCCTATGGGCCTCCACGGTGCTTAATCCGGCGCTGAGGGGAGGAACCAATGATTTTTATTTCCATCCAAGTCAATTTTTTTTCTGTTATCCCATGCTAATTTTAAAAAAAAACATTCAAGCAAAATAATAGAGAAAATAAAGTGTTCTTCTTCAAATAAGACTTAGGCAATTAGTTCAAAATTGTTGGGAATCGGAAATTCCTTTTCAAAGAAATTTCAGACGCATCACTAGCTCCTACCTAACGAAAATTGAATAGTTATGTCCTATTTGTCTGCAGTCGGTGTATTACTTCACCTCCTATGCTGAACCTATTCCTGAGTGATTGATTAAAACGCGGCATTCTATGTAAATTAATCATGAGTTATACAATCACCTTTCACAAGAAAAATCCCGTATAAAATTTATGTTATGCAGGTAAATGATTTCAAAGTATATATTTTCGTCTGGTTTCCCCGCATCACGCCTCTGGCCGCGTGATCTATATTTAACCGAAGAACAAACCCAAAATATT
This sequence comes from Unio pictorum, assembly GCA_030141615.1. Taxonomy (NCBI): domain Eukaryota; kingdom Metazoa; phylum Mollusca; class Bivalvia; order Unionida; family Unionidae; genus Unio; species Unio pictorum. Next base: position 541,636 of record JARLTB010000029.1, on the reverse strand, counting down.
AACTCCGCCCTGACTTTTATCTCGAGCCTCTCGATGATATCAAGGAAAGTATACTGTTCCGTGTATGTTTGACCCCAGTCACGAGGTCAATTGTAATTCACGCACTGTGTGATCTATTCGTACATTTCTGACATAAACCTTCCCACATATTAGGCAGTAGTCTAAGTTGTATTAGGTCACGCGCCAATATTTTACCACAAACTTTCTTTGTTGAGTTCAAGGTACAAATCAATTCCAGAGCGGTAGTCATGACACAAGGAAACATGATTCAAACGCGGTTGTACAAGCAACCCCAGAAATACAATCATTACGTCAGAAATATTTCCTAACCGGAACAAGAACGCAATTGAAGGTGTGACTTAGCGTCATCAATAATAGTGTCGAGTTAATATAGGAAAGTTCATGATTAAATAGTATCAATACGTTTTACGCATGCGTAAATACCGAGTGCCTGGTAGCTTTTTTTGGCCTTGGCGATGAAAAGGACCATTGTTTGAGATCATGTTCTTAGCGTCACGCTATATGTTTTTATAAACCTATTGTTGTTGTGGCGTTTAACGCCATTTTTCAGCACACGATAGGGTATACATGACGGCCAGTATTAATGGTGGAGGAAGAAGCCGGGAAAACCCACGAAAAGAACCACCCGCCCACGAGAAGCTTCTGGCAAGCTTTCTCACATACCCACATTGGCCGAATCTGAGACTCGAATCCACGCATACAGACATTTTTATAAATCTCTCTTTGATGCGTTGTATTTTTCTGGCAGTTTACACACACACACACACACACACACACACACACACACACAACTAAACACCGTCTCTTATCCCAATCACTTTGCTGCTACATTAGATAAATAATTATTGAAAAAATACAAATATTTATAAAAGTAAGATTAAATAAGTATTAAAAATATAAATCCATAATAAAAGGAAAGGTTGCATGAATACAGAAATAAGAATAAACAGAAAAAGTTAGGTTATTCAGCTGGCTTTGACATACGTAGAAATTTTTGCATACGACGAACTGTTAAGAAAGTGAAATAAACCATTGTCATGGACTCAATACCAAAGTACACACAAGCAGCACTGAGTGTTTTGGGGAAAACAGTTTTGAGCAAACATTATAAAGTATAAACATTAGTATGTCCCTTAGATTAAGTTTTCAAAATGGCCAAGGTATTCCTTGAGTACATATCCAGCGCTGTGTGGGATAGCTTATTAAGGTCCTCAAATGTTGAAGATATTCCTTGGGTGCACAAACATCCGTGTACGGGCTAGATACTTCAAGTAATCAACCGTCTGTTATATTCCTTGGGCATATCAAAGAGGATATGGGCTATGCTTTTTCAGGTAATCAGCTGTCAGTTGTATCAACTGAGTACAAAAACGAGGATTTGGGATAGACTTTTTCAGGTACTCAGCTGTCTGTTGTGTTGAGTACAAACAGGAGGGCATATGCTAGACTTTTCAGGCAATCAGCTGTCTATTATATTAACTGAGTACAAAAAAGAGGTTGTGGAATAGACTTTTTCAGGTACTCATCTGTCTGTTGTATTGAGTACAAAAAGAGGAAATGGGCTTCACTTGTTCAGGTACTCAGCTATATATTGTGTCAACTGAGTACAGACAAGGGAGTAATGGCTAGACTTTCCAGGCACTCAGCGATCTATTGTATTGACGGAGTATATACAAGAGGGTATGAACTTGACTTTTTCACGTACTCAGCTGTCGTATTAACTGAATACAGACATGAGAGTATGGGTTAGACTTTTTTATTTACTCATCTGTCTATTGTCTTAACTGAGTACATTCAAGAGGGATACGGGATAGACTTGTTAACGTGCAAAGCAATTACGGGTACATACAAGAAGGGTATGGACAAGACAGTTCCATTAGATTTATTATGGAATTTAAAACAGAATTTTAAAGGAAATTGAATAAGAAAGGTATACAACTGCTGTAATAGAGTTTTTACAACCAATCAGCAATGAGAATTATCGGTGTGATATTGTATGTTTTGCTATTATTGTTCCTGGTATAGGTCACGACCTTGACTGTTCATTTCAAGAAAAGAGTCACATACTATGTGCAACCAGTCGATTAATAAGCCACAGAAGTGAAGTGGCTAAACAATCATCACAGTCATGCAAACTAGAGGCATTGACCCGGATCAGTAACCTACAAAACTCATATGACATTACTGATAACGTTCTTCTCGACTTTTATTGTCTTCAAATCCTCACGTTTTATTTTCCGTCAATACTGTCTAGGAAATCATTTCGTCATCGATAGCCACCGAAGTGTTTACATTGTGTCACTTCAAGCAACTCGGAATAGACACGTAATCGTGAATGAAATGGTATCGAAATTAGTTTACCAGTACTGCCAGCAACACCTGTTATTATTTATATAGCCTAAATCACAATTCCGATTAGTGTACCTATTATAATTGTTATTGCCCTGAGTGCAACCACACTCAAACCAGCAGCTGTTGCCGCGGCGATTCCACAAATTGCACTAATGTTTGTTGTTTACATGTTGAACGTTTCTCAAGGTGATTTCATGTTTAAGAGATTGAAACAAAACACCTATGTGGTCTGTTTAACTCGACGATACGTACACGTGCTTAACGTGTTCCATGAGAACTGTAACATGTTACGTTCCTTGTCCTAATAAAATTAACGATATTTTATAATGCACAATCTATTCATTCATATCGAAGCAAATGAAAATAAATATTCGACTGAGATATTTCCTATCTGTACAAACTTCATACTTTCTCCGGTTCCGTTGCTCTTCCCGTTTCTGCGAGTCTCGTTCGTTCGAAGTTGTCTTTTCCCCTATAATCCATCTTGATACTTCCTTGTATAATGCGCTCTTCTCAAACGCCAGGGAATCACTGATTACGTTTACACATATATGGCTAGAAATATCATTGTCCCCTAGTCTGTCTGACACATTAGGTTCTCTGCTGCTATATTTTTAAATTTCCTCTAATTCCTATTGGCTGGCAAGCCCGTTTGACATTTGGCATCGCTTGGGCACAAATCTTCTCACATATAACTGTGCACACAGAAATCTGGCCTTATTAGCGACAAAGGACATACATCACAATTAAGCTTATGTTTACTATATGTTCTCTACATATATTTCTCAGTACTGACCTTTCCAATGCGTGCCAATCAATACAAATCATATTTTAATCTAAAATACCTTCAAAGAAGACTTCACGATTAAGTACTTGTCATTTTGTTTGAGAGGCTGCACTGTAAACAAAGCAACGTGTAAACAGAACACATATTTCACTTCCGGATCATCACTAAGGCCTAATTACACAGTGTGCACTAACACTGTCGCCGAGATACACACACAGACAACCATTCTCTAAGCTTATATTATTAGGAATAAACAATTACCTTTAAATCCCTACCACAAATGCATACATATAACTCTTCATCACCACCAACATAAGAGAGGAAACATGGTCTAAAAATAGACTAGAATTACATTTCACAAGGAGCTTAAATCGCCTTGAAGCGACTAGCCAACTCAACCGTCTAATTACCGAAGAAACACATGACTGGCCATCTGCTGTTGGCCTCATACACCTTTAGCCGACTGTCATTAACCTTAAGTAACGATTTCCAAAAGTGACCCCGAGTGGCCGAGTGGTCTAAAGCGCTGTCCGTTACGGATCACTGCCATCTCACCTCCGAGTGGGCTCGAGTCTAAGATTCGGCTAATGTAGTTATGTGAGAAAGCTTGCCAGTAGCTTCTCGTGGGTCGGTGGTTCTTTCCGGGGTTTTTCCGGTTTCTTCCTCCAACATTAATACTGGCAGCCATGTATAGCCTATAATGTGCTTAAAAATGGCGTTAAACCATAAAAAACATACAAACCATTTCCAAAGATGGAAACATTCTATCTATATTTCCTCACAATTAAGATCAACGATACATAAATATTGAATTGCATATATCTGGTATTTAGGGAGTTTACTAGAAAGAACCATGCTACCGATGATCGGTGGAATCCATTTCTAAAAGATCTTAACACATTTATGGACGGAAGAACTGAAGAATGTGAAACGTTATGGAGAGAATATATGACACTGTACGTACCTCAACAAGTAAATGGTATTAATAAGAAGAATATCGATGAATAGAAAAAAGGAATAATTTATAAGACAACAACAGCAGCAGCAGCAACAACAACATAAACAAAAGACGTGAAGAGTTAACCATGCATCCACAAGCAACACTTGCTAACATCTAAACACATGCTGAACAAGATTAGTGTTAGGCTGACCTGACGATATTCCACATGATAAATCATTTATCGTAAGATATTTCATATAAGCGCTTGAGATTGTCAGGACTACCTCATTGATGGTGCAGATCTATTTAACATGTGTCGCAATCAGTAACAGTTCTGAAAGCGTATCTGAGATGAGGGTCATAGCTATTCATAGATATATAATGTTTGGGTTTTCACCAACCATGTAACCGGATGATCTGCTATCAATTACGACCACGCTTCTGGTGTACCTTCATGTCATAATAATCGGTTGACAAATATTCATTTTTCTATTTTGGATGAAGACGGTCACATTATAAGTCTGGGCTGTGAAATATTGATACAACGGTACATCCGAGATTGACATGATATTGCAAATAATAACCGTCGTACGTAGACGTATCAATCAAGCACGTTTTGTCAACTCGAGAAATGGCCTTGGTGATATTGTTCATAACTTGTTGACAAGCGCACCAAAGTTTCTAGCACGATCGTTTTTACGCACTTCACCAATTGTTAAACAATTTGCAATGCGAAAAGTTGATAGCATAAAAATGTCCTTGCAGATCGCTTGAAAATCTGATATTGCGAGCAGTTCAATCGCTGCATGCTGGATACCATACGAATTAGTTACTCGAACACTTTCGAAAGCAGTTACAATTGCATCAAAAGAAACTATGCTGGTCGCATTTGGCATTATTATTAATGAAGCGGCTCAGCAACGACTCTCTGATTCTGCAAATTTGACAATGAGGAATGAATCTGGGTGACAGTTTTATGGAGAAAGCCAATAGATGTATTGCGAGTGGCCAAATGCAGCGATATATCATATCCCGCATTTGACATTTGTACTGCTGTTTTAGTACATCGAAGCCAATGAGATTTTGAGTATTACGTATACCCGACTAGGATTCCCAATCAACGAAAGTTAAGTTACAAGTGCCGGATACATTTATGTCTTACTTTCCATGTTAGGCATTTATGGACATTTAGGTAAAACGTGAGCAGAATGACATTGGCAGTACTGATTGACCGGCTAATAACAGTTGGATTGGCTTACAACGGAATCATGGTGATTTTCAACAGCTCACGTTATTCCTTCGGCGGAGAGAAAAACGAATAGATTCATCACAACCTCTATGTTGCCTTGACGATTCCTGGACTCCCTAGACACATTATTGATTATGCGAGATCAGATGGTCCAACTACGATGCTTATCCAGGATACGTCTGATAATGCAGATTCTCAAAATATTCAATAAGGCGACATAAAACAACCCTGCTAATGATACAGCTATAAAAGCTGTATCTGTTGGCCCCAACAATGTTATTAACAATGGATTCGTACAGCGTCAAGGACTTCGTCGGGACATATTACATTGTTCTCCTCAATCGCATATTTTGAACTGTTTAGACGATGCTTGCCAGGTTATTTTTGGAGCCAAACATATAGCCACATTATTTTCTAAGAACAACTCCAACGATGCCGTTGGGCAAGACGTATATGCAGCTGATGGTAAAGTTGTATTAGAAACGTTAACGTTGTGTATGCATGCGTCATCTTCTTCACTGACTATTGGATCACACTTGTTGAAGTTTAAAAAGTCGAAAACCGCTTTAACACTGTCGTTTTTCGCACATACCCACCAAGTAATATTATGGGATAGTTTACACGGCTAGTACGTATCCGACAGTCCTACCATACCAAAGCACGTGGTTGTTGCGTTACAAATTGAGACAATGGCCAAACCCGTAGCAAAATGACATTTGATGATTCAGAAGTGACGGAGGTTTCGTTGCAGTTAAACGATCGTCAGAACACCTCTGAAGAAATTTGGCTTAACTACACAATGCATCATACTGCACGTTCATATCAACATCTGTGGTTGTACATGGACCAACAATCGAAACATTGATACTTGTTGCAAATTTCCCAACACGACTTCATTACATCATACCAGATTAATTACTTTTCATTGGAACAATTTTAATTGTTCAGGCCATCCATTTTCGAGATATATTTGCATGCACTTGCTGGTAAAGCTGGTGGTGGTAATCAATGTTCTGCGGTAATTATTTCTGATATGACTCTATTGCTGGAGGTTCCTGTCTTAAATAATTATTTTTTAACTTCGGTTCGAAAGACTCATCGTCTATCTTATCACCCCGGGATTGTTTCTGCAACGATGAAGTGGAATTCACTGCTGAACTCACCCGGTTACCATTTCCGCTAAATATGTAAAACCAATATTACCTCAGCAGAGAAAGAAAGACTAAGGCATCATTGAACAAGTAAGCACGTGTTCGAGTTACATGTATTGGACATGCAAAATAAAGATCGTTTATCACATTAGGCAATGTGCAAATAGTATATTTTGTAAACACTGTAATATTATCCCCCCACAACGTCGCACTGTTGCAAACTTGATTTTTCTTAGGCAGAAAAGGGGAAATTGGTTAGGTGTGTGCGTGCGTGCTGTAATGAGTATGATCTGGGTCTCTCAGTCGTGTAGTTGTACAGGGTGATTACATTATAAATAGAAGAACTGCAATGGACCCTCAACGATACCGACGTGAAATAAAAGTTTAGATGGAACTGCAGCTGTGTAGAGGTTTCCCTTTATTTAAATTGGGTGGGATGCTCCCATTATTATTTAAATTATTACAGAAGACCCACCCTGGCTCGTTTTTGTCAGAAATTAAAGTAGTGATAAAAAGATGCGGTGCCGACAGTTAAACTAATGAATACACACAATGTGAAATTCAAATAACTTCAATTGCCTCCTTTCTACCTTTTCCTTGTCTTCCAGAGACTGGGACCAATTGCTCTGGGGTAATTCCCTCTGGTCCCGAAAAGCTTTCTGTACTGAAGCTCCATGTAATTCCCAGAATACAAGTTTCCCGCCAATTTCGAATGACGTCGGAGTAGCTTATCGTTCTTTCTAATTCACGCAAGCTGGTTTTAGCGACTACTCCTACAAAGTATACACAAATAGGCACTATTAATTAATGTTGCACACTGCAACCATTATACAAAGTTTATAATTCAATTCAAAATTTGCAATCTATAATATCAAATGAAAATCACATGGTTAATACGAATTAACCCATCAGCGAATTACAATAGTATTTCTTTACATAAACATTGTTCATACCTCAAAATATGCATGTATATCAAACCCTACCGCTGAATCACACCCTACAAATGGTAATTCTACGTACTAAAGTGTACATACTGCAATAATTAAAGTACAATTACTTTGCAGTAATATATTACAACAATCGAGCAAATAGTCACTGACCTGACCTGTACTGACGTATAGTTCTCAAGATAATAGATTTAAGCTTGCGGTTCTAATGTTGACCACGCCTTGCTCAATTCCGAGTGGATGTTGATTTATATAATTATCAGACACTGCCCCTCCCAACAGTCTGTCAAGGGTGGATTTACGACCCCACTTGATGTTTGTTTGATCTGAACACATAATTCCACCACTTTTCTGTGAAACCAGTGATGCCAATTATTACGTAACTAAGGCTGCCCAAATTAAGGCACCAGCCACTAATTGTATGAAAATATAAAATAACTGGCTTGACACCTCATCGTTTGCCGAATTGACCTTCGTGCATATTTACGGCGGGAAATTATTAGCCTCAGGGTCTAACATATACATGTTGAAATATGGTTAAGCCTTTAAACGTGACAATCTGTAAAATGAAATCAGCACTAGATCCGCGCAATTTGCAAAATAAAAGAGTGCATGTCATGCCGCTAATACAATTTGTAGAAAGGCCGCATCAGCAACTGTTGGTTTGTATGTGGCTTGCCATTGTTTGGATAACACGTGTCGCTTTTCTAAAATGAACAAAAGTCATGGGGGGATTGTTCCATATCAGGAACAAAAAAGGCAAAACATACAAAACCATACTAATGATTGCTTACAAGATAAAGCAAATTTGTCGCTTACAATTTACCACCGTGTTTTTTCAAACAAATCCTTGTTGCATATAAACATTTACTTGTTTGCAAAAGAATTTGATGCAAAACTGATCATAATAAACAAATATAATTTAATAAATAATAATAAAATATCAAATTTTGGTATTTTGTAGTAGCTGGATATATTTATCTTGTTGTTATTTACAGTTTTTATCTTTTTTAGAGTAACTGTATTTCTTTGTTTCTTTTTACAGTGTTCAGCATCTGCGCTTCTACCTTTAGTTTGTTGTTTTGGTTGTGAGTTATTTTTATTATAGCAAAGCACGCACCAAAGAGCCCACATAAATTAGGGAGTCGGACTGGCTGACTACAGCGTGAAGGAAATATAATTAGTAGGGTTCAAACCACGCCTAGAACATTGAAAAATACCACATTAATGATTGTGACTCAAACATATTCTGAATAATAATTTCCGCTCTCCCATCTTGCAAACGGATATTGTACTCGACCTCACTTGATGAAATGAGCGGCTTATAATGGGGGGGGGGGGGAACGTAATAAAAGATTTAGTCTTGTTTTAATGCTATTTTCGCCCAACGATTATTCATTTAATTAAAGGGAAACAATCGATTCTTATAGCAGGGGTGTATTCAGGAATTATGACACTTGATTGATCAAGGCTATGTATGTATGTATGTATGTATGTATGTATGTATGTATGTATGTATGTATGTATGTATGTATGTATGTATGTATGTATGTATGTATGTATGTATGTATGTATGTATGTATGTATGTATGTATGTATGAATGTATGTATTGGTGGATGAATATATGGATGGGTGGATCGATGGACGGATGCAGGAGTTCAGATTATGCTGCACACAACACTGAGTAGATATCATATCTAGCTTAAGCCTCATACAAACGCCGTACACACTGAGACTGGTTAGGCATTTTCGTCATACAAACGCCGTACACACTGAGACTGGTAAGGCATTTTCGTCATACAAACGCCGTACACATTGAGACTGGTTAGGTATTCGTCATACACATGCCCTACACAGTGAAACTGGGCAGTGGTGACATGAGTTCAAGTTACGCATGATAAAAACACCGTACATAATGAGACCAAGAAGGCATGCTAGGAGTTGATGTTATGCGTCATACAAACGCCGTACACATTGAGACCAAACGTCCTTCTAGTTTCCATTTATACACATTCAATGTATTGCCTTCTCTGTTATTAGAGGTTTGATAGACTTTTCTCATCAACTCAAATCAAGCCACATTATATCATATCATATCATTTAGATCAAATCATATCATATCATATCATATCATATCATATCATATCATATCATATCATATCATATCATATCATATCATATCATATCATATCATATCATATCATATCATATCATATCATATCATATCATATCATATCATATCATATCACATTATAACCCATATATCACTTAAAACATTTGGAATGTATTTCATACTTCGAAAATAAAATAGGGGAAGAATTCAAGGAAGTATGGTGTTTAGAAAATACCATAAATTATAAAATGTTGAAAAGAGCAAAGTGACTAACCATATATATATATATATATATATATATATATATATATATATATATATATATATATATATATATATATATATATATATATATATATATATATTGCCACTCGCAAATAGGGTGTCTTTGAAATATTCCTTGTATTGTAATGTCTCCCTATATATAACTATTGCAGGCAAAGATCTTGATAATGGTTTCAACGCTAAAATATGGAGGCATATCATTCTCTCTCCTAAAATAATTTGAGAAAAGGGAGACAATAATAAATCAGTTCTTATTTAATAATCCTCACACACACAATACGTCAGTAGGTGCCAGATCGCGTATTCCTTCGACAGCGAGGTAATGCGACTGATAGGCGAAGAAAAGCAACTGGTATAATGTATTATTTACATTGATACTAGTTACAAAGTTAGTTCCCCTAACTGGTATAATGTATTATTTACATTGATACTAGTTACAAAGTTAGTTCCCCTAACTGGTATAATGTATTATTTATATTGATACTAGTTACAAAGTTAGTTCCCCTAACTAAGCGTCAAACCAATCAATCTGTGTTTCCTCCATAATAGAAAGTAAAGTTACTAATGTGAAAAGAAGAGAAATGAAAATAATTCAACTATTAATATTATGATTATGGTAAACATTTCCGCAAATTCTACGATACCCATTACACTAATATACACCAAAATGGAATAAATAAAACGTATTTTGAGACACCGAAGGTGGCACATAATCAGTTTCCACCAATCTTAAAGAAGTATAGATATACATACATATATATATATATATATATATATATATATATATATATATATATATATATATATATATATATATATATATATATATATATATATATATATATATATATATATATATGATATAGGCCTGGCTCATTTCTTATATACTTTAATTTCTTTGTCTCTGTATTTTACTAATAGTTCTTTTATCTCCCTATGTGTCCTTTTTTCTCTAGCTTTTTGGTTAATTTGTTGGTTCTATATATGTCTCCCCTATTTCTCATTTTAAACCCAAACCAGTATATGTATAAACCCTTGCATGATGCTTTTGGTTCTGTATTTATTTTCTTGAATCTATTTATTATGTTGCTTTTTTCTTCCATATTGGGTGTGGTAGTACGATTCCCCCCCCCCTTTCCTTTGCAATGTATAATGTTTCTTTGTTTACGTAGTGCGTTTTTTGTGCGCATATGTAGTTTATTACGTCTTGTCTAAATTATTTCAAATATCGTTTTTACAGTCTTGATTTCATTATAAATTGATTTCATTATAAATATCGTTTTTACAGTCTTGATTTCATTATAAATTGATTTCATTATAAATATCGTTTTTACAGTCTTGATTTCATTATAAATTGATTTCATTATAAATATCGTTTTTACAGTCTTGATTTCATTATAAATTGATTTCATTATAAATATCGTTTTTACAGTCTTGATTTCATTATAAATTGATTTCATTATAAATATCGTTTTTACAGTCTTTGATTTCATTATAAATTGATTTCATTATAAATATCGTTTTTACAGTCTTGATTTCATTATAAATTGAAGTTAGATTACATATGATTTTGCCACTTGGGTCCGCTGCACGAGATTTAGTGGCATTAGTGCCCAGATATCCAGATTTCTTTCTTTATTCTTTTTCATTATTTTCAATTTTAAAATTTCTTCTTTTCCATAATATATTCTTAAAGCTTTAAATGTTACCTATATTAATGGAGGCGGCAGTCCTGGGTCGTTACCATTCCAGTTTCCTATCATTAATATTTCTTTTTATCTTGGTTTATTTTTGACCATGATGCTTTTCCAAAATGTTAGAATTCTTTTTCTAGATGTTTGAAAGAATCTGGGTCTCTTATGAAGTTTGTACAATCATGAAGCATTTTTATTTCTTCTCTTTCTGTATATTAGGTATTTTGATTCCTAATATATCTTGATTCAGTCTTATTTTTATACTTAAGATTTCAATTGCTATTACATATAATAGCATGGATAGTGGACATTCTTGTCTAACTGATCTTTGAATATCAATTTTTTTCAGTGATTATACCATTCACTTGTATCTGTGCAGTTATATTTGTGTACAGGATTTTAGTCCATTTTTGGAAATTATCTCCAATACCAAATTTTTCCAATACTTTTTGGACATAGTTTTGTTCCAATCTGTCAAAAGGCTTTTTCCTTGTCAAAAAGTACTATAACACCCTTTTCCCAGTTTCCTGTATATATTATATTATTGTTTTGATACTTAAGATGCTATTTTGTATATCCCTTCCTTTAGCCCCGGATGTTTGGTTATTATTTATTATTTTTGTCATCCCCTTTTTTCACACTTTCAGCTAATGTTTAGCTTAAAATTTTGTAATCCTGATTTAGGAGGGAGATGGGCCTCTAATTTTTGTTAGATCTTCCCTATCTCCTTTCATTTTGTATAGCAATGGTATTAACCCTACCCTCATTGTTTGTCATTTCATAATTTTTTATAATAAAAAAATATTGTTATAAAGGCTTTTTAGAATTTGCGAGAGCTCACCGCCGAATTTTGTTTAGAATTCTGCAGTGAGACCATCTCCTCCTGGGGATTCTTCTTTCGCTAGTGAAAGTATAGCCTCTAGAATTTCGTTTCTAGAAATGAGTTCATCACACAGGTCCTTGTGTTCTGATGTTATTTCCTCACATTTTAATGATTTCAGATAGGCTGTTATTACTTCTGGATGGATTGTTTGTATTCGATAGAGCTCTTTATAGTATTCTTGTATATGTTTTAGAATGTTTATTTTCCCTACTATTGCTTCCGATCTTTATCTTTTAAATTTTCTAAAGTGGCGGTGCAGTATCCATCCAAATAAACAAGTTCATTTTTCCCATACAAATTCAGTAATCGATAACTATGGTGACATATTGTTACGTGCTTAGGCTCGAATAAGCAGCAACACAGAAAGAGTGAAAACTAACAAGCTTGTAAAAACTTTAACAATGAATTCATTAAGTACAATTATTTTCATAAAGTAAATAAACTTACGGTTTTAGAGAATCGAATCCAACATTAATCCAATATGAAATTCACAAAAATAATCCACTAATGGAATTGCAAGAGTCCTGATAAATAAATGTTCTAATAGTTCCAGGTTCGAATCTTGACGATGTAATCCAAAATGGATGATGATGTCACGTGATGCAGTTCTTGTTTTATAATCATCCAAATGAAATTATGAAACACATGTCCTTTTCCAGATAAATACAATAAATTCTCTTGCTACGACGAAATAACACAATGTCCAGAACAAGGTAATTAAAATTAACACTCAAACATAAATACACAACTATTAACTTTATAAAAGCCCAGATTCTACTGAATCTCTCTCCCAGTATACTGATTTAAATACCCGTTTTTAATATGTAAACAAGGGATCACGTGATTTTCTAGAAATTGATAGAAGGTCAGAGGAAGAGTCTACCTTCACTAAATCACGTGCTCAAAGAAAGATCTAGATATTTCCTTCCCCCAAGAACTAAAAATAAAAAGTTGTCCTTGAAATTAACCAATAGTTTTAGAAGCTTGTTGACAATGTCTAAAGTAGGGTCAGGAATTAGGTCAACAAGCCAAGGTCAAAAACTTGTTTACAGTTAAAGGATGGTCAGAGATTTTTATTAGAATAATCTCCCAATTAATTCATTTTAAAGGCAAAATGACAAACTTGGATTTAACATTCAAAAATAAATAATTTAAATCCAATAGACGTAACACCTTCCCCCATAAAATAAAAAGAAAGGTTTATATGATAAAACTTTCTTTTTATCACAAATCAATTTACATCTGAGGTTAAAAAACTAGTATAAATTACACAGTATAATAAATTGTTATACACGAAAAAAAACGTCTGCAATTATATTATCTAGAAATAGCCTCAACCTTTTAACTTGTCCATGTCCCACAAAATGTTCCAAGAAAGCTACTCTAGCAGGGCAGAACTCACTTTTAAATAAATTAACAGTCAGATACGCATTAGTGAGTCTGTCAAAGAATTTTCTAATTGTTGCTAGATGTTCTCTCTAGGTGTCGTTGTAGATGATGACGTCACAATTTTCTAGACCAGTGATGAACATTTTTATGAGACGTTGAAATGGACTTTCTTTATTTTTATTTTAATTTTTGCTAGAGTCCATTTGGAGTCACAATGTTGAGATTTCCTTTGCTCTTTCCGTAGTGGAATCTGCCAAAATCCTTTCAGAAGGCCAAATTTGGTGACATACTTGGCATTCCCAATTTATCAATAGAATAGTCAATTCTTGGTAATGGGAATGAATCTGTTTTTGTCACCCTGTTTACCTTCCTTTAATCAGTGCACATACGAAAAGTTTTATCTGGTTTTGGAACAAGTATGCATGGTGAACTCCAATCACTTTTACTGGGCTTGATAAAGTCATTCTCCAGCAAATATTGAATTTCCTTTTCCAAATATTCCTGTTTGAGTGGACTCATCCTACATGGATGCTATTTGGAATTTTCAATTTCAACGTCATGAAAATTTTGTTTGTCTTTATAAGAATATCTGGACATAAATGCTCATATAATAATAATAACTTTCAGTTCATTTCTTTATTGTACTTGCAAATTTGAAAGTTTCTGGTCTAGATTTTTCACAATTTCTGAATTCCAACAATTTGTCGCTCCAGTATCAGTAGAATTCGATGATATTCCTTCACTGTGTGGGACACGTACCACTAAATTAATTACATATTTAACACGGCTATCTCTTTCACTATACTGGTACTCCTATAATTTATTTAGATCCCAGGAGCACTAATACTATAATTTAACTAATTAATTTTCTTCTTAACTTTGTAAGGGTCGTAATATCTAATTTGAAGAAAGGTAAGAAGAATGAACAAGAGTAATACAACTCCATTATCAGACTCAAAAGTTCTCTCCCTTGTAGTTCTTTCAACCCAGAGTTTCATTTTTAACTTGAATTGCTGAATTGTTCATTCATTCATAACTTGCTGGAAAATTCCAGACATGAAGTTTGAACCTTGATCAAACTGAATAGATTTGGGAAGGCCATACTAAGTAAAAAAACTTTATCAAAGCTTTTAATGTAGTTTTATATTTTATATTCCTCAACGGAATAGCCTCTGGAAACCTTGTTGACGCACACATTATGGCCAACAGGTATTGGTTACCTGACTTGGTCTTAGGTAAGGGATCTACACAATCTACCATAATTCTACCAAATGATTCGTCAAAGGCAGGAATAAGTTGCAGATGGGCCTTAGGTATCTTCTGATTGGTTTTTCCTACCATTTGACAAGTATGACAAGACCTATAGTATTTGACAACATCACTTTTGTTTTTTGGCCAATAGAAGTGAGTCAAGATCTTGTGATACGTTTTATTAATCCCTAAATGACCAGCCAAAGGAGTTTCATGGGCCAGATTAAGTATTTCCTGTCTGTAAGGTTTTGGAACTACTATCTGATATCTGATAGTTCACTGACCACTCATCACCAGCAGGTACCTCGGGAGGTCTCCATTTTCTCATAAGAATTCCATTTTTAAAGAAATAACAGACAGGAACTTCAGTGACTTCAGTCTCATTTATGACCCATTGAAACAAACAGGAGATCTCAGGATCTTTTTCCTGTTCGACGACAAGTAACTGTCATTTATCACCCTGATTAAGAGAATGAATTGTTAAAAGAGGATCACTATGATCAATACCTTCTGATTGATCTAAACCAAGAGTAAAAGTGACCTCATCAAAAACCTGACCTATACAAGCGTCAGTTGAAGGAATGCTGTCTTCTTTAACATCATTCTCAAGATCATCACCCTGATTAGAATAAAGAGAATGAGTTGTCAAAAGAGGATCACTATGATCAATACCTTCTGATTGATCTAAACAAGAAGTAAATGTGACCTCATCAAAAGCCTGACCTATACATATGTCAGCCAAGGGAATACTGCCCGTTTCAACTTCATTCTCAAGAGCTTTCTTTGCCATAGCTCTGGTAACTGTACAAGCTTGAAATATATCAGGGATTTCTTTTTCAATTGGATCAACTTTCTGATCCAAATTAGGCTTGTCAGTTACAAGTGGATTAACCACAACCTTGTCCCCAGCTAAATCGTTGCCTAGCAATAAATCTATGTCCTCAACAGGTAAAACCGAGACTGTTCCGATTGTCACAGGTCCTGACACTAAGTCTGATGACATATGGAGAGGAACATTAACAACGCCGCACTCTAATCCCTGAATATGAACACTTTCATTAGAAGAAGACTTCTCAGAAAAAGGCAAAATACCTGACAATAAAAGACTCTGAGAAGCTCCTGTGTCCCTTAAAATTTTAATAGGGGTGGGATTGGCCAAATCACGCAATAGTGATATAGAACCCTTCGATATGAATGGTTCATAATTCTCCATATTAAAATCAGACTGGAATTTATTAGACCCAACAAATGTATTGCTTTCAATACATGACTGTGACCTTGACCTCTTGGAAATAAGAGCATTTGGAACAGGTCTGTCTTGATTCTGATGCCTATTTTTAATTTATAGCAATCAGAAATAACGTGTCCTTTTTTTTTGCAAAAGTTACACGTCGGAAGAGACAGGGATCTAGAATCAAACTTCTCTGAAGTCTGATTTTTGAAAGTTGTGTTAGTTTGAGTTTTAGAAGGGCTTGAATTAGGCGGAAATACTTTTCTGCCAGAAATTTGTTTAGTAGAAGTCTTGTTAACAAAAGGAACTTTATGTGTCAAAGAATATTCGTCAGCAGCTCGAGCAGCGTTTTCCAAGGTTTCAATCTGATGCTCATCAAGATAAGTTTTAACATCATTATGGACACAGTTTTTGAACTCTTCAATTAATATAATTTGCTTGAGATTTTGATAATCTTGCTCGACTTTCTTGGCTAAACACCATCTATCAAACAACTGCTCTTTTTGTCTAGCAAATTCGACATGAGTTTGTCCAGCTTCTTTTCTGTAATTTCTAAAGTTTTGCCTATAAGCTTCAGGAACTAACACAGAACCTCTCAAAATGCATTCTTTAACTACATCATAGTCACTACTTTGCTGAACAGACAGTGAAGTGTAAATCTCACTAGCCTTACCAGTAATTACACGTTGTAGTAACTGAGTCCATTTCTCTCTTGACCACTTTAAATTTTCTGCAACTTTTTCAAAAAGAATAAAATATTTGTCTACTTCTTTTTCTTTGAAAGGGGGCACTAATCTAATATTCCTTGCTAAATCAAAATTTAAATTTGAAGTATGATGGTGATTCTCACTTGCCAGCTCTATTTCTTTCATTTTAATTTGAAATTCCCTTTCTTCCTTCTCTCTGTCATATTGTAATTGTTTTTCCTTCTCCCTTTACTGTCTCTCTCTCCTCTCTTTCAAATTGTAATTGTCTTTCTTTCTCCCTTTCCTGAAATTCCAGTTTCTTAAACTCTAATTCAGATCGTAATTGTCTCTCTTTCTCCCTTTCTTGTCTCTCTCTTTCTTCTTTTTCAAATTGTAATTGTCTTTCTTTCTTTCTTGTCTCTCTCTTTCTTATTTTCATATTATAATTGTTTCTCTTTCTCCTCTCTCTCTCTATCAATCCGCATCTGCTCTTTTTGTAATTCAATTTGCTTCTCTTTCTCTCTCTCTCTCAATTCGCATCTGCTCTTTTTAAAATTCAATTTGCTTTTCTTTCTCCTCTTTTTCATATTGTAATTGCTTTTCTTTCTCCCTTTCCTGAAATTCCAGTTTTTTTAACTCTAATTCTCTCTCTCTCTCTCTCTCTCTCTCTCTCTCTCTCTCTCTCTCTCTCTCTCTCTCTCTCTCTCTCTCTCTCTCTCTCTCTCTCTCTCTCTCTCTCTCTGAAATTCCAGCTTCTTCAACTCTAATTCCATCTGGAATTTTAATTCTAATTCCTTCAATTTAATGTCAGAGTCTGGTGTAGACTTACTGACTGGAATCAAAACACTGTTCCAAAACATCCTGTTCTACCAAATACTGGACCAAAATCTTTTTGATATCTTGTTTCGTTAAAGAAGCCTTCACTTCAGAAAGATCATATTTTCTAGCAAGTTGAACCAACTCATCTTTTTTGAAAAGATCTAATTGCTCCTGGGTAGGATTAGAAAGAAATATTTCTACCTTAGATGTCATTTTAATACAAGCGTGTCAGTCTTACTAAAGATTTAAAATTTTCCAAAACTAAGGGAAATTCAAATTTAAATTCAAATTTATTTCAATCTCAATCTCAATCTCAATCCGGACGATAGCCAGCAATTTCTATGTTACGTGCTTAGGCTCGAATAAGAAGCAACACAGAAAGAGTGAAAACTAACAAACTTGTAAAAACTTTAACAATGAATTTATTAAGTACACTTATTTTCATAAAGTAAATAAACTTACGGTTTTAGAGAATCGAATCCAACATTAATCCAATATGAAATTCACAAAAATAATCCACTAATGGAATTGCAAGAGTCCTGATAAATAAATGTTCTAATAGTTCCAGGTTCGAATCTTGATGATGTAATCCAAAATGGATGATGATGTCACGTGATGCAGTTCTTGTTTCATAATCATCCAAATGAAATTATGAAACACATGTCCTTTTCCAGATAAATACAATAAAGTCTCTTGCTACGACGAAATGACACAATGTCCAGAACAAGGTAATTAAAATTAACACTCAAACATAAATACACAACTATTAACTTTATAAAAGCCCAGATTCTACTGAATCTCTCTCCCAGTACACTGATTTAAATACCCGTTTTTAATATGTAAACAAGGGATCACGTGATTTTCTAGAAATTGATAGAATTGATGTTGGTTTTCACCCATGCTTAATACTTGTGTGTTTTAATGATTTATATCGATCAACTTGTGTTTTAATGATTTATATCGATCAACTTGTGTTTTAATGATTTACATCGATCAACTTGTCTTTTAATGATTTATATCGATCAACTTGTGTTTTAATGATTTATATCGATCAACTTGTGTTTTAATGATTTATATCGATCAACTTGTGTTTGAATGATTTACGTCGATCAACTTGTGTTTTAATGATTTATATCGATCAACTTGTGTTTGAATGATTTACGTCGATCAAATTGTGTTTGAATGATTTATATCGATCAACTTGTGTTTGAATGATTTACGTCGATCAACTTGTGTTTTAATGATTTATGTCGATCAAGTTGTGTTTTAATGATTTATATCGATCAACTTGTGTTTTAATGATTTACATCGATCAACTTGTGTTTTAATGATTTATATCAATCAACTTGTGTTTTAATGATTTGTATCGATCAACTTGTGTTTTAATGATTTATATCAATCAACTTGTGTTTTAATGATTTATATCAATCAACTTGTGTTTTAATGATTTACATCGATCAACTTGTGTTTTAATGATTTACATCGATCAACTTTGGTTTTAGTGATTTTTTATATCGATCATCTTGTGTTTTAATGATTTATATCGATCAACAACAACTACAGAGCCACGTGTTTCTTGTGTCGTTCCGAATCCATAATTAGGTAATAACTTTAACAGGATTATTTATATATCATATTTGTATCGCAAAGATTATACAATCATATTAATCATAATTTTAATTATCAAAATCCGCTTTACCAACAGCAGCAGAAGGGTTGACGGTGACTTTTCCCCAAAAAATGCAAAAAAATCACACCACTTTAGTGGCCGTTCCCGAAACTGAGACTTAAAAAAAATCGCAAACTCGTATTTTGCTAATCTGAGACTTAACATTTTTTGCCTCGCCGTGATGGTTCACTATGTGAGTGATCTCTCGCGGGATAAATATTTTAATATCCCTGATGATAATCTAACTGTATATGCGATCAAGACCAATACGATATCGTGTTCGCGGATCATGTAACGCAATAGTTACAAAGCCATGTGGGGTTATTTTAGCATTACTAAAAAAGTTTTTAAATTTATTAAAATCAAAATCTGCGCACCAAGTTTGCCAAATATTTCTTAGCGTATATATATCAACCCCGTTAAACACGCTAAGTAAATTACAATTATCTCGAATAACTTTAGGAATTTGAGTATATCTTTGAGTAACATAAATAACATCTGCGTTTTTATGTCTGCCACGTGAGAAAATTCTTGCAGGATTTTTTTTTTTTATCAAGCATATTTCCATCAAGACCATCGACAGATGGAGCTTCATCAATATCTGTTATTATATCAATTACATCTTCTCCGGTGGTTTCTTTAGCACACTCATTATATTCGCGTAGCACAGAATAACATCGTTGATCATCTACGCTTGGTGCGACTAAATATAATTTATCCCAGTTTAGATATTTCACTATCATCGTGAGTAACAATTGAGTTTTACCACTTCCGGATGGTCCGATAATTATCATCCTGATAGAATTTGGTAGCATCGCATTATGTTTAACCGCTTGTTTTTTCTTTGTAGCGCTAAAATCTATTACTTCCATTTGTTGGTATGTATATATTTACATATAAAATTATGGATTTATATTGTGTGAAATGCAAGAAACGTACATCAACGAGTAATGAAACAACAGTTACAACTAAAAATAATCGATTGGCACTTTCAGGTAATTGTGAAATTTGTGGCATAAAAAAATTTAGATTCATAAAAAAAACAGCAGGAGATATAGCTGGTAAATTATCAAAACTTCCAGGAGCTCCTTGGGCTAAATATCCAGGAGAAAAACATCTTCCAGGATATAGTTATTGTGGACCTGGAACTCGATTAGATATCAGACTAGATGAAAATAATCAACCAAATCCAGGAGAAAATCCAATTAATGCTATCGATGAAGCTTGTAGAATACATGATATCGCATATCGCAGTGATGATCTTCAACAGCGTCATCTCGCAGATGTAAAATTAATTCACGCGTTAAATGCAATTCCTAATAAAAAATTAAAAGAAAAAATAACTTCTTGGTTGATAAAAACAGCTATGAAAGGTAAAATATTATTCGGAAATGGGATTTCTCATGCTAGTATTTAAAAATCTAAATGATTTTACAATAATATGGAATCTATTTATTATTCTCCTAGCGGCTATTGGAAAGGTTACGCAGCAATTAAAAAACTAGCCAATGCTGCATCGGTGAAATATAAAACCGCAAAAGATTGGTTATCCAAACAGGCGTTATGGCAAATTTATCTTCCAGGTCCTAAAAAAATTAATTATTCTCATTTTGATGTTTTTGTACCGAATGAAGTTCATCAAGCCGATATATTATTTCTTCCTCACGATAACGGTTACAAATATGCGTTAACCGTAGTTGATATCGCTAGTAGATATAAGGAAGCAATACCATTAAAAACAAAATCATCCATGGAAGTTTCCATCGCATTTGAAAAGATTTATCGTAAAGGTCCACTAAGTTGGCCAAATCTATTACAAGTTGATCCCGGTAAGGAATTTCAAGGTGTTGTTACATCTACGATGAAAACTCATAACGTAGCTATACGACGAGGACACACTGCAATACACCGCGATCAGGCAATTGTTGAAAGATTTAATAGAACTCTCGCTGAGCGGTTATTTGGATATCAATACGCGAAAGAATTTACTCAAAAAACTCGATCTCGTGAATGGGTCAAAAGGTTACCAAAAGTAGTATCCGCGTTAAATAACGAAATAACTCGAATGATTGGTAACAAGCCTAACGACGCGATTAAAAAAATATATACCTGGTATTAGAAATACTAACACTTCCAATTTCAAAGAACCAATTCTCGGTGACGTCACTGTGAGATATTTATATGAGCCAGGTGAACTCGAAGGTGGTAATGCAAGGGCTACTGATCCTATTTGGAGTATCACTACACATAAAATATCATCGTCGACACGATCTTCTACCAGGCCAGCAATTTATAGATTGGATTCGTCCGCACCTCAGCGAGGATTTACACGCGAACAACTACAAGTTATTCCTGACGATACTCAATTACCACCGCGAAAAATTAGTTAGCGTGACGTATATTACATTCTAAACAAGTTAATCTCACATTACCATCGACGTGTCCTATACTATTATCGATTCTGTCCACGGTAAATTGATAACGATCTCCGGGGTGAAATCTCCAGCGCATCACACAATTGCAAGCAGCGCAGTGATTATCTTGTTGTTCTTTCAGCGATAAAATTAATTTCGAGTTAATATTAAAATTTCTATTTTTTTTCTTATCTTGTTGTTTATATCCTGATAATTTTTTCTCAACTATGTAAATATCAACATCAGAAATATTTGTATTATCTTTGATGATAACTCTTCGTAATTGATTTATTCGTCGTGCTCTAGACACTGCAAGATGAACTAAATTTGACCATTCAATACGATTATCTATGATCCAAATAATTGTATCTGTGATAGTTAATCCCTGTGAAGAATGTATCGTAGCCGCATATCCTAACACCCACGGAGAATTTTCAGCGTGTAATGCATCCTCAACTACATCGATGTTAACTAATACAATTTCATTTAATACTAATTTTTCTTTACCACCGCCAGGAATATCAACATCAATGTTTTGTTGTCGCGTATCAGATGGTCTATAACATAGTGGTACTTTTATCTCAGGAAATTTCTCTTGATGTATTTCAAATAATCTTCGTTGAATATCATCTCGAGTTATTTTTCTACTAGCAAATACTATATCATTGGGTGTCCAAGATTCCCAAAATTGTTCTTCAGGGGTTTCCGCGATAACCTCTCTGAAAATTTTACACTGCTCGTTATCAGATTTTCAATCTTTTATTTGCTCATCTAATGATCTAAAATCATCTGTGACTTCCTCGTAATAATCTACGTGTTCTTTCAACCACTTATGCGGAGATTCCCCGCAAAATGGTGGTGGTTGACCATCATCACCGCATAATATCACTTTCGTATTCTTCGTAGATAACCAACCTAGAAATGTTTGTAACATTTTCAACGATACCGTACACGCTTCATCCCAGAGAATAACATGTGAGATAAATTTATTACCCATTCGCGAAGGATCCCATTTATCACCTTTCCATCTAAAAAAGCTATGATAAGTACTAGCAGGAATTCCTCGTGTTTTTATATCTTTCTTTAGTTTATGAGTTGGTGTTAGCGCTTTTATGTTAGAATTTTTATAACCTCTGATAACTCTTTCTGTTTTCCCAGATCCTCCACAACCGTTTAAGTAAACCGTTTTATATCTCGTTATAGGATCTAACACTGATGGTGCATCGGAAAACTCCAAGTGAATATTTTCTGGATTTTTTCTACGATAACTATCAAGTATTTTAACATCCGCGTGTGGATTATAATCGTGTAATTTTTCTTTTTTAATTCTCCACGATCCCCAACCTTCTCCGAGAAAAGGTTCAACCGCAGAAATATGTTTCTCATGGAAATACATAGAATCAGTTGCAACTCTCACAGCGATGGAAGGAAATTTATTTATCATAGAAAATAAATTAATACTCGTATACGCTAACATAGCTCTTAAATGTCCCCATTGAGCATTTTCTCCATCGATGTAAGTAACAACAGTTCCATATTCTTTCCCATTTGATAGAAATGCTTTTCTACTCGTTACAAATTTATTATTGTCAGTGAGATGTTTAACGATAATTTTATATTCAACTGGATCAATTATCAACCTGGAAGAATATCGAGCATTAGAAAACCTTCCACCTTGAGTAAACTTTCCTATTATTTTTCTTCCGTAATCTTTTGCTGATTTTTCACTCGCGGAATATAATTGTTTAGCGATTATCATTATTTCTTTCTCGTTGTGATTTGGAAATTCTTTTCTACACTTTCTAATTATATCATTTAAATCGGGCACAGGTAACCAAACCTTCTTTTGAGATTTATAACTTATTATAGCTTCACCAACCGTTAACGACTTTAACATACCGCTATCTAACATATATCGTAGTAACACTATTGGAGTCCACGATTTCTCAGACATATGTTTGCCAATCCATAAATAGCTACAATCATGTAAACCACTTTTAAGTTCAAAAGAAATAACTTTAGCGAACCCTGTTAAATCAAAATCAGGTAAATCTCCGTTAATCGCAACTCTTGTCATCTCATGAGTCGGGTGTCCAAAGCGTTTAAAATATTCAGCGCACACGCCCATTCCAAGAAAACCTCCAGGATAACTAGCATTCATATCAGCTGAGATTAAATTCTCGTTATCATATTTCGTATTCCATAATCCTCCATGTCCATATTCAATACAACTTAACTTTACATCGTCGATGTATCCTTTCGGGTTTTTTTTCCAGGAATTCCTTTCACGAGCGTAATGTTCATCAAAATTTTCTATAAACTTCTTGCAACATTTTTCATACGATTATCTAATTGTTCTTCGCGATATAATTCTCCGTTAGGTTTCACAAATTGATCATACCCGGTTTCAGGATCTTCATCGCTGTGAAATAACCAAACTGAAGTTGGATCATCTCCGTTTATTTCCGCTATCGCATCAAATAATTTTCCCTCATAAAATACATCTCTGGTAAATTTTTCAGGTATATATTTTACAACCTTCGATGGAGGAAATTCAGTTATCGCGGAATTCCAAGCGTGTCCATTGTGATCAATAATTTCAATAGGTACTTTATTTGATTTATATTAACAGCGGTGCAATATCTCTCCGGTTATGGTTTTAACTGTAATAGGAAATCTCAAAGATTTTTGTAACTCAGCAACACCACTAATCGAAGCTCCACCTTTCTCCTTCATCTGTTTTCCCCATGATGTTATTTTTTCACATCGTTGTTCAGTTAATCCATTTCCACGTGAAGAATTTTTAAAATGTTCCATAACTCGCTCGGCAACACAATTTATCAGCGACTCATCGCCTATTTTCATAGGATACATTTTATCGCAATCAACATCTACGTAAATTTTATATAATCCATATATCACAACAGTCACAGGATAATCTCTGACGTAGTAGTGGCTATCAATTCCAACTAACACACCTGGGTTAGTATTACGATTAAAAATTACATTCTTGTTATCTTTCATCACAGGATTATAATTATCTCTGATAATCCAACCATGTATTTCACCACTTTCATCCCACTTGATCCATTTTATTCTGCAATAATAATCACTGTTATCCAACAACGATAATATATTCATAGCGCGCGTTTCATCCATCATCCATCATCGCGTCTACGATTTTTTTACCGTCGTTTATTCTATAACTAATATATGAGTGTGCAGCTCCATCTTTATGAAACTCTTTCTTTGATCGTTTAATTATTTTTATAAGTGGTTTATCCTTGATTTTTCTTAGTGATAACCCGGAATTTCCATCAAGAGAAAAATAAATATTACTCATTATATTAAAGCAAATATCTAATTAAAAAATAAAAATAAAACAATTGTTTAAATTTTAATTAAATATATATATATATATATATATATATATATATATATATATATATATATATATATATATATATATATATATATATATATATATATATATATATATATATATATATATATATATTATATTATAAAATGAATCGCTGTAAGTGGTTGCTAATCGGATCAACAAACACGTGTAATAAATTATCGAAAAAAGAATATTGCGGACAACATCAAGTAAGTATTCGACGTGGAAGTACAGGACCAAAACCTTGTATTGTGTGTGGTGTTGGAGTACGAGGAAAAACACAATTATGTTTAACATGTGGTGGTAAGCGGTATAGAGAATTAAAAAGATACTACGATGTTTATACACATATTAATCACCGCAATCCAGTTATACAAACTCCAGAAGACTACGTAAATAGACCAATATGAAATAACATTTAAACAAAGAAAAACCTATATAAAACAAATGCAAACGTCAAACGAATATCGTCCGCATCCAATCTACACCAACTACGAGGCTTCTCGAGATGGAACGATTAGACATCGACGGTTAGGGAAATCTCTTGGTTGTGTTAATAATAGAGGGTATTTACATATTGTCATAAAGGTTCAAGGACAAAACAAACATATATTATCTCACAGATTGATTGCTGAGATTTTTCTCGGTAAGATCCCGCCTGGGTATGTAGTTGATCATATCGACAGAAATAAATTAAATAATAGTGTTAATAATTTAAGAATTGTGACCCCTAGAGAAAACTCTATTAATAAAAATCCGAATCAATATATAAATTATAAACCTAGACCGGTAACAGCGTTTTATAACAGCGAGATTAAAGATTTCCCGTCAATATATTCAGCTGCTAAATATTTCAAGATTAATCCAGCGTCTGTATATCGAGCCGCTGACGGTATAGTATCAGCAACATATTCGGAAAATTTTAAATGTAAAGTTTCATTTACATGGATGTAAAATTGCAAAAAAAAATAAATATTTACAATTGAAAATCTAAAAGATTTTCACATCCACGTGTTATCAAATTCCTCAGCGAACTTCGAGATAGATTTTTCTTCTTCGAATACATCTCCGACGGATTTTATCAACGTGGTAAGTAATTTAGAAAGTTCAACAAATTCAGCTAGCGCGCTATCATTGCAAGATTTTTTAAGTTGATAAATTATTTGATTTCGCTGCCTGATTAGCGTCTTAGCTACACGATATTCAGATCGATACGTTGGATAATCCTTAGCTCGCGCAGATGTTATTTTACGAAATTCATCAACGAGGTAATCAGCGTTGAAATGTGATATTTTTTTTCTGTTACAATTGCAACAATTTCTACAATATCATTTACACGATTAAGTTGTTTCGATATTTCAAGAATTTCACAATTGTAAGCAATTTTATAATTAAAAATCTAGAAGATTTTACAATAATGATCCCGGAATCACTTACAACTAGACTAGCTCGAGAAAGACTAGCAGCGATTAAGAAATTTATTCCAGTTAGAGACACAAGTACGGCGGCAACTTCAACAACGACAAGCCGCTCAAACTGATTTTACTATTGGAAGTGAACAATTATTTGCACCGATAACAGCAGCGACCAGTGAAGTAAAAGAATCAGTTGAGTCAACCGCAGATATTTCCAAAAATCTATTAGCGATTCAACAGCAAACAACAGATATTTTAAAAACACTTCCAAAAGATATAGTAGCTGCACAACAGCGACAGCGAGAGAAAATGATACACCAACGCCAATTAGATGATTTAACAGGGTTTGAGCCACCACAACCAGCAATTGAATTTGATCCAATTGAACCCTATGTTACCGAACCCGCTGCTGAAAGCGATCTTACCCCTGAAAATATATTTACCGAGGACACGTTAAACGAAATTAGAGGTATTGATGATGAGATTGAATTAGCTAATTATATCAAAAATAATTTTAAATCTCGGGGGGATTTTATAAACCCACATTATTTTAAAAAAATAACAAACAGGGATATTTGGGGAAAAAAGTATATTTAGCGAATAAAGGGGGTGGTAATAAAATTACCGTAAAAACACATCCGGGATGGCCGGAATTTAAAAAATTACTTACATCGAAGGATGTAACTGGTAGCGGAATTGCAAGCAATTCTCGTGGAAATCCAACGGATTTCTCAAATAATCCGAGAATTCCAGGAAATTTTTATGATAATGTAATATGTCCAAATAATATTATCAATGATGTATCACGGTTAGAGGTTCTTATCGGTGGGAAACGAGCCGGAAATAATTCTCCGGAAATTACAAATGAAGCCGCTGATATCTGCCGAAGATTATTTCAAGGGAGAATCATGGACATACATACGTATCGGGAACTCATTGAAGAACTCGTGGAAAATTCTCCGATGAGAAATTATTACGGGTATCACAGTGATTGAGTTTCAATTAGAATTCTTTGCTAATTATACATAATATGATAATTCACTACAATCACGATAAACCTACAAGTGTATATGTGGTAAATTCAAGATTTCCAGTATACCGAGCGTATTACGGAGATGGATTAGGAAACACTATCATGGGATTATTCGGTAGGATTGCACCAAAAGTCGCACCATTTGCTAAACAGGTTGGTATGAAAGCTATTGAAGTTATACGGGATAAGGGATTAGGCACCATTGGAGATCTCGTTGGAAAATCATTCACAACTGTAAAGGATAAAGTAGTCTCGTTGGTGAAATCCAGAAAGAAACCGTTGAAAACGCAAGCGTTTTTGCCATCTACAACTGTAATGCCAGCACAAGTTAGTAAACTAATCAACGAGGCAGTACAACAGCGACTAGAAAATCTTGAAAGTGGAATTACAAGTAATTCTCCAATTGATTCTAACGTTTCAAATTTGATAACTGGAAGTGGTCTTAAAAATAAAAGAATTAGACGGTGAAAATCTTTTAGATTTTCAGCAATTGAAAAAATATTAATATTCCCATATAATGTTTAAACAACAGAATGATCCAGCGTTTGACATAGATGCACCGGTACTAAAAAGTGATTCAGTTCAAAATTATCAATTTTATGCCTATCACGCGATACAACCTAATTTGCGAGGACGAATTGATCTTCAAGTTCAAGATACTAGTAAATACTTTTTGCCGTGTGAAGCATTCATTGAAATTGAGGGAGAAATCGTAACTAATGTTGCAGCTAACACACCATACGCAGCTGGAACAAAGGTAGGATTTGTTAACAACGGAATAATGGCGCTGCTTGATAGCGCGAGATATCTTATTGACGGAAAAGAGATTGAATCAATAGAACGCGAGGTTGATATCGCAACAACAATAGTCGGGTTAGCAAGATACTCAGATGATTACACAAGATCAGCTGGACCGTCTATGATGTTCGCGAAAGATATCTCTGATCACGCTGAAACTGATAAATATATTAAAATTAGAACAGCTCAAGACACCGCGATTGATCCACAACCAGTTGATGCTTATCACGAAGCCAGACCAGGAGCTGATTTCGATATTATAAAATCTGACAACGTTAATTTCAATCTAAGATTTACAACGCGTCGTGGAATGTTGCAAGGAGACCGAAACAAATTTTCATGCGCGATTCCACTCCACCATGTATTTGGGTTTTGTAGAAATGTTAGAAAAGTTATTTATGGAGTAAAACACACAATCACATTGACACGGAAGGGTGATGATAATGCTGCAATTTGGCGTTCCGGCGGTGTTGATGGTAAAGTTAATTTGAGTAAGATTGTGTTGTGGATGCCTGTGATGACTCCGTGACTTGCAACAGAGCAACGATTGATATCATTTATGGAAACAGGTGGAAAATCACTGTTAAGTTGGTTAACTGTATCTACTGATACCAAGGAAGATAATGTCGCTGATACATTTACGTGGCATTTGGCATCTAAGGGTGGGGCTTCAGCACCGCGTCATATATTTATAGCGCTACAACGTCGAGATCGATTAAATCGTCAAGACCGTTCCCATATGATATTCGACCAATTAGGAGTCAAGGAAGTCTCGCTGAGAATAAATGGACAACAAGAACCAGATGAAGATGTACAACTAAATTACGAGGAAAATAACATCGCTACAGTTTATCATAGGTTGCTATCATTTATGGGTCGTGATCAAAATGTTGATACCGGTCTGCAAATATCTCAATTGGATTTTAAAAGTTTATATCCGATTTATTACTTTTCACTGACACACCTCGATATGATGAGACACTCAGTCGTCGATATACATTTCCGAGCTCGTATAGCACCAGGTGTTGCTGATTACAGAGCTGTAGCTGTAATTCTCAGTGATAAATCTATGCTGTTGGAAGGGGTTGGTGGACGAATGAGACTCGTTGTTGCACCAGTGGAAAATCTTTGAAAATCTTTTAGATTTTCCAACAAGTACAATTAAAAATATCTAATAATTTCATATAATGGTATATAAGGTTGTTAATGTATCGCTGACAGAAGGTCAGGTAAAGAAATTAAAATCAAAATCCGCAAAAGAATATGGAACTACAATAACGTTAAAACCAACACAGATGACTTCCGGATCACATAAATTATCGTTGACTGATCGTCAAATAAAACATTTCAATGATGCTCTTAAAAATAACAGAGTTCAACTTGAATTTCATAAAGGGGCAATTACTCACATGATAAAATCCGGTGGTATATTTCCGTTGTTCGCTGCGATTCCAGCGTTGATTGCAGCAGCTGCACCAGCAATCGCAAAAGCTGCAGCGCTCGGAGCTGTTGGAACTGTTGCTGGGATGGCTTTGTGTTACGTGCTTAGGCTCGAAAAAGCAGCAACACAGAAAGAGTGAAAACTAACAAGCTTGTATAACTTTAACAATGAATTTATTAAGTACAATTATTTAAATAAAACAATTGAACTTACAGTTTTAGAGAATCAAATCCAACAAATTTAGAATTCACAAAATAATCCACTAATGGAATTTCAAGTCCTAATAAATAAATGTTCTAATAGTTCCAGGTTCGAATCTTGACGATGTAATCCAAAATGGCTGACAATGTCACGTGGTACAGTTCTTGTTTTAAATCATCCAAATAAAATTATGAAACATATGTCCTTTTCCAGATAAATAGAATAATTCTTCTTTTCCAACGAATTGACACAAGTCCAGAATAATATTAACACTCAAACATAAATACACAACCAATAACTTACAGCCCAATATTTCTACTACTGTCAGCTTCTAAAATACAGCTATATATATTGTTTTTCCCTGTAAACAAGAGGAATCATGTGATTTTGGAAGGTCATGGAAAAAGTACCTTCTTCAAGTCACGTAGAGATAGAATGAACCAGAAGGAAAAATCAGCCACTAATAAAATGCTGGCCCCGAAACCAACCAATAGAATTGAAGACTTGTTGACAATGTCTAAAGCAAGGTCAGATATTGAGGTAACCAAGCCAAGGTCAACCTGTTTACCAGAAAAGTCCAGGTCAAGTGAATTTTCTAGAAAAATTTCCCATTTAAATAATAATAAATCCTAAATGACAATTTTGGACTTAATAATTAAAAATAAATAAAATTAAATCCAATAGCCGTAACACCTTCCCCCATAAAATAAAAAGAAAGGTTTATATGATAAAACTTTCTTTTTATCACAAACCAATTTACATCTGAGATTAAAAATTACACAATATAATGAATTATACACGGGAAAAGTGTCTACAATTATTTTATCAAGAAATAGCCTCAACCTTTTAACTTGTCCATGTCCCACAAAATATTCTAGGAAAGGCACACAAGCACAACAGAACTCACTTTTATACAAATTAACTGTCAAACGTACATTAGTGAGTCTGTTAAAGAATTATCGAATTGTTGCTAGATGTTCTTTCCAGGTGTCGTTGTAAATGATGACGTCACAAATCTCTAGACCAGAGATGAACATTTTTTATGAGACGTTGAAATGGACCTTCTTTACATTGGTAGAGTCCTTTTGGAGTCGCAATATCGAGTTTTCCTTTGCTCTTTCCGTAGTGAAATCTGCCAAAATCCTTTCAGAAGGTCAGAATTTGGTGACGTACTTGGCATTCCCAATTTTATCAATAGAATAGTCACTTCTTGTTAATGGGAATGAATCTGTTTTTATCACTCTGTTCACCTTCCTAGAATCAGTACACATACGGAGAGTTTTATCTGGTTTAGGAACAAATATGCATAGTGAACTCCAATCACTTTTACTGGGCTTGATAAAATCATTCTCCAGCAAATATTGAATTTCCTTTTTCAAATATTCTTGTTTGAGTGGACTCATCCTGCATGGATGCTGTTTGAAATTTTCAATTTCAACGTCATGAAAATTTTGTTTGTCCTGGTAAGAAAAACTGGACATAAGTGCTCATATAATAACTTTCAGTTCATTTCTTTCTTGCACTTGCAAATGTGAAAGTTTCTGGTCTAGATTTTTTTTATAATTTCTGAATTCCAACAATTCGTCGCTCCAATGTCAGCAGAATCCGACGATATTTCTTCACTAAATGGGACAGGCACAACTAAATTAATTATATATTTAACATGGCTATTTCTTTCAATACACTGGTACTCCTATAATTAATTTAGATCCCAGGAGCACTAATACTATAATTTAATTCATTTTCTTCTTAACTTTGTAAGGGCCGTAATATCTAATTTGAAGAAAAGTGAGAAGAATGAACAAGAGTAACACAACTCCATTATCATACTCAAAAGTTCTCTCCCTTTCAGTTCCATCAAACCTTAGTTTCATTTTTAACTTTAATTGATTACTTGACTTGGTCTTGGGTAGGGAATCCACACAATCTACCATAATTCCACTGAATGTTTCATCAAACGTAGGAATAGGTTGCAGATGAGCCTTACGTATCTTCTGATTTGGTTTTCCTACCATTTGACAAGCATGACAAGACCTACAGTATTTGGCAACATCACTTTTGATTTTTGGCCAATAGAAATGAGTTAAGATCTTGTGATACATTTTATTAATCCCTAAATGACCAGCCAAAGGAGTTTCATGGACCAGATTAAGTATTTCCTGTCTGTAAGGTTTTGGAACTACTATTTGATAGTTCACTGACCATTCATCACCAGTAGGTACCTCGGGAGGTCTCCATTTTCTCATAAGAATTCCATTTTTAATGAAATAACAGACAGGAACTTCAGTCTCACTTATGACCCTTTGAAACAAACAGGAGATCTCAGGATCTTTTTCCTGTTCAACGACAAGTGACTGTCGTTTATCACCCTGATTAAGAGAATGAGTTATTAAAAGATGATCACTATGACCAATACCTTCTGATTGATCTAAACCAAGAGTAAACGTGATCTCATCAAAAACCTGACCTATACAAGTGCCAGTTGAAGGAATGCTGTCTTCTGTAACATCACTCTCAAAATCATCACCCTGATTAAAATAAAGAGAATGAGTTGTCAAAAGAGGATCACTATGATCAATACTTTCTGATTGATCTAAACCAAGAGTAAAAGTGTCCTCATCAAACACCTGACCTTTACAAGCGTCAGTTGAAGGAATACTGGCTTTTTCAACATAAGCCTGCCCCACGCAGGTATCAGATAAGGGATTAATGCCCTCAACAACATAAGCCTGACCCATGCATGTGTCAACGAAGGGAATACTGCCCTTTTTAACTTCATTCTCAAGAGCTTTCTTTGCCATAGCTCTAGTAACTGTACAAGCTTGAAATATATCAGGGATTTCTTTTTCAATTGGATCAACTTTCTGATCCAAATTAGGCTTGTCAGTTACAAGTGGATTAACCACAACCTTGTGTCCAGCTAAGTCGTTGCCTAGCAATAAATCTATTCCCTCAACAGGTAAAACCGAGACTGTTCCGATTGTCACAGGTCCTGACACTAAGTCTGATGACAAATTTACACAATGGAGAGGAACATTAACAAAGCCGCACTCTACTCCCTGAACAAGAACACTTTCATTAGAAGAAGACTTCTCAGAAAAAGGCAAAGTACCTGATAATAAAAGACTCTGAGAGGCTCCTGTGTCCCTTAAAATTTTAATAGGGGTGGGATTGGCTGAATCACCCAAGAGTGATATAGAACCTTTCGATATGAATGGTTCATAATTCTCCATTTCAAAATCAGACTGGGATTTATTAGACCCAACAAATGTATTGCTTTCAATACATGACTGTGACCTTGACCTCTTGTAAATAAGAGCATTTGGAACAGGTCTATCTTGATTCTGATGCCTATTTTTCAATTTGTAGCAATCAGAAATAACATGTCCTTTTTTCTTGCAAAAGTTACACGTCGGAAGAGACAAGGATCTAGAATCAAACTTCTCTGAAGTCTGATTTTTGAAAGTTGTGTTAGTTTGAGTTTTAGAAGGGCTTGAATTAGGCGGAAATTCTTTTCTACCATTAAATTGTTGAGTAGAAGTCTTGTTAACAAAAGGAACTTTATGTGTCAAAGAATATTCGTCAGCAGCTCGAGCAGCATTTTCCAAGGTTTCAATCTTATGCTCATCGAGATAAGTCCTAACATCACTATGGACACAGTTTTTGAACTCTTCAATTAATATAATTTGCTTGAGATTTTGATAATCTTGTTTAACTTTCTTGGCTAAACACCATCTATCAAACATCTGCTCCTTTTCTCTAGCAAATTCGACATAAGTTTGTCCAGCTTCTTTTCTGGAATTTCTAAATTTTTGCCTATAAGCTTCAGGAACTAACTCATAACCCCGTAAAATATATTCTTTAACCACATCATAATCACCACTTTGCTGAACGGACAGTGAACAGTAAATATCACTAGCCCTACCAGTAAGTACACATTGTAATAACATGGTCCAATATTCTCTTGCCACTTTAAATTTTCAGCAACTTTCTCAAAACGAATGAAGTATTTATCTACTTCTTCTTCTCTGAAAGGGGGCACTAATCTAATATTCCTTGTTATATCAAAATTTTGATTTGAAGTATGACGGAGTTTTTCACTTGCCAGCTCTAATTCTTTTATTTTAATTTCTTTCTCAATTCGCATCTGCTCTTTTTGTAATTCAAATCGTCTTTCTCTCTCCTCTCTCTCTTTTTGTAATTCAATTTGCCTTTCTTTCTCCTTTCTCTCTCTATCAATCTGCATTTGCTCTTTTTGTAATTCAATTTGTTTTTCTTTCTCCTCTCTCTCAATTCGCATTTGCTCTTTTTGTAATTCTATTTGCTTCTCTTTCTCCCTTTCCTGAAACTCCAGCTTCTTCAATTCTAATTCCATCTGGAATTTTAATTCTAATTCCTTCAGTTTAATGTCAGAGTCTGGTGTAGACTTACTGACTGGAATCAAAGCACTTTGTTCCAAAACATCCTGTTCTACCAAATACTGGACCAAAATCTTTTTGATATCTTGTTTCGTTAAAGAAGCTTTGACTTCAGAAAGATCGTATTTTCTGGCAAGTTGAACCAACTCGTCTTTATTGAAAAGATCTAATTGCTCCTGGGTAGGATTAGAAAAAAATATTTCTACCTTAGATGTCATTTTGATACAAGCGTGTCAGTCTCACTAAAGATTTAAAATTCTCAAAAACTAAGGGAAATTCAAATTTAAATTCAAATTTATCTCAAATCTCAATCTCAATCTCAATCTCAATCCCGGACGCTAGCCACCAATTCTATGTTACGTGCTTAGGCTCGAATAAGCAGCAACACAGAAAGAGTGAAAACTAACAAGCTTGTATAACTTTAACAATGAATTTATTAAGTACAATTATTTAAATAAAACAATTGAACTTACAGTTTTAGAGAATCAAATCCAACAAATTTAGAATTCACAAAATAATCCACTAATGGAATTTCAAGTCCTAATAAATAAATGTTCTAATAGTTCCAGGTTCGAATCTTGACGATGTAATCCAAAATGGCTGACAATGTCACGTGGTACAGTTCTTGTTTTAAATCATCCAAATGAAATTATGAAACATATGTCCTTTTCCAGATAAATAGAATAATTCTTCTTTTCCAACGAATTGACACAAGTCCAGAATAATATTAACACTCAAACATAAATACACAACCAATAACTTACAGCCCAATATTTCTACTACTGTCAGCTTCTAAAATACAGCTATATATATTGTTTTTCCCTGTAAACAAGAGGAATCATGTGATTTTGGAAGGTCATGGAAAAAGTACCTTCTTCAAGTCACGTAGAGATAGAATGAACCAGAAGGAAAAATCAGCCACTAATAAAATGCTGTCCCCGAAACCAACCAATAGAATTGAAGACTTGTTGACTATGTCTAAAGCAAGGTCAGATATTGAGGTAACCAAGCCAAGGTCAGCCTGTTTACCAGAAAAGTCCAGGTCAAGTGAATTTTCTAGAAAAATTTCCCATTTAAATAATAATAAATCCTAAATGACAATTTTGGACTTAATAATTAAAAATAAATAAAATTAAATCCAATAGCCGTAACACTTTGAAAAAGGCAACAGGTGGGAATATTAAAAAAATAGGGGAAAGGTCTTCGATTAGGACGACCAATGTAATTGATGGAAATCCAAAGAATTTCACTGGAAACCTTTTAGGTTTTACACCGATGTCAAATTTTGATCTCATTGACGCGGTTAAAAAATCAAAATTTACTAAATTTCCAATAAAAAATTTCAGAGGTGTGTTTATGAGAGATCAATTACCGAATATTCCAAATCGCGTTGAAACCGGAATTATCAATCTTGATAACAGTGATGGACCCGGAACACATTGGGTTGGATACGCAATTGATCCAGGAGGAATTATTTATTTTGATTCTTACGGGCTACCACCACCAATCGAGTTTTACAAATATGTGAAGAAATTAAAAAGGTTACCTGCGAAATCTGAAAGATTTCCACCAATTTGGTATTCAACGTTACCAACACAAACATTAAGTGACCCGCCGATATGCGGTAGAGAAGTATTAAATGTGTTAACGGAAATTTCTAGATCTTCAAAACCACCACATGTAATTGTAAATGAATATACCAGTGGGGAAAATCTAAAAAGATTTTTACACTAACATTTGAAAATCTAAAAGATTTTATATATAAATGTCTGTTGATATCTGGGGAAGATCACGGAAAAAAGAGGAAAAAAGTAAAACTCCCGGTGATATCGATGATGTAAAAAAAATAATTAAAGATGAGATCGCTAATAATTTTAACTTAGTGAGTGTTGACCCAGGAGAAATAGTTGTATTTGAAGATCGTCAAGGAAAATTAAAAACTAGTAATGTATCATTTGATGATCTTTTAACGAAACATCCTACCGCGGATGATGATTCAGTCGTAGTATTCAAGAAAGGTAAACTAGAACCAAGTTATAACTTAAAAACAATTTGAGATAAATTTGATACGATAAACACGTTGGACGCGTATGTAAGAGCTGCAACTTCTAATCAATCAATATTACGAACTGATTTTGATGGTCACATAACTAAATTTGAAGCGTTCAGAAGAAACTTTGAAAAAGTTGACGATATAATTGATAAAATGTTAGATTCTAACATCAGAAATATTAAACCGAAAGATTTTAAAACATTTCTGGATGGTATTGTATCGATCAAGAAAATCATCGATGACATCAATGATATTAATAATCGGTTGGGTGTTATTCGTGAACAAAGATCAATTTCAGATTTAATAGCGATTAATAAAAAGGCCACCGAGGATAACGCTAGCGTTATCAGGGATATTAAAACTATCACCGACGCGGTCAAAGAAGATTTTCCTAAAATAGCTCCCAGACTCGATAAAGTAAAAACCCCACATAGCGCTAACGATATTAAAAATCTTACATACGTAGTTGCTAAGGTAGAAATTGATTATATTAAAAGTGATGATACTGTTGGAGCTAGTATAAATTTTCAAATTGATGTAACGGGTTTTTATCGAATTACATTATTTTCCAGGTATCAATTTAATTTTACGTATGGCGGAATTTTAAAATCAGGTATTAATACACTATTGACAGATCTCAATTCTTCACCTAATAACTACACTATAGATATAATTCCTATTGATTCTACTGTAGTTAGAGCATCAGTACCATGGATTGTAGAATTTTTATCAGAGATTTAATTATTAAAAGTATTTAAAAATCTAAAAAGATTCTACAATAATGTCAACGTTAGAACTACAATCATGGAAATCCGTAGAATTTCTACCAAAACCATCTCGATATCGTTATGATACAGTATCTGTGTACCAACAAAAACTACAAGAATTAATAGACATCTACACGATAAAAAAAAGAAATATCAGCGTAGAATTACCGCGTTAGATATAACTGTTTATACTGTGTCAGGGATCATAGCATCCACGGGAATAATATTATCTTCGGTGACAATGACCGCACCGATTGTAATCCCGATTTGTATTTCCGCGGTAACCGCGTTAACGGGAATCTTCACCGGAGTAACAAAGAAAATCTCGTCGTGTTCCGCACATAAACTTCAAGATTACACGATAAAACTTAATACAGCGACAAATGCATATTCAGAATTGACTACGTTGATTTCTAATGCGATAACTGATAGTGAAATAACCGAAGAGGAATTTTCACATATTACTGATTTATATAATATCGCGATGAAGAAATTAAATAGTGACAATTTAAATAGTGATGTCAATACAAGACTTTCAAAAAGATCCAAAAATTCTTCGAGTAACCAAGGAAAATAATTCAATTGTATTCTCCTGGAAATATCCGATTGAGTGGTATATTATTGGAATTTCTGTTGGCGATTACACAATTGAAGAACTCAATAAACAACTAAACCAGCGTATAAGTTTACTAACTGGAGAATTTGAATCTAACACAATTATTTTATTTTCCAACGGGAATATAATTATAACATCTCCGAAAATTATCATTGATGTTTATCAAAGTAGTATCAGAACAGTGATAGGTTGGCCTGAGCATCCCAGAGAAAATAGTCTATTTTTTCTAACATTCGGAGATTATGAACTTGGAAAAGCAAATTCTTGAATTTGGAAATTCTTTGAATTTCTACAATTAAAAATCTAAAATGATTTTACAATAATGTCGCAGGAATTACTTCAGCGAATAGCAGAAAACACCACACCTGTGAAAACGAGTATGATTACAATATCATCAAAAACTCCAGAATTTAACGTGAATTTTCCCTCTCCGGTTCCAGCAAAAGAAATTGCGTTAGCTAAATTACGAGTATATAATAGTTGGCCTAATATTCGATCAGTATCATTTGGTGATCAACAACCAAATAATTCACTAGTGTTTGCAAACAAAAATAAAGAAGATGGAACGCCAGATTGGCAGACTATATATATACCAACCGGGTCATATGAAATTGAACAAATCAATAATGAATTTCAACGTAAAATAAAATCTATTACATGAAAAGATTCAAAAATTGCTATTAGCGTTCACGAACCTACGTTATCATCGTCTATTGAAATAAACACAGAAGGATGCTCTGTAGATATTTATAACAGTTCGATAAGAACAATACTAGGATGGCCTGAAACCCCATCTGAAACGGATTTTGTTATTATACCTAAACCGGTAAAATCTGATTACATCACTGATAAAATAGCGCCTGATAATCAAATAAAAAGTTATAATGATTTTCTTAATTTAGAAGCTGTTCTTCGTCCAAATTTTATTTCGACAAATCATATGAATTGGATTGTGGATAATTTCAATAAAATGAGTAAAGATTTTAATTTATTGTTACCATCGTTGAAATCTGGTAAACTCACCAAAGATGAATTTATCAACGTTGTATCCACAGGTAATAAAATTATCGATGATATGAAAAAAGTTAATACACAAATTATTCAAGCTTTTACTGATGGAAATCACCCCGCGTCAAAACAAGAAACCGGATTACTTTATAATCTTGTTATAAAAGCGTTTCCAAAATATATAATAGATGGATATAATCCTGAAAATCTAAAAAAACAACTCGACAACGCCATCGACGAAGGATTTCAAGTCATTTACAATACATGGGAAACAAAAAAACAACAACATATAAAATTTTTAACTCACAATAACGGTCCAGATAACACCGGTAAGCACATTGCACCAAACAATGTAAATATATCTCAAGTGATTGCGCTAAATTTAATATGTGACGCCGTCGAAGGAAGTTATCAAATTAATTTAACACAATCAAATCAAGCTCAGCAAGGCTATATTTTATATTCCTTTGCCCCATCAGTTTCCACAGGTTATTTGTTAATAGAAGATCCAGTCAACCCTATTTATATGAGAACCCACAATAACTCACTTACAAGAATTAATTTTAGACTTACTGATCAAGTGAATAATTTAATTGATCTACGTAACGAAGAGTTAGTAATTAGTCTATTGGTAAAGTCTTAAAGACTTTTATCGATTTAACTTTTTAAGTTTTATTTTTAAATGTTTATTTTCTTCTTGAAGATCAGTTATATCATTTTCATACCCGATGATGTCTTTTTTATATTCTTGTTCACGATTTATATACTCGTTTAATTTTTCCTTAGTTGTTAAAAGTTCAACTTGCTGTTCTTGATTTAATAAGTTTAATTTATCATATTCAACTGTGTTAATGGAACTCTTTAATTTTTCAATTTGTGAGTTTAATATTTTAATTTTATTAGATTTTTTTTGATTTAACATTATTAACTTATCAAATTCAGCATTAGAAATATGAGAATTCTCAATTTGAGATTTTAGCGAATTTATCTCATTGATTTGTTCTTGATTTAATATTTTTAATTTATCATATTCAGTAGTAGAAATATTATTTCCTCCACCTGAAGACTTCTCAATTTGAGATTTAAATTCTTGTAATTGTGTATTTAGATCAAAATTTTTATTTTGCATTAAATTTAAATTTGAGTTTAATTTACTATTCTGATTAATTAATAAATCTATTTGTTCTTGTTGTTGTTGATGTTTATTTTTTAACGAGTCTATGTGTTGTTGTTGTTGCTTTTTTAACGAGTCTATGTATTGTTGTTGTTGCTTTTTTAACGAGTCTATGTATTGTTGTTGGGATTGTTCTTTTGCTTCAGCATCTTTACATTTTTGACATGGTAAAATTTCAGGTACATCTACGGGATTTCCACCACCATGAATTTCTGTGATTAATGTTGGAATTTTTTTTTTGCTCTTGAAATTTTTCAGTTGAGAAAATATCGACAATACGACTTAATATATTATCTCGTTGACGATGTTTATTTTTTATTGGACCTCCCCAAATCGCGTATAACCGAGAAACTCCAATGTGATACTTTGCTGTAATTTCTGATATAGGAATTTTACCCTTCGCGGCGATAATATTTTCGATATCTTTTTCAGATAATATCGTTGATGTTATTGGCATGCTATTTGATAAGAATATTTAAAAAAATTTTAAAAATATTTAAAAATTATTGAGAATTATTGAGTAGATTAAGAGAAATATTTTTGATAATAATGAAAATATTTATCCCGCGGAATCACTCACATAGTGAACCATCACGGCGAAGCAAAAAATGTTAAGTCTCAGATTAGCAAAATACGAGTTTGCGATTTTTTTTTAAGTCTCAGTTTCGGGAACGGCCACTAAAGTGGTAATTTTTTTGCATTTTTTGGGGAAAAGTCACCGTCAACCCTTCTGCTGCTCCAACTTTGGCTACATTGCATTATTTAAATGAATCAATGCTACTTGAAAACAAATCAGGTCTTATTAAAGATGAAAATAATTTTCACAGAAGTAAGTCCTAAGCAAAAGTCATTTTCTAAATAACAACAACAGTGCAATACAAAGCTACACATAAACCTAATAAGGCAAGGAGTTATAAAAAGTAATACAATAAAAAGAATACAAGGAAATCAGTGTACAAATTTTAACCAGCAAAGGTGTTTGGGAAATAATCAAGAAAGACAAATAAGAGAAACATCCGAAATCTCTGCAAATGTTAGCTCAGCTAAAAGAACAACAACTTAGATTAGTCAATACTTTGGGTGAAATCCCTAATAAGTTATATCTTACAATTGATTATTAAAGACAGAAGAAAGAAAAGGTACACGTTGCAACACAATGAATACGATATTTTCTTGGGATCTATCATTTAGAACAGGAGTATCTATTGCTCCACTGACTGCAAATTAATAGCATTCAAACAGATATAGTTTAAACAACAAGCACGTTTTAGGCGTAGCAGTAAAAATGCTATATAAAAAAAATTCAGTTTCTTGAAAAGGAAGACACCGAACAAAATATTCTTTACAAAATATGTACTTTTTATGCTTTGTTTCTC
This sequence comes from Unio pictorum, assembly GCA_030141615.1. Lineage (NCBI taxonomy): Eukaryota > Metazoa > Mollusca > Bivalvia > Unionida > Unionidae > Unio > Unio pictorum. The sequence goes on along the minus strand of JARLTB010000029.1, from coordinate 500,051 downwards.
TGACAGATGGCTTAATAACTCTCTCTATAACTATTATATTATCTTACCAAAGGGTTCAAACTTTGAAAGGATGTAAGGACGATACCAAAGAGGATAATGGAAGATGTTCCTAGCCCACTAATTAAACACAAGGCCAGAAGCTTCAGAAGCAACTAAATTTTTAACGTTTGCTTTATTTCTTTTTATGACATTTTATTTTTAGACCCGTTTTACTAGCTTACCTATTTAGTTGTTGTTTATTTAAAATAATTTTACTATTCTAGATCCAAAGCAAAATAAAAATATACACAAAAATAAACTGAGACCATTTATGTAAATACCTTCAGAGTTTGTAAAATGTAGCCACGTTTTCTTAAATTCATTTGATTTAACATCATGAAATTACAAGGCTGTGCGATACTTTGAAGTCGTCGTGCAGAGTATTAAAATCTCTCGTAGTGCAGTTTTAGCAACTCTTGGTACGTGGGATATTCTCAGTGTTTCATCGTTGTACCTCTTATTTAAGTACATATTTACCTTGTTTTATTCACCTCCTCCGTTCACTACACCGGATCTCCACACACACAAAAAAATGTTAATATCAATATAACCAAAAGGAGAAGAAATAAACCAAACGTAGTTTCGGTGATACTTGCAGCAAATTAGGTATTCTGTTAGAATTATGCATGCAAACGGTACAATAGAGAAGGCAAAAATCTAAACGAACACATTATGTAAAGGTTGATTCAATGTTAAATGATCTCATTTCTGCTTCTTAAACTGAACGTTAGATCATAGAAGGACAAGCTGAAAGAGAAATGGTTCTTCAAATCAAACTGGAAAAAGAGATGGTAAATTAGCCATTTATTTATAAAGAAAAGATTTTGTATTTCACTGTTTAAAGTTTACAAATGATGACTTTTTCTGATACAAAATTGAACAGTTTTAGTATCTCCTATCGAACATTATAAATCTTGGTAGTTTCTAGAGCCGAGAAAGACAAGTTGTGCGATCTCATTGACGGTGGACGCGCATGTCTTCGGAGTCCAAATTCCGATACACACAGGTGGTTACAAGTGAGGCATGGGACACCACCGCTGGTTGTGGGTGGCTGGGACACAGCTCTGTAACGTCTCTCAGCAAGACGCTGGCGGCGGTCACCATTGAAGATGGAACTGGCTTTTCTGGTCAAGGCCTGCCACTGACTTCTGTCTGAAGTAGCGCGCTCGAGTTGGTCGGGTTGAAGGTCTGCCCATTTTATATGCGTCTTGATATTGTCGTTGTACCTCTTGCGAGGACAACTTTGGTTTCGGTTGCCCTGGGCTAGCCCGCCAAAGAACAGCTGCTCTGAGATTCTGTTTTGATTCATGTGGATGACATGGCCAGTTCAACGATGCTGGGCCTGAATTAGTTTGGCTTTAATGCTTGTTGTGTTGACTCTCTCAAGGACTCCCTAGTTGGTGATTCGGTCCTGCCACTTAATACGCATGATGGATCTCTGGGAGAGCTGGTGAAATTGTTCCAACTGACTGATATGTCTTCGGTACACAGTCCACGATTCACAGCCATACAAAAGAGATGTGAGGACAACTGCATTGTACAGCTTCATCTTTGTTGACAGGCGTATCTCTTTGTGCTGCAAGACCTTTGTTTGGAGTCGTCTGAGTGCTTAACTGACGTTTTTGATCCTCGCAGTGATCTTTGTCCAGGAAGCCATCACTGGATATTGTGCTGCCTAGGTCTACGAAACTGTCCATATTCTGCAGCTGTGTGTCACCAATGGTGATGCAGGATTGTGAAGGGACAGTGTTTGGGACAGGCTCGAAGAGGACTTGTATTTCCTAGGCTGAATGTAAGTTCAAATAGATTGGAAGCTTCAGAGAACCTGCCCACGTTTGCCTGTTGGCGTCTCTTCATGGGCCATGAGAGCAGTCATCTGTGAAGAGTGCTTCAGTGACGAGTCTTTCAAATGTCTTGGTTTTGGTAGCTAGGGGACGAAGATCAAACAATGATTATCTAGGCGATATCTAAGGTAGATATCAAGGTCAAAGGTCTCGGATGGCATGAAGCAGTACCTGTGTGAAGATGAGGTTGAAGAGTATCGGAGCGAGCGAACAGACCAGTTTGACACCGTTATATATTGTGAATTTCGCAGAGGGTTAACCATCTCTCCAGTCATGTCGTCGTGAAAGAGCCAGACGAGCTTGGTAAATTTCTGAGGACAACCAAGCACTGTACTATCCACAGTGCGTTTATGTTGATCTATCGAAAGCCTTTCTCAGGTCGACGAAGACAGCATACAGATTCATATTCTGCTCAAAGCACTTCTCTTGGACTTGGCTCACTTCGAAGATCATGTCAATGGTAATGTGATCTGGGAGAAAATCACTGAGACTCGGGGAGGCTATCTTCTTACACTGCCTCAATAAGCCTGTTGAGAATGATGCGATCATGTATTTTGACAGCTGTGGAGAGCATGGAGATGCCTCTGTAGTTACTGAAGTCTGCACGTGCACCTTTATTTTTAAAGAGGATCACAGTTGATACGTTTCAGAGGTTGTCTGGCATCTCATCATCCGTCCAGATGCTGATTAGCACATCATAAAATGCCTCCAGAGTCTGTTCACTGAGTCTTGTACGCCTGCGCTGGGATGACATCTTTTCCATGTGCCCTGCCGTAGGTCATTTGATTAATGGCCGTTCTCTGTCGTTGGCGGAACATCCATTTGGTCGTGCGTTGGCTGTTGGGGTATTTGGTCAGGAACAGATTGGCCGAGTTCGAGAGGGTAGGGGCGTAGGCTTTGATAATTGTTGCGTGGAGTTTGTTGCTGATAGGGAGTTGAAATCTAATATGCCTCTCATTGATACCAACACACAAGTCTGGAAGCTGCTTCAGAAGACTTGATTTGATAGCCAGACTGACTCCATGGATCCTGTATTCGTTTTAGGCTTTACCTTTCTAGAAGGTGTAGATGCTTGCAAGCTTAGTCAGAGAACCCTACCCTGCGAACCTGGTTGCACTCAAGGCTGCAATGTCGATATTGTAGCGTGAAAGCTCTCTAGCGACTAGGGCTGTTCTCCAGTGAGGTCTTGCTACATTCTCCTTGTCCATGAGAGTAGGGATGTTCCATGAAAAGAGGTCGAATATGAGCACTAAACAGGAACATGACAAGATATTCAATTTAAGCAGTAAAGAGGAACCATGAAAGGCTGAATATCAGCATTAAACAATTAAAGCATTTTTTAACTATACAGAAAAAATGTACGGTAACTCATATCCGACTTTTCACTATTACTTGATTGAATGATGTTTATCGATATGTAAACATTAAATACTGTAATAAACTTAAGCCATACACCATTTGTAATTACGTCTCCATTTTCAGATTTGTTAGATTTTAGTGATTAATTCTTTATGGGAAGTCGGTGTTACGGAAATAGTTAGGGGCCCCGAGTGGTCGAGTGGTCTAAAGCGCTTTCCGTTACGGATCACTGCCATCTCACCTCTGTCTGTGTGGGTTCGAGTCTAAGATTCGGCTAATGTAATGTGAGAAAGTTTGTCAGCTCGTGGGTCAGTGGTTCTTTTCGGGGGTTTTCCCGGGTTCTTCCTCCACCAATAATACTAGCCGCCATGTATATCCTATCGTGTGCTGAAAAATGGTGTTAAACCCTACAACAACAACAACAACAACAACAACGGAAATATTTGTCAGTTTGAGAAGTTAGCCAATTTCTAAGGGTACACGTCATAGAGTGCAGTGTTGATGAGATTTTACGATGGTATAGTTTAGTTTTAAATCAAGTTCATGTCATATCCAGATAAATGGGCATGAGCCAAGTAGTTCTTTTAAATCTGAAAGCATTGCATGCGTATCCCCATAATAATTATTTTGATAGGAACTGATATTTTGTGCATTGGAATACTTGAGAAAAGGTTGTTAGATTATCTGGAGGTGGCTTTTAATGTTGCTATGAAGGTAAATATGATGGAATGATAAGGTAAAACCAGACTAAAAAATCGTGATTAGAGTGACCCACGGATAGAGAAAGAAAACAGTTCCCCATCTTGGGTGCTTCAGATAGTTCGATGGTGTTAAGTACTGACGCAATGTTTCGGTATCTTAACAAGGAGAAACCATGCATTTTGATTTTGATATGCAATCTAAAGTTGGATTATTCTGTGGTCATTGACAGATTAAAGGTTAATTATTTAAAGTCTTGGCGATTGTTGTCTAGAAATCCATGAAAGTAAGGGAAAAACAAAAGATTAAGAGAAGACCTCACGTGAGTGTTAACGTTTCTCGGCAAATATACCCATTGCATATACAGTAACAATACTTTCTATGTGTGAAGTAGATTAATAAAACACAATATATCAAAAAGCATCACTTCGTTTGTTTGATTTCAAGCAGCCCTTCATTGTAAGTTTCATTAACACAATGTACAAACAGGACAAATTACTTTTAAAAAGGATGTAAACATTTGTTTTATTTAAAGTAATATGCTTCTTGTTGCAATTGCCTTTTTCATTTCTTGACCAAAAGAATTGAATATTTAAAACAGCCAATCTTTTCTTTGAAAAGTCCCAGACAGATAACTTTCAAGTTTTCGACACAAAGAAATATAAATATCCACGAACACTAGATGTTTGGTTAATAATAATTTGCATTAAATACTGTAGTAATCTACTGTAGTAAAATACTTTAGTAATCTACTGTAGTAATACATATTCAGATCACAATTGAGAAAAATATTTTTGTTTAAAATTCACAAACATTTTGAGACAGTTACAACAACACTGACTCTGTGATGGTATTTACTGTTCTCTGATTGTATCCTTAACATGGAATCTATGTTGTATTTACTGTTCTCTGATTGTATCCTTAACATGGAATCTATGTTGCATTTACTGTTCTCTGATTGTATCCTTAACATGGAATCTATGTTGCATTTACTGTTCTCTGATTGTATCCTTAACATGGAATCTATGTTGCATTTACTGTTCTCTGATTGTATCCTTAACATGGAATCTATGTTGCATTTACTGTTCTCTGATTGTATCCTTAACATGGAATCTATGTTGCATTTACTGTTCTCTGATTGTATCCTTAACATGGAATCTATGTTGCATTTACTGTTCTCTGATTGTATCCTTAACATGGAATCTATGTTGCATTTACTGTTCTCTGATTGTATCCTTAACATGGAATCTATGTTGCATTTACTGTTCTCTGATTGTATCCTTAACATGGAATCTATGTTGCATTTACTGTTCTCTGATTGTATCCTTAACATGGAATCTATGTTGCATTTACTGTTCTCTGATTGTATCCTTAACATGGAATCTATGTTGCATTTACTGTTCTCTGATTGTATCCTTAACATGGAATCTATGTTGGCATTTACTGACCCGATTGTATCGTTAACATGGAATCTATGTTGCATTTACTGTTCTGACTGTATCCTTAACATGGAATGTATGTGTTGGCATTTATTGTATCCTTAACATGGAATCTATGTTGCATTTACTGTTCTCTGATTGTATCCTAAACATGGAATCTATGTTGGCATTGACTGTTTTCTGTTTGTATCCTTAACATGGAATCTTATGTTTTGGTATTTACTATTCTGATTGTATCCCTAACATGGAATCTATGTTGGCATTTACTGTTTTCTGTTTGTATCCTTAACATGGAATCTTATGTGTTGGTATTTACTATTCTGATTGTATCCCTAACATGGAATCTATGTTGGCATTTACTGTTTTCTGTTTGTATCCTTAACATGGAATCTTATGTGTTGGCATTTACTGTTTTCTGTTTGTATCCTTAACATGGAATCTTATGTTTTGGTATTTACTATTCTGTTTGTATCCTTAACATGGAATCTGTTGGCATTTACTGTTCTGTTTGTATCCTTAACATGGAATCTGTGTTGAAATTTACTGTTCTGACCGTATCCTTAACATGGTATTTATGTGTAGGCATTTACTGTTCTGATTGCATCCTAAACATGGCATTTATGTGTTGTTGCCATTTACTGTTCTGATTGCATCCTTAACATGGAATCTGTGTTGGCATTTACTGTTCTGATTGCATCCTTAACATGGAATCTGTGTTGGTATTTACTGACCCGATTGTATCGTTAACATGGAATCTGTGTTGGCATTTACTGACCCGATTGTATTGTTAACATGGAATCTGTGTTGGCATTTACTGACCCGATTGTATCGTTAACATGGAATCTGTGTTGGCATTTACTGACCCGATTGTATCGTTAACATGGAATCTATGTTGCATTTACTGTTCTGACTGTATCCTTAACATGGAATCTGTGTTGGCATTTACTGACCCGATTGTATCGTTAACATGGAATCTATGTTGCATTTACTATTCTGACTGTATCCTTAACATGGAATCTGTGTTGGCATTTACTGACCCGATTGTATCGTTAACATGGAATCTGTGTTGGCATTTACTGACCCGATTGTATCGTTAACATGGAATCTATGTACGCTTTTGAATAAGATGCTTTCAACCCTTGAACAGAGAGTGACAAGTTTTAAGATGTTGAAAAGTGAAGAAAAAAATTATTTGTACCTTAGCACTGATGACCTGACAAAGTAGTAAGTGGCTCTAGCTATCCAGATCTATTCATATAATGTTCACAAGCTTAAAATATGAAAAGCACATGAATCTTGCCATATCATTGGATATTATCAAGGTTTCTGACCATGTTAATGATACTCTGCATTCTTTATATGTCTACAGATAAGCATGTAGATAGATACATATGCAGGCTGGCATGTATGTATAGGGTTGAACTGTACATCAGCACAACCCTAGCTCTAAAAAGCCAATTAAAACATAAGTTCTTAAACTGTGAAGGAAAAACAAATAACAATTAACCAACAATGAATGCCATATTCTGCACAGATGGATAAATTTCCAAAACTACTTATGATTGCCAAACACCACACAGATGATAGGCAAATGACTAAAGTGTAAGTTCTCTTGGTCTCTGACAAGTAGAATTAGACAATTGTCTTGGTCTCCGACAAGTAGAATTAGACAATCTCCAATGTCTTTATTTTTTCAATGAGAAAAGATAGAATACTGTCATCAAACAAATGTTGTTGAAAAATATTAAATAGACCAACATTATAATTGTTTATTTCAAGGAGAAAAGATAGGACACTGTCATCAAACTAACGTTACAAAAAAGTCAAAACAGTCTAACATTTTAAGTTTATTTTAATGAGAAAAGATAGGACACTGTCAAACTAAGGTTACAAAGAAATCAAAACAGACTAACATTTTAACAATTTATTTTAATGAGAAAAGATTGGACACAGTCATTAAACAAGAGGTTACAAAGAAGTAAAGTCTTACAGCATGACATTTGAAACATGAGAGTAGAAATGATATCAACTTAATGGTTTATTTAAAAAGGACCACTATATTGAATTTTTAAAACAGTGATGGTATTAAGTTGTAGTTTAATCTTATTAAGAAGAAATTAATAATAAAAATTAAAAAATTATTAAACGTTAAAAAAACCCGTAAAATTTGTGTTGTGGTCAACCTATGAAATTTAATTTGCTCAATCTGTTGATTATCAATATAACCCACTACAATATGTTGTGATTTTGTAAATGAAAGAACATAAATAACAAATCACTCAATACAAGTTTTTTTTAATAAAGGAGAAAAGCTCAGTGTAGACATTTTAAGTCCTATTATCTTGGCTTCTTTCCTTCAGGTTTTCAACCAACTCCATCTACCAGTTACCAGTATAAAATAAAGTTTATTTAAAATCAATTTTCAAGTTTTAATATAAAAATACTAGCTCTTTGCTGAGCTATTTATGGACACCAAAATATTTTAATGATATGACAAAAATTTTATTTGATGTTTTCTTAAGAGTGTTCATGATCTGTGAATTTGTAATGGCATTTTTTTTCCTTCCAAATCAGTTGCATGAAATTTACCAAAAACAAAACTTATTTCTAAAATCCAGATTTATTCATTACATCGCCCAGAAGTCTAATCACATGTTTGTAGCTCAAAATAGGAAAAAAGGAACCATGCTTGATGAAACTGAGGCAAAACCATTATTTGGCTTACATGTCAATTTTTGCTGTTTGTCTTTAGTCTCCTTGATTAGAATTTCGGATCAAGGATTATGAATACATTATATTATCCATCAACAAATTAGAATGTCTGCATGAAGTAGGATGTGACGCAGACTTGGATTCAACACTTTTGGTGTAGTCAGTTCCGAGGTATCACTTAGCCATTATTTACAGTTTTAAGGGAAGTATGGGTGATTTGGTATTCTAGTTGTGATAAATATATACTCACTTTAATGTCAAGTCTAACTGCAGATAATATTATGCAACAGCATGTAGCAGAAGTGCATGAACAAATGCACACAAAATGGACATTCCATCATAAATAGTGTAATCTGATACTTGGCAGCAGACCAGACGATTTTGTCAATTTAAAGACTGATCATGACAGTTGACTACTGGGTTACAAGACACCAAATACAAGAATCCTTACATAAACAATATGTGCTAGGTTTGTGGCTGTCCTCGGAGAGATGATGATTTTCTTCAAGCTCTCAATTTTCCTCAAGGAAGACTAATCATATCAAATTATTGACAAGTTTAAAAAGTTGTGGGAGCAACCAACATGTATCGATAATAAACTTTAAACTCTTGTCACTGCTCAATAATGGTAATGAAAGAGAATTTCTGAGATGAAAAATCTGCCTGCAAGCTCAGTTACTTTGCAAAGGTCTAATGTATCATGTTAAGTTGTTTTTTGTTGTCATGGGTTTAACACCTTTACTTACCACATCATAGGTTATATGTGTTGACCAGTATAACTGGTGGATGAAGAACACCCCAAAAGAACCAATGATCCACAGGAAGGTATTGGCTAGAATTCTTACATAACCACAGTAGTCGAGACCAAGATTAGAACCCATGTGGAGAGAGGTGTGACATGCCAGTGATAGGTACAGGTGAGCACTTTAACCTACCCAGGTTCACATGAAATGTCTGTGTAATCATCTCAAAACAGGATATGATGATTAAATTGAGACTTTAATTTTTGTCCATTTACTTTTCTGTACAATGCACTTAGTGTTCATTGTGTATTATGCATTTACTATGTGTAAAGAGAAAAGAATAAGTTATTAGAACAATTAAGGCTTTTACTAACAAACTTACACAAATGTTAAAAACAGTTAAATATATATATATATAATAATTAACTCGTATAAAAACATATACTCATTAACACCTGTTTCCCTGTATCATTAACTAATTAACCGCTGGTGCCCCATTTATGCATCAGGAGGTAGTACCCTACATTGGAACTCTATACAAGTCAAGGTCATTTTAGATACTCTAAAGTGGGTGTTATTAGAGTAAAGAAGATGGATGTAACTCTATACTGATGCCATATAATCTGGACTTTCAAGTTGCAAAATACAGAGAGATAACATAAATTTTGAGACCCATCTTTATTTTACACACAAGAAATTCATGTATGGTCAAAATCCAATTCTGTGCCTTTCGTTTAGAATTTTTGGCCCTTCATCTATGGCAGATCGGTCTAAACTGCACACAGACAGGCAATCCTTTGTTAAAAATAACATAAGATGTTGTTTTGAAGAAAAAGTTGCAAGAACAAGAAAATGGTGGGTCCAAAAAGCAAAAAAATAATCGAACTATTACCCTTCTGCACATGCAAGATCAAAATAACCAATGAAAAACTACATTTTTAATGCAACTAGGTCTCATGCAAGCGGATTTATTTGGATGTGTTCAGAAACAGCCCCCAAAATGTGTTTCCAACTCCCATTTTAAGCGAAAATGACAAAAAATGATAATGGGTTAAGACCAATATGTAGGCATAAAAATTGAGCATTAAATAATTTAAGGAGACTAGAGTCAAGAATAACATATTAAAAGAATCTTCTTCTAAAAGAAGCTTATAAAACTAATTTTCTTTAAAATTTTATCCAATACACATCCTTTGTCTGAACTTAAAAGTACCAAGAAGAATGTATTCAGCAAAATGAAAAAATCCACAGGGTGCAAGTTATTATCACACAATCACTGACTACAATTACAAACCCTCCTGTCAGAAGTGCACGTAGTTTAGTGCCACAATCTCAGAAGGATCATAATTATCTCCCTTTGATAAATGCCATTTTTCTTACCTTCGGAATAAAAGCAGTCAAATTAGGATGCTAAAATTACATCACAAACTTTTGCATCAAATCCTGCTTTATTCATCGAATTGGTTTGACTTTTTAAAAATGCTGGAGTATATTTTCACAATTATTTTGTTGTATGCTTAGAGAAAATGCACTATTTATATGTATGTTCTTTACAAACATGGTCTTCCTATTGCCAGTATTTTCTCCAACTTTTCAGAAAAGACTTAAGTGTATGGAACCATGGGCACTTTCAGGTGACCCTGTCTATTATTTAAGTTTTTATTACATGTACTTGCTAACTGCATCACATCAATAATAAGCGAAAGCATTTTAATTTTTACACTGACAAGGACAAGTTAGTTTTTACATGGACTAGCAAAAGTTCCAGAAGCAAATAATTCAGGAAAGATTAAATCTGTTATGAATGGTAAGACATTATGCATAGGAGGTGAACATTTATTTACATGGGGGAAATAAAAATATAAAATATGATTTATAGTCTTGTATGCGAGTCTCAAACTTATTAAAAACAGTGATCTGCAATGTTAATCAAGTACAAATAAATTCAATGATATGATGCAATATGTCATACTTCAACAACCTCCAGATTTTTTAAAATTTTGATTCGTCATTACATTTTATATGATTCAGCTGGAAAAGAAAAACATGTTATCAATATAAAAAAAATGTAGTTACTTAATTTGGCCAACAAATCCTGATATTATTCTAAACAAATCTTGAAATTAAACATCAAACAGAGTCTTTTTGAAATAAAAAGGTGTTTCAATTTAAAGTTTACTGCTGTGAACAATTTTGACCCAGCGCAGTTATCCCATAAATCAAAGCAGATGTTGTGTAATACACAGATGTTCCATGCTACACAACACAGCAGTTGTCCCATAATTCAAAGCAGATGTTGCACAATACAGTCCTACCCTTTTATCTCGACATCCTCTGGCCCGAGGAAATATTGTCAACATAGGCGGAAGTCGAGATAAGTGTTGGGAGTGGGGGATGAAAAAAAGAAAATTTAAAATTCGTCAGCAAAGGGTGACCCGTCATCAGTGAATAGCATTTACACTTTGAGAAAAAAAAATTGGAAATTTTAAGTACATGAAGACAGAATCAGTGTGAAATACACTTGTATATTGACAAATTACATTTTGGTTACCTTTGTGTAATAAAATCCAAATTAAAATATTGCATTGATCACATCCTGATACGAACAACATTATGATATACAACGTCAGCATTAGCACATGGTTGGGAAGATGTCAGTTACATGCTTCTTGTACATTTACTTAAATTGGCCTCGATTTTGGTCAGTCTGTTCCCATCTTATTGAGGCTACCAAGGGGATGGGGCTATTCACAGGGAAGTGAAAAACTGTCAACAGTACATGTATTCTCCATAAATACTTTTGTATCCGATGTTATGACGAACATTAAAGTGACTGAACCAACCACTTGTTGCAGCGAAGTTCTCAACACTAAGTTTTTTCAATAATGCATCATTGAACCATTTTGATGCTTCCTTCACGTCTTCAAATGTAGCAGTCTTGCTTCTTCCTTTGGGGAGCGCAGTTGCCTTCTTTCTTTATAGACTCAGCAGCTTTCATTCTTCCTGGCCGTGTTATTTTTAAGTGAAAAAATTTCACAGACCTCTTTGCGAGATGTTCATCCCTTAACTTCCTTAACAGCCAGATATTTAGTTTCCAGAGACTGTAAATTTAATTTGCGTTTTACCCTGCTGTCGGTAGCCATCGTAAATGTAAATAAAGTTAAAAATGAAACATTCAATGAAGAAAAAAACCCTTGTTTTGATCATCGATCACTTTCAAAGGTCTCGGAAACGCGTAATCTGTATTTTCACACAATTTTTATATATGGGATTCAGAAAATCATGTATACAGGAGTCCTCTGTACGCATCAATTAGCTGGACAGCAAATTTAAGGGCTTGTTAGTCCTGCTTCGGCCACCTGTTGATTGGGAAATTGTGTTCATCAATTGATCCTTTTATCTGTGCTGATATTTACAATCAGAAAATTCAGTGGCTGAAAGACCAACAGATGTACATGTTGTCATTGTAAGAGTACATCTGATGAACATGACCCACAAGCTAGGCGGCAAGATCAAAGACAACTAGCTGCAGAGTGGTGAGAAAATGTGCTGCTATGTTTTTTTTTATCCAACTGTGACATCAAAAGCCTGGCGGCAAGATCAACTAATTGTTGAACAAAGTATTGGTTTTAATTGGCAGCTTGTCGACATAAACGTGTTGAAAACAAAGGATTTGTTCAAGCTGGGACCAAGGGCTTCTGTCGACATAAACATTTTTCTTTTATCTCGACGTCGACATAAACATGACAATTTGATAGTAATAGTTGACCATGGGACCAGTACTTTGCTTTTTTGTCGACATAGGCAGCTTGTCGAGATAAGTGATGTCGATATAAATGGGTAGGACTGTACACAGCAGCTGTCCCATATTTCAAAGCAATTGTCTTTCTTTTATCTCGACGTCGACATAAACATGACAATTTGATAGTAACAGTTGACCATGGGACCAGGACTTTGCTTTTTTTGTCGACATAGGCAGCTTGTCGAGATAAGTGATGTCGATATAAACGGGTAGGACTGTACACAGCAGCTGTCCCATATTTCAAAGCAATTGTCTCATAATTCAAAGCAAATGTTGCAGAATACACAGCATTTGTCCAATAATAAAACAATTGTTCCTGAATACAAAACTGTCCCAAAATACAAAGCATGTATTCCAAAATATAAAAACTGTCTGAAAATTGAAAACAATAGTCTCATTATCTGACAGTTGTCTCCTAAAGGACAACAGCTGTACCATACTTTAAGACACATTTCATTTCAAATCGCTAAAGCTAGCAAAGCATGCCTCATGGCTATACACCCACTTGGAAGAGGGTGAGTAAAATGGGATTGAAATAAAAGTATAAAACTTTAACCCTTGTATTAATGTACAGTGTGCATAGATATACATCTGTACAGATAAACATGTACACAGATGCGGAGTTCATCACTATGTTTAGCTTTTGTTAAGTCAGGCTTAGGTCTCAATTTCTTTGCAACTATGTGCACATTGTACGTGAAATACAATCTGAACATTCTAACAGTTATAAATATCAACTTCAAGAAAGGATGTTTGTGAATCATTTTCGTTTTCAGAGAGGACTGAAAGTTAAGTTGTACACAAAAGAAAAAACAAACAAATGTGAGTTGTTGAGAAAGTTTTCCAAATTTAAAAAAAAAAAACCAAATAAATGTGAGTTGTTGAGAAAGTTTTCCAAATTAAAAAAAAAAATACAAATAAATGTGAGTTGTTGAGAAAGTTTTCCAAATTAAAAAAAAAAACCAAATAAATGTGACTTGTTGAGATAGTTTTCCAAATTTAAAAAGAAAACAAATGTGAGTTGTTGAGAAAGTTTTCCAAATTTCCCATCCCCCCTGAGGTAAATTCAGAATTAAATAGCTCTAACGCTGATCAGTACAATGTCTTTAAAAGAAACAAAAGATACAACATTAAGGAACTACTTTGATATGAACACCTCAACTATCAGACATTGGCAACACTAACTGCTCAGACTAGAGTGGATTAAAACTGCAATCGTCTATAAATGACAAAAAAGAAAACAAAGTAAAAAATGATAACTTTGAAGTTGTTACTTGAACTTGAGTCACTTCCATGGAAAATATCAATAATTATATCCAACATCACCTACCCATGGATCTTAACTCAAAATCTGTTACATTTACTAAGTATCCTGTGAGATCTGCATTTTGTGGTTCAATTTTGTTATCACAAACACACTGTAATTGCATTTTTTCTATAGCTGACCTCTGAATCACTCCCATGGAGATAGGATATAACTGTTGCATCATATTAGCAGATGGTTACAACATGGGTTACTTGTGCTTGAAGTTTGGTGAATTCCCACTAAGTGGTGGGGAGAGAATTAGACAGATTGCAAGATGTATGGGTAATTGGCAGGTCAACTTAAAATACAAATTATATTGTTAAGAAAATTTTCTGGATTTAATCATATGGCATTTCTAGATTTAACTAATCTCTCAAATCTATGAACCAGTTGGTCCTTAACAATCCTTTACTGATTAGCATTACCACTTATCTGAATCATTATATATCCAGATATTCATCATGGTGAGGTTTTTCACTTACCCTTCCCCACCCCATTTATTTTAAAATTGCAAACTTTACTCCAATATAAAACCGCATATTTATATATATTTGTCTTTTATTCAGTCTGAAGTTTAATTTCTATAGAATTCTAAATATGCGTAGAATCTGAAGAATCCATTTTTACTTCTTTAAATAAAACTTCAGCTTAAGACTTCAGCTGTATTTTGCTCCTATGCACATAGGCCAGATGACACTGCACTGTAAAAGTTGGCTATGTGTGGAATTGAACACGACTGTTACTATGTAAGTTGTAGGGGGGGGGGGGTTTGCTGTTAAACTGCAACTTTTGCTCCTGTTTTGTATTAATACAAACAAGTCATAATTATTCCCTATATTAATTTGAACAAGAAATAGTGTAACTTTTCTTTACTGTGCTATTCGAAAGATGTGGAGGTATACTTTCTTACCAATGAAATTGAATGGTCTGCTTCTAAATTTGGCGGAGGCAGAGAAAAAGTTAGGCTACCATTCACTGTTTACTGCAACCTCAAAGGAATTTTTAGATGTATAGCTAAAATACAAGATATGGTCAATATCAATCTATAAACAAAAATTAAAACTATTATTTAGCATGTCTAAATATGACTTTATTTGCCAGAACTCCAAATGTGGGCATGTAGAGTTTGGCAAAACATCCAGCACATACAACTTTTTCATATCGATCTCTTTTAATTTCACATTTTTTGTGAGATATCAATTTTCATGGATTTGGTGCTTTCTCAAGTTGATGAATTTTAAGGACTTTGGACAAATTGGAAACAAATGAACATCTTCCCCAAGCCACAAATTGATGTACCTTGAATAAGTTTGTCAGGTTTGCCCAAAAATATGAATACTTATACCCTTCAGACTAAATTACAGGTGACAAAAGAATCATACAAAATCTCTTAAACTTAACTTGGACAAAAACAAATTGAAAGCAGTTATTCCAGATATTTTCCACTACAACATCTTTTGTAAGAGTTTCATTCATTTCACCTAAAAGACATAATCTAACTACTAAAGCAGCAGTTCATGTTGCCAAAGTTCTATAGAATTGTAACAAAAAACAATTTCTTTGTTTCATTAATTGGTACTATTTTTTTTAAACACATTTGGTTTCCAATATATTCATAAGTGTGATACAAAAATAATAGAAAGCAACACTAAACATTGATGGTTATTCTACATGAGTAGATAATGTATGACTTTACAACATCATCAATATTCAATATATTCAAAGAATACATACAAAATAATAGAAAGATGAAAGAGTATTAATGTTAATTTTCAATAGATTATAGTCTCAATTTTAAATGTACGCAGTTTACAGGATTGTACAGAGAAATGTGTACATAATGGCTAGAATACTTTCTGGACTGTCTTTTTACCAGCCCCATCAACGTCTTGTAGCTTGCTTGATATTCTGAAAATTAATGAATTTAAAACATTATTCATTCTTGATCCTAGAACACTTCTAGTAAACCTATGAATAAAATATGAGACAACTGTGTCTTTTATGGACAGGTTACTGCTATTAATGATACCTCTAAAACAAATGTCCCTTTGTATGAACTCATAAATAAACAAAACGTTCTCCCTGCCACACAATTATAAATTAAATTTCCAAGCAAGTTTTAAGAAAATTCTGAAACATTTATATTATGAATACATTCCTGAGATTACATTTTATCATATAAACAGGTGCATGGTTCATAAGAGATAGCAATCTTTATATATACACGACAGTTATCAAACAAGTGTTTTCTGCATCTGTCCACAATGTCTGATACACATAAAGAAAAGGAAATTCAGTGTCCAGATTTTAATCTGGGGTTAACTCATCTACTTAGATCATCACATTTATGGATGAATCTTGTAAATCATCATCAGCATAATCATTTGAAATATTGATTCCTGTCTTCCCTATGATGCCAACACTACTATAAATGTAATGAATGGTAGTATGTTGCCTACACCACCATGGCCAGAATGAGTTATGATGCCACCATCACCAGAATGATTGATACCTCAATGCTCCAAAACTATGACAGCTCGATATCCCAGTAATTTTCTAATCAGTAATTTTCTAATCAGGCCTCTCCTATATAAGTGAAAAACAACTAGGATTGTTGAAAAGACACAAACTTTTGGGCCCATGAGCCATTTGAAGATTGTCTTTTTGCCATAGTTAAACTGTGTACAAGGTAAGTTATGTTACCTGTGTATGAAGAACAGACTGGCTTCAATGTATAATATTTGAGTCTCCTGCTTCTACTGGAATAATACAACACTGGTTAAACTTGTTAATCTGCATCTATGACACTGTATGACAAATAAGATATCTATGACACTGTATAACAAATAAGATATGTGACACTGTATGACAAATAAGATATCTGTGACACTGTATGACAAATAAGATATCTGTGACACTGTATGACAAATAAGATATCTGTGACACTGTATGACAAATAAGATAAACAACGGGATTAACCACATATTAAAGCATCCAAAACAACCTTTTCACATTAAAGAATAAAAGCTTTTTACTTTGTGTTTTGTCCATTACTTCAATGACTTGTTTATGTACAAAATGCATTTCACAAACAATACAACTTTTAAAAGCAAAACTCAAAACCCACACAAATTCAGAGATCCCAAAAGCACAGGACTGGTCTATTTCACAATGATTAGAAATTCCACACTTGAAAGTGGTGAAATTTTTAAGGTGATGGAAATCATGTTCATTGTGAGCACTTTTACAACAGAATATGAATGAGGGTTCATTCAGTCTTGTGTGTAATGAGAAACTGTATAAAGCAGGTGACATTTTAGATGCTAATGACCATCAACATTGCTCATCCAACAAGTAACTAGGGCACAGAATCAGCAATTTAGACAATGGCTGATGTCTGGATCTGGAGAAAAAACATTGTTTCAGGGAATATTTTAAGATCTGAATAAACACACAAGCCACTTTAATATGATTTTCTTTTTTTTTCAAGTACTGCAATGTCTATTCTGGAAAAGTGGTGCTGGAGTTAGCAGTGCTTGTCAATATTTTCAAGGTCCTAGACTTGAGTCTGAAAATATTTTTCTTTCAGATCCATATTAAATTGTCAATTATATTAGAGTTCCTCAGGATGGTTATAATTGTTTTTTAAAAGCAATTTCTTTTTTAGTTCAGGGATTTTTCTTGGAAAAGCCCATTTTAGACAAATTCAAGTACCATTGTAAAATTTCTGTGTATCTGACATCTATGTGAACCCACCCTTGTCTCTTCTAATCTAAGTTTTATTTCTCCATGTCTCCAGCATCTCCCAATTCCCTTGCCACATGAACCTGTACAGCAAGAAGCAGCAATGAATTGGAGACGTGGACAGAAGGACAAGAAGAAATCAAACAGAAATCGAAAAGAAAGACACTTACCTTTTGGATGTTGATTCCAGTCAGGGTTTCCACAACAGAGGGCAGTTTCTCCATTATGCTCAAAACCTCTCCTGTAAGTTTGGAAGCTCCCACATCTCCCTTGCCACTGGAAACCATGGTGATTTTCTTGGCTTGACTCAGTGGGGCTGCAATCTCGGCCGCAATCTATGTGAAGAAAGAACAATTAGATAAATTACCTTGATGAGATTTGAATTATATTCATGGCTTTGAATTCTGAGTTTTGCAAAATATTGTATTGTTTTCCATATCGGGTTCATTGTTTGCCAGGTATTTAACTGTGAAATCTGTGAAAATTGATGAACTGCAAAAAAATTTGTTCACCTAGCCTTTTTAGCCAATAAGTTTAAAAAACATAGCAACACCATATTAAGCTTTTTCTAAGGTGTGTTTACAAATATGACACTCATTACTATATTTTAACACTGGTATATTCAAATAATTTCAAGATATGTATATAAATATAATCTGTTATGTTTTTTGTTTGTGACATTAGTCGACCTGTATTACTGTATTGCAGACATGATAGCAGTTGTACCAATCCTTTGCAAATATGCCATTTTTCATGGGGGTTGGAGCTTTTAAACCATTAACACATTAGCCCCTAGCGAGGACTTTACGGGGCATGAGGTAGTAGCCTACTTCCAAGGTGTCTACCGTCAAGGTCATGCATGATACACTAAAGTGGGTGGTATCATTCAAACGTAGACAGATGAAGCTCTACAATGATATCAAGTAATCTGGACATTTTAATTGCATTACAAAATACAGAGGGAAAAACCAACGTTTTTGGACCAGTTTTTTTTTCACCCAAAAATCGCCCATGGTCGGATTCCGAATTTGTGTGCAGATTTTAGAACTCAGATCTATGGCAGACCAGTCTGAAATGCACACAGACAGGTGAACCTGTGCAAAAAGTACGATAAGGTGGACGCTGTGAATAAAGAGTCTTCTCCATACGAAAATTATGGGTCCGTTAAGCAAAAAAAAAAAAAAAAAAAAAGTACGATTTTTGCCCTTCTGCTCATGCGCCAGCAAACTAGCCAATGAAAAACGTTTTATTTAGCATTGGAAGCCAATTGTCTAACGGATTATTGTTTAGAAATCGATGTATTACGATGTATTCAGAAATAGTCCCCAAAACGTGTTTCCTACTCGCATTTCATGCGAAAACAGCAAAAACCTCCAGGGGTTAATGTGTTAATTTGAAAAATCTCATTTCTTTTGGCAGTTAAACCATTAATTTGCAAAGGTGTAATTTTGTATGGCATTTGAACCATTCATATGCAAAGTTGCCACTTCTTATGGAATTTAAACCATTCAGTTTCAATGATGCCATTTCTCATGGCATTTGAACCATTCATTTGCAAAGATGCCAATTCTTATGGCATTTAAACCGTTCACTTGCAACGATGCCTTTAATTATGGTATTTTAAACCATTCATTTGCAAAGATGCCATTTATGGCATTCAACTCGTTCATTTGCAAATATGCCATTTTTTCAAGGAGATAATGTGTATGCTGTATATTTATCACAACAACTTTGTTTTTTAAACTAAATTTTATAAACATTACCTAGTTTCTGTATTAAATGTGGCAAAAGATGTCTTTAAGCTGAAAGTCCCTGACGATTCCATTCCACTATTGCTTTTATGACTGCTTCTTTATGTCTGTTTGTATTAGTTCTATCAAACTTATCAACATAAAACATATCTTGTTCTCAAAATATGCAATTGTCACAGTGACATTGGGAAGTAATGAGCCATCAGCTTCAGTTTCCATCATCCTTCATGCAGACAAACTATCTATCCCCTGTGGCCACCAAGAGGAAAAGGCCAGAGTGGCCTTTACAAGCAGGTGATCTCTGAAGGCAGGTTCATCTCTAAATTATATTTGTGGCAAATGCAAGTTTCAATCACAGAATAGCATTCTCATTATTATTTGCAGCAGTACCATTATTATTATTTTGAATGTATTATTATTAGCATAAGTAGTATGTCATTATGGTACACGTATTTACTGTAGCTAGTTAGCAGATACAGAATAATAAATAAAAAGGTCCACACAAGATTAATGTATCAGTTTGTAAATTACATCATTACTGATTTTCCTATCATTTTCAATTGATTTGATCAATTTTTAGCAGTTCCTTTAATTTGCATCTAAACTTTACATTTGACTGGGAAACAGAATATTGAATTTTTTGTAAGGCCGGCTGGGATAATTAGGCATGAAACGTGTTCACACTTCAAACAACGGATGAATTAAGCAGTTGCTCAAACAAGTCAGCTTTTATCAGGGACGTTTGATGACTGGGAAATGAAAAAGAAGCTTTCAGTGACTGTTGATTCATGTAATATACCTTTACATAATCCTTTCTGATCAAACAAAAGTTTAATTTACATACATGGAGTGGTCACTGTTAATATGCTCCAGTGACCACAGAAGGCAGGTTTAAACCACTGCTTGGTCAAGAAAAAATACATGACTGCTGATCACAGAAGACATGGTGAAACCTGTGCTTAGGTAAGAAACCAATATCCACTGACCATAAAAAGCAGGGTGAAACCACTGCTTAGACAAAAACACATGGTTGTTGATCACAGAGGGTTAAACCTCCACTTAGGTAAGAAACCCATATCCACTGACCATAGAAGGCAGGGTGAAACCACTGCTTAAGTATGAAACACATGACCCTTGACCAAGGAGGACAGGTGACCGCTGATGACGCAGAATATTTGCAAGGAGAAATAAGAAAGGCCATGGTGGCCAGGTAATCATTTAACTTGTGTGACCATTAGGACTGGTGCGACTGCATTTATATAAACAGTATTAGTACAAGGTAAATCTAATACTATGCTATAAGTAGTTGGACTTGTAAGCATTGTTCAATAATAGTAACTTCTTGTAGAACTTGGGGATAGGAGTTGTAACATTTGAGCAATAACTACCCAAATAACTTAGATTTTGGAGTTGTAAGCATTGTAAAATAAGAATAAATGCCTATATAACTTGTGACTGGAGTTGTAAACATTGTACAATAACAATAACTGCCCAGATTTCTTAAATACTGGAGTTGTAAACATTGTACAGTAACAATAACTGCCCAGATTTCTTAAATACTGGAGTTGTAAACATTGTACAATAACAATAACTGCCCAGATTTCTTAAATACTGGAGTTGTAAATATTGTACAATAACAATAACTGCCCAGATATCACAGGGGTTGGAGTTGTAAGCATTGTACAATAACTGCCCAGATTAGTTTGGGATTTGAGTTGTAAGCATTGTACATAAATAATAGTAAATGCCTATATCATTTTGGGACTAGGGTAAGCATTATTCAATAATAACAATAAATGCCCATATCGTTTAAAAATTTGGGTAAACATTGTACAAAAATAATAGCAAATGCCTATATCATTTTGGGACTAGGGTAAGCAATGTACAATAAAAATAAATTTGTACATACTTTAGAGATTATGGTGAGCACTGTACAATAATAATATTAAATGCCTATATATCATATGAATTAGAGAAAGCACTGTACAATAAATGCCTATATATGACCATGGGATTGAAGTTGTAAGCACTGTGCAATAATATTTACTGCCTATATATAAATTAGCTACTCATAGAATATGTAATGTCTAACATAAAACCTATAAAACCTAAGGGTCATTTTTAAAGTGAACATCTAACATGATATTGGCATTTAAGTGAACATCTGACATGATATTGGCATTTAAGTGAACATCTAACATGATATTGGCATTTAAGTGAACATCTGACATGATATTGGCATTTAAGTGAACATCTAACATGATATTGGCATTTAAGTGAACATCCAAAAGCATGCCACCCCAAATTGGCCCTACTGTCTCTCATGTGACAAATCTCAATTCCAGCTAACTTTACATTTAATCCTTTCACATTTAAAAATGTGAAAAACTTTAAAAAAAACCTTGATGAACAAGCATATTCAAAGCCAATATAAATAATTATGTCATGACATTCCTAAACACTGTAACCATTTTTGCTATGAATTTTTACCTCTGAGCTTCATGTGACTAAAAGAACCTTCATGAAGAATTCAACTGTCCATGAATGCATGTTATCTAATTATTTTCGATACTAAACATCTATCTTGTTTTTGGGACAAGAGAAACTGAGCAGAATTCAAACAGTCTGACCTTTGGTAGAGTTTCAAGGATCATATCCACCATGGCAGCATCCTGATAATCTTTCCAAGCATCAGCTTTCTTGGCCATCTGCTCTGCTTCTGCCTTAGCCTTGGCCTCAATAGCAAATGCCTCAGCCTCGCCCCTGACCTGAAATATACAGCCATTAAAGTGGATTAGATTTTTTAGATAGTAAATTTTCAACCATGACTGAATCTCCTGTCATCAGTACCTCTCTCCTTCCGCAAAAAAGAAAAAACTAATAACTGGACGGTTTTGATAAACATATCGAGTGAAAGAGAACTTACTCTTGGGATACCTTGTCTCTCAGCCTTCTGATTTATCCCCTGATAAGAGAGACAAAATGAAAAGGTTAACACTGAGGAGAATCTGACAAAATATGGGTTAGCTTTTGATTCACAAGACTCATTTAAATAGAAAAGTAAGGAGGAAGTTTAAACAGACCTTGAGGGGTCCCGAGTGGCCAAATGATCTAAAGTTCTAACCATTACAAATTATTGCCATTTCACCTGTCTGTGTGGATTCGAGCCTCAGGTTTGGCCCATATGGGCATGTGAGAAATAATCCCATGCATTTGCTTCTCTGTTTCTCTAATGGACACAACCTGCCGATATGCCAGACTTGGTGAGCTCTTTCTGTGGCTTTGGCAAAGATTTCTTTTGCCTTCCTTTTTGTCATCACTGACACTATTTTTTACTCAATGTGCAATCATTTCTTTCTTCTCAATGCGAGCCTTTTTCCTTTCAAGCTGGTGACGTGCAGTGTACATATTCTGACAGAGTAAAATCTGTTCTCTCATGCAAGAAATCTTTCTTCTTAAAGTAATTAACTTTTTCCAGATGCCTTCTGAGCTTCATTTGGTCCATATGCAGCTTCTTTTGTAGGTGTTGTTCCAAAACATTTTGAACTATGATTACCGTAAATCAGATCTTTATCTTCAAAATGCCAGTCCTCTAGCATTCAGTTTTCTTATAAACTGACCAACTAAATTTCCATCAACTTTTTGCTCCAGCCATTCTCATTTCCATACATTTATTAAATCTTTGTTTTGCAAGCATTCCTCTTCTTTCCATTGCCGTCAGTTTCCATTACACAAAGATTCACTAGATGAATTTTAAACCTTTCACCAATCAGAATACTCTTTACAAGAGTCGTGTATAACTAATGTACGGAACGAATAACTTGAAAGGGTCATTGTAGAATGGGACTGAAGAGACTGTTTTAAAAGAAGCAGATTGGAAATGACATAAAAAATGGAAAATATCAAGAAAAATCTGATTCAAGTCATGAGAAAAGTGGAATTCCGCTTTAAAACAGAGAAAAATCGTGTCTGTTACAAGGAAATAGATAGCTATATAATAATAAACTTATCACGATAACAAATAATGATATAATAATTAACTTATCACGAGAACAAATAATGATACTTTCTTAATACCATAGCACACATATAAAATAACAAATTATTAATACTGACACTTACCCCAAGTGTATACCAGCGATAGTATTAATTTGCAGTCCATATGAATTGGCACATTAGGGTTCAGACAGCTTACATATAAACACACCACCTGTACAGTGTGTATGTGTGTGTGTGTGTGTGATTTGGATTTTTAACATAACTTTTTAAAATAAAAAAATCAGTCGTATCATGCAGCAGACATGTAGGCTGATGTCCACCCTGTCAGATTATCCTGACACCAGGACGACCAGTCCTAATGCTGAGCACATAGCAAGGCAGCTGTTAGTACCATTTTCATAAGTTTTTGGCATGACTCTGCGGAGGTGCGTACCTGTGACCTATTGCATCCAAGGCTGTCACTCTAAGCACTAGGTCACCAGAACGGTCCACACCTGTAGAATTCTCATTGCAACTACATTACAAGGTCAGCAGCTCTGACCTCCTGAAGCCTAAGTACAATTAGGATTTTTTTTAAAGAATCCCTGATTTTTACATTTTACCTTTGCTTAGAAATCAGACCCCCTTGAATGTACAAAGCAAACAACAGTTTCACACGATACAAAAATATTTCAAACGTTATATATTATATTATTATATATATGTGAATATATTAGAAAGAATAGCTATTATGCTCTGGCACCCCCACCCATCCTTAAATATTAATATATAACAACTGTTTACAAAAGATTTTTAATAATGAACATAACTGTATCAATGAAGTTCATAGTACTTCCTATTGGTTCCCCATCCACTGCATCTCACACTGAATTCAGACATATAATTATATATGACTAATTTTAAATTTCTTAGTGCATATTTTTAATGGATTTATTATAAATGCAGTGATATCAGTCTCAGTGAGAACATGTGTTGTTTCTTTTAACTGTTCATGCTAGGCATGTGTATTACATATACTTACGCATTGTTCTCTGAGCAAAGTGAAATATTATAGGTGCAATTTGTTTTCATATACATTTACTTAAGATGGCAGCTGTTGTGTGCCATGTATTACAGGTGACTGACTTGCTATAGCATGACAATATGATACTCAGCACAAACTCATTCTGTAGACCAAAATAACAAGGGTTTCACTGTCTATTGTGAATCATTATAACTAAAGCAAACAAAGTATTAAGAAAAGGTCTTTACCCTCAATGCTTCAGCTTCAGCCTCCGCCTCCAGTATGATACGGTTTCTACAAGAACAAGCAAAGAAGCCAATTAACCCTTAAAGTGCTAGTCACGACATTAGTCGTGCTGTCGTTCAATGTCTCATAGTGCTTGTCGCAAATAAAGTTGTTTTCTAGATATGCAACAATGTACGTATCATATTATTTCAACCAGCCATGACTGGTTGGTTTATAAAGGTTCCAAACAAGCATTCAGTTGTACTTGACTATGCATTTAGTGATTTAGATGATTTACAAATAATTACTTTTGAGTACATGGTACCTGGAAAAGGTTAAAACAACTAACACTGAATACAATATTGATTTCTTGCAACAAATACTAGCTTCTGATAGTGATAATAATAATGATTTTTGAAAAATTTGAGAAGGATGAAATTATTGGGGCTGGCGAAGTGTTGATGGAAATACCCATGAGTGATTTTGACCCAGGAATTGACATGGAACTGGAGTCTGATATACATGCTCACTTGAACTGAAAAGATGGCATGCCTATCAACCCCCATTCACTTTTAATTCAAAATTAAATGTCAAGATGGTGAATACTAAACCTATGGACTATTTAAGACTATTTTCTTATGACAATTTATTGCATCTGATAGTAGATCAAACAAATCATAATGCAGATCTGAGTTCATGGGGCAGCATTGAAGGAGAACAACATGAAAAGCAAATTTTTTAGTAAATTATGTTTCTCCGAGAATACTTACCCGATCACATTACTTTAGGGATATTAGCCTGCTACCTCGCGAATCCAGCCCTACCAAAAGACGAAAATTCGTCTTTCCTGTCTATGTCATATAGGCAAAGGGCAATAACTCTTGCCCCTTACCTCCCCTTGCTACCCGCTAGGTGTCGCTTCTTTAGTTTTTAAGCTGAGCGGTATATAAAACACGAGGATGCTCGCATGGCGGGGTGGTTGGGAGGGTTTCTTAGTAATGTGATCGGGTAAGTATTCTCGGAGAAACATAATTTACTAAAAAATTTGCTTTCTCCTTTGAATACGTTCCCCGATCACATTACTTTAGGAGAATAAGTAATAGGAGGAGGGAATGCGGAGCATCCGACCTCCACCCCGGGTATCCTCTAGGGAATGATGGCTGGATTCCCCATGTGAATGATAACCCGGTCTCCTAATTTTCAATCAGCAACACAGCCCAGGGTCACGTGATATGTGACCCCTTTATACGGTTAAGAAGATAGTTATTGAAATCTTCTTACCTACGAAAATTTATCTGGCGAATCCAGCGAAGCTAATAGGCTGTGCTGATTGTTGCACATGGGTCTGGTGGGCGTCTGGGCTGCCAACACCGGACCTACTAGAATCAATGTTTGCCTCTGCGAGTACAAACTTGAAGATAAAACTGTAGAAGGTTGACTCTGCATGTCAGCCAACAGCTTCTATAAGGTGACTGATTTGCGAATCCTCAGAGTACGCCGAGCGTATAACCCACTTCAGCCATGAAGCAAGGGCTTGAATGGTGATATCTCATGTCCCAGCTATCACCAGAAGAAAGAGGTGCTTGTATGTGACCTGACTCACCTCTATGCATTGAAATGGTGCTAGAGTGCACAAACAGGATCTTACATGGCTGTTGATCCTGACTTATCTATAAAGAAAGCGAGCTAATGACGACTCGTTGATCGCCAATGTATGGTAATCTATTTTGGACTACGAAGCCTGGCTGCGTCAAGAGGACCATCAAACCCTCTGATCGGAACGGAAGAGAGTTCGGGTCACTAGAAAGGACATGTAACTCGCTCACCCTGCATGCTGAAGCTAAGACTATCAAGAAACCCAATTTGTATGATAGTAGCTTTAACTAATCGTGGGTTAAAGACTCAATACTGTCTGAATTGAGTCATGTTAAAACCCAGGACAGATTCCATTTGGAAACAGGGTGAGGGATATAAGTTGATTGAATTTTTAAAGTGTCTAAAAGATCTGACAAATCTTTGTCATGGCTGATAGCACATGTACCAGAATGGCGGAATGTGTCTGATATCATGGAGCGGTAGCATTTCATAATAACTGGAGCCAGCTGTTTCTCCTCGAAAAGCCAGAGAAAAGTTGGCCAGTTGAGGGATTGTGACACTCAGAGGAACAATGTGAATGATATGGTACCAGTCCCTGAAAACATGCCACTTGCCCTCGTAAACCTTCAGAGTAGAGGGCCTTCTTGCTCTCGAGATTCTCTCCGCAATCAAAGATTTAAATTGTTTGTCTTGCAAGGCTGTCTGGACAAGAGCCAAGCTTGAACATAAAGACGGTCCGGACAGGGGTGGAACACCCCTGGCTGCGGTTGCTTGCGAATACTTGTGCTGACTAATCTTCCTGGGTAGATCTATCGCCTAGATTGAGTAGATCGGAGACCCAGGAGTTGTTCCATCTGAGAGGGGCAATCAGAACCATCTGACAGTTCTGACCCCTTAACTTCTGGATTAATTTCAGTACCAAGACCGTGGGAGGGTAGGAGAATGACCACAACCCTTCCCAGCTGATTGATCGAGCATCCACGACCCAAGCTTCTGGGTCTGGAACCTGTGAGATGAAAGGTGGACAACTTGCGATTCCACCTTGTTGCAAAAGATCAATCATCGGACGTCCCCAAAGTGTGTCAATTGGAAGAAAGTCCGATTCATGGAGTGACCATTCTGTGTGAATGACTAGATAGAGTGTCAGCCAAGACATTGAGTCTGCCAAGAATGTGTCGGAATTGTACATTGAGGTGGAGATTGTCGAACCAATGTAGAAACTGCCAGCTCAGATTGCACAGGTCTGGTGATTGGTGTCCCCATGTTTTGAGGCAAGGCACCACCACAAAGTTGTCTGACATAATGAGGGCAGTTTGTAATAAGAGTTGATCCTGCCCGAAATGAAAGGCGTTGATGACAGCCGTTATTTCTGAAAGGTTGATGTGAAAAGGGCTCGCCTCTGGCACCCACGTGCCGCTGACAGTATCAAAGTCCGGCAACAGGTGGGCACCCCAACCGTAGGTACTAGTGGCGGAACATACCGTTATCCCCGCTTGGGGTATCTCCAGAGTAATCCCTGTGGACGGCCCACAGGGGTTGTGCCACTGACTCAAGAATGATCGTATCTCTGGCGTAAGCATGACTGTGGGATCGAAGGGACTTGAAAAGGGCGAAATTATGCTAGCAACGTCCTTTGTAAAGGTCGCATAAAAGGACGGCTGAGCGGAATCAAGTCTGCTGCCGCATTGAATAATCCGAGGATCTGCAACTCTCTTGCTAAATGCGCATCCTGTTGGAAACGGACTCTACGAGTGCAATTATCTGGATGATCGCAAACTCGAGGAAGCCTTACCAGATTCAGATTGAGAGAAACTCCACACCCAGATGGACCAAAAATCCGGATTGGACAGAGATCAGACTTTATCCAGTTCACGAGAAAGCCTATATGATGTAAAGTGAAATAAGATCGTTTCTGCCTTTGAGCAGAGTAGAACTTGACAGATGTTTCTGGAGGATGTCGTCCAAATATACTGCCGACGCCATAGATGAAGTCAAGCGAAACAGAGTGACGACGTAATCCATAACCTTGGTACTAGCCCAAGGGCTTAAGTTGAGGCTAAAAGGTATGACCTGGAACTGATAAACCGAGTCCCGACAAGCACAACGGAGAAATGTCCGCTACTCGTGGGATAGGGACGTGAAATGTGCGTCGGTCATATCTAGACTGACAGCATACCCGTCGGATGGTTTGATCACGCCATCGCCACATTGACTTTCAGGGTGGTTGAGGCGGCTCAGGTCGATGAACGGCCTCTGGATAAGAAACAGCCATGAATAAAACCCCAGCTATTGCAGGTTTATTAAGATATAAATATATATATATAAAGGCATCCTTCTCCCGGTCTGACGATACATCCATGAAGAGGGGAGAGGAGGACAGAGGAGGGGATGGATAAATGAAGTCCCAAGTCCCTTCGAAATGACCTGAATCACCCAAATGTTTTAAGGTAATAAAGTGGTCCAGTGGTCCTGAAATTGCAGGTGGCGGCTGCCCACAGGTAGGCAGTCCGCTGGAGGTGGGCAGGGTATGTCAACGTCTAGAGTTAGGAGGCGTGAAGGCGGAGAAACTTTGGTTCTTGCCGCCTCTGTATGGTTGCCGTCTAGCTTGATTAGACTGTTGACTCCCAGCATTGGGTTGGGATCTATATTACACATTTGATTATAAGGATCCCTTTTCCCCGGTCCGCCAATCATCCCTCCGCTGTGTCAGGGGATGATTGTTTCGAAACGCCTGCGAAAGTTGGGCGACGAGTTGGAGGGGCAGTTCCTGAGCTGCCTGCCTCCAAACTTTTTCAATTTTCCCCCAAAGTGTAAAGGTGCCCCAAACTGAGACATCCGTAAAATCTGAGTACGATGGGGCCTGCGCGACGTGGACCACCTACAGACGTCACGTCGTATCAGGTCGAAGTTGGCAGAAGCAGTCAACGCATTGGTCATAGAATGGTGAGCTGCCCTGTTAACAACTCTAGCAATCCAGGCCTTCACTTCACAAGCGTGGTCATGGCTGGATTTGCCTAGGGAGTTGGAATAAAAAATGGCTAGTGAAGTCAAGTCTAACAATGAAGACGTATAGACTACGTTTCGGACTAGCTTTGACGTGGCATTTGAGATCAGTACTGAAGGCGTCTGATGGAGTTTTCGTACCAGCTACACTAGAACATCACTGGAAGTTAGCTTCCTGAATTTTTTTTTTTTTTTTCCCCGACTGGCGAAGAAGCAGGAAGGACATAGTCTCTTCCTCCTCATTAAAGATCTACAGGTGCCTGAATTGTGTAGTCTTGAGTGGCAGTAGGAGGTTTTGGGCATTCTGAAGTTCCCAACAACCTATAAATCTTTTATTTTGCGGCCGTGGCGCTAAGCTCAGTCCGGTCCATGACCTGATCTGTGGACGGCTGAAAGTGTTTCGTCACACTCACTGTGTGCTGAGTCATGTTCTGGTCAACTCAAGCATCCATTCGCAGCGGAATTGTCATCATTTTTAATATAAATCTCCATAATGCTTGTGTAGTGCGGCCAGCACAGCGCGCCCATCTACCATTCGCTCAGAGGGAATGTTGGTTCTGGTACAGCTTGCATATCTGTACAGCATACCAGGTGACCTATATGACGCAATTCTGTCATAATTGACACTTTCACTAAATCTCCCTTGTGGAGAAGCCGTGAACATATGGATGGACGGCACTAACGGCTGATTGAACTGGCGAATGGTCGGCCTGAAAGTCCTGTTCTGGTAAAGCTGCCATATCTGGGTAGCGCATACCAAGTGGCATAGATAACTCAATTCCGTCATCTCTGATAATGTCACTAATTCTCCCTTGTTTTAAAATCACACCGTCACGTATTTGACGTAACGGGAGGTGTACACCGGCAATACCGACTGATTTGTCTGGTATATGGTCGGCCGGAATGTCGGCAAAGGTCCGGCTATGACCGGCACCTGCCTCTCGAATGGTCTGATTGGACGGAGATTCATCTATAACATCTCTCTCATGGTAGTGATATGTAACCAGTAGTACAGATTGACTGACGGGTACATCACTATAATCTCCGTAAATCCGATGTACAGCCGGTGCATGTTGATGCCGGCTGGAAGACCGGTGCCATTTGGGCTGAACGGTCGTTGCCGGATGGACGGCCGGTGCAGGTTGATGCCGGCTGGAAGGTTGGCTGGACGACCGGTGCCATTTGGGCTGAACGGTCGTTGCCGGATGGACGGCCGGTGCCGGTTGATGCCGGCTGGAAGGTCGGCTGGACGACCGGTGCCTTTTGGGCTGAACGGTCGTTGCCAGATGGACGGCCAGTGCCGGTTGATGCCGGCTGGAAGGTCGGCTGGACGACCGGTGCCATTTGGGCTGAACGGTCGTTGCCGGGTGGACGGCCGGTGCCTGTTGATGCAGGCTGGAAGGTCGGCTGGCCAGCCGGTGCCATTTGGGCTGAACGGCCGGTGCCTGTTAATGCAAGCTGGAAGGTCGGCTGGCCGGACGGTGCCATTTGGGCTGGAAGGTCGGCTGGCCGTCCGGTGCCATTTGGACTGAACGGACGGTGCCGGATGTACGGCTAGTGCCGGTTGGTGCCTGCTGAAGTGCCGGTGTCGGCTGGACAGACGGCTGGACGGCCGGCGAAAGTGCATAATAAAATGGATCCAATTGATCCAGCATAGACTCCATGCGTCCGGACTTACAGGCCCGAAAGCCATGCACGGACCTGCGGTGAAATTTACACCACTGGGCAGACTAAACCATGTCAACATAATTTCCTCCATTTCCACATTGCCAACACCCATTTTGCCATTCATGCCTTCGTTGTCGACTTTGCTACTGCAACGACAAAAGAAGAGAACAAAGCACAAATTAAAAAAATTCAGCATATTATTAATTCGATAATACTATAACCGTTACTAACGGAATAGTCAAATTATTCTGTGCCATGTTAACTCTTAATGACCACACTAGTTATCGCCGTGAGCGTGTTGCAATGGGTCGTTCAAGACGAAGTCTACTGAAACGAAAAAGATGATAAACAAAGCACATTTAGCAATTCAGCACGCTATTAAGTCGCTATTACCATAACCGTAACTAACGGAGGAAGCGAAATGATTTAGTGTCGCGTGAACTCGTGACTACAACACGAATTCCGCCATTAAATAGTCGCAACTGGTCGTTCAGAGATGAAGTCTACTGAAACGGAAAAGAAGATAAACAAAGCACAAATTAACAATTCAGCACGCTATTAAGTCGCTATTCCATAACCGTAACTAACGGAGGAAGCGAAATGATTAAGTGTCGCGTGAACTCGTGACTACAACACGAAGTCCGCCATTAAATAGTCGCAACTTGGTCGTTCAAAGACTTTTTTGAAGTCTACTGAAACGTCAAAGAAGATAAATAAAGCACAAATTATTAATGCAGCACGTTATTAGTTGCTAATATCGTAAACGTTACATACGGAATAAGCGAAATTATTGAGTGCTACATGTATTACATGCTAGTACCGCCATAAGCATGCTTGACCACGTTGCAACCTGGTCCGAAGTCTAGAAAAGGTGACAAAGTCACTCAAATTGGAAAATATTGTAAAATAATGTATACAACCTGTAGAGGAATGATTATCCAACACAGTAATTCCAAAGGACTATATTGAATAAGGGCCATTTTCTGCCCCCCTTTTATGGTGAAAAAAAATTCTTGTAAATATCACAACTCTGTGTCTCATTATATTATTAGATGTATAAATCACCTTGTTATGCATTAAATATGCATATAAATTTCTTTTTCATACCTAAATACGACCTTTGAACATGGTCTGGTATGGGAAATTTACGAGAAATTACTACATTTGAGCAACTTTAACCTAGAAATAAAATATAAGCGCAGGCTTGATCAGACAAGGTATTTACACTGCTTGGTTCATTTTTATTCAAAATGTTAATTTATAAAATTTATTTACGTGTTCACGTTTGCGCTAATCATTAAAAATTAAAAAGTTGGTGAATTTGGCTGGCTAAGTATCTTCGTCGTTGTTGAAACTGTTGCACCGTAGCTGCCGAAGTATCGCTACGCGTGAACAATTAGACCCGCCTTTCTAAAGTGTGCTATATTATTTCATTCATTATTATATTTTTAAAAAATCCGGGAATAATAACTATTCCGATAATTTAAAAACAATATTATCCATTTTTTTCTCTCTTTCTTCATCTTTTTATAAATTGCCTAGAGAACGGAATTTTTTGAAAGAGGCGCTGAAGGGGAATTGGAAACTATATGTAAACAATGAATACGCGGAAAAAACATTCAATGAAATTATATTTTGACGTTGCCAATATTTGGAAAGACAAAAGGATACTTTAAAAAATAGGGTAAGTATATACATATATTATTTATTTTATACAATAATAACACTGTTTTTTCTTCTGTTTAATCACGATACCGATTGATAACGTTATGTTTTTAACTGTTAATTCACTATTACAATGTAGTTACGTAAATGTAATCTAAATCAATCAGTCAATTTTCAGCTGGAACTAAAAACCGGCGTATTTTTTCATTAAATTTTGCTAACTGAGTCCTTCTTCATATAGTAGCAATAGTAATTTTGTAAAATTAAACAACAACTAATAGTCTGCAATTATATAGATCAGAAGGGGAAACAAATTGTCATCTGCATGATATATAGCCGCAAAAACGTAAGTTTCAATAGCTCAAACGGTTTAGTGGTTGTTGCATCAAATTGTTGAACCGAGTTCAAATCTCCATATTTTCTTAATTTTTTTTTTTTAAAGAATTAATATCCACAATATCAATAACTGAATTACAGCTTGAAATAAAATTTTTAACAGCTCATTTTTCAAAACCACCATAAAAAATGCACAACTTACTACTCGGGTATGATAAAACAAAATCAAAACTATAATGCAATAACATTTACAGGCGAAAATATTTTATTCAAAGTAAAACTGGCTTGAATATCAATATTACTACTACTATTAATAATAAATAATACAAGC
The DNA here is from genome assembly GCA_030141615.1 of Unio pictorum. Lineage (NCBI taxonomy): Eukaryota > Metazoa > Mollusca > Bivalvia > Unionida > Unionidae > Unio > Unio pictorum. Next base: position 466,787 of record JARLTB010000029.1, on the reverse strand, counting down.
AGAAGTAAAATAGTACTAAAACATAACCAACATAATTTTTTGTGTGTAAGGGAGATAAACAAAAGGGGGTACCTATTAACCATAAGTTAACATATATTCATACCAAAGTGAATTAGAAGTACAAAATGTTGGCTTCTGTTATACATCATAACTTAATACACAATAAAATTATTATATAAATAAATTAATTATGACAATTAATACATAATATTCTACATACAATCTGTTTCAGGCTGCATCCCTACAAGAACTGAGTGGGTTGAAGTTGCAGGCTTCGAGTACCAATATATAATAAATATGACTGCCTAAGTGAATTGCTGCAATATAATGAATAATAACCATAAATGAGAGTTATATAACATTTTATGTCAGATGTGACAGTTTGTTAAATGGTATCAAATCATAATGTTCAATTAATTTATTTCTAACAAAATCTGAAATGCCTAAAGCATATCAATGTTCCTGGTGCTACAAAAGGGTAAAACCATCAGCTAGAACAAAAATACTTACAGGCACTCTTGAAAAGCATACAGAGGAATTATTGCAAAGGCCGGTAACACAAGATGATGTTGTTTGCTCTAGTTGCCGTAGTAAATATTACAGAAATCTGTCAGTAACACAGTCACCAAGTCCACAGCATGATCCAGATTTTCAGTTACCATCTACTTCAACTGCCAACTTGAAAAGCCCACAATCAATTCAACTTCAAATTCCATCAACACCAAGATCTCACAGACGTTGTGTTGTTTGTAAAAGACCACATGGGCATCGAAATCATCTTGTTAATGTCCCAATCTGTGCCATTACCCAGTCTTTTGTAGAGTGTGGTATATTTATAAACTCTAATAGTAGATGCTGCAAGTTTCATTTGGAAAACTCATTCTTGACTAATGAATCCTTACAATCTATCAGTGCAACAAAAGAGTTTGAAGACTTTTCAAGAACAGATATTACCTCACTTTTACAAAATGTGCGTGAGTTAATTAAAACAAAATCATATTTTAACTTTGATGTTCCTTCTTGCCTGTCTGATGATGACTATTTTCATCTTACTGGCTTGAAAAGGGATCAATTCCTGGAAGTGTCTTCTTTCTTGAATACACTGCGTAATACACATGGTAGGTCTCCACTGACATGCCTGGGTGTTTTTCTAACAAAGATGCGGGTAGGCCTTCCAAACACCATTTTATCCACATTTTTCCATCTAACAACATCACAAGTGCAACGAATAATTAAAACAATGCGAGAGTCCCTTATGGTTAACTTTGTTGGGCAACACCTCGGTTTTCATCACATCACACATGATGTATTCTCATCTGTCCACACTACCCCAACTGCAAGGGAAATATGTAATCCTGGAGGCAACAATGCAGTCCTTGTCCTCGATGGTACATATATATATATATACAAAAGAGCACGGACTATAACTTCCAACGCCGTTCCTACAGTTTACATAAAAATCGACCATTAGTTAAGCCAATGATGGTTGTGGGAACTGATGGTTATATTTTAACTGTTTTAGGCCCATATTTAGCTGATCATTATAACAACGATGCAAGCATAACTAAACACATTGTAACAACAAATGCTGAAGACATTACAAATTGGTTACAGGAGGGTGATGTTTTTGTTGTAGACAGGGGGTTCCGTGACTCTGTAGATTTCCTACAGGAACATGGATTTAAAGTTGAAATGCCCGTCTTTTTACATAAAGGACAGAAGCAGCATTCAACAGAAGATGCCAACACTTCAAGACTGGTCACAAAAGTGCGATGGGTAGTAGAGTGTGTAAATGCACGAGTGAAACAGTGGAAGTTTTTTGACAAAGTAGTGCCAAATACCCTTGTTCCGCATATTGGTGACTTCCTTAGAATCATCTGTGGAATAATGAATAAATTTCGCCCACCACTGGCCAACATGGATCCATCAACAGCTGTAACTGCTAGAAGGATGGTTGAAAAAGCAAAGGAACCGAACAGGGTACAAATCCTAGTTCAAGAAAATAATTTGATTAATAAACGTAAAATCTATTTTAAGATGGATGCATCCACTGATGAACTGACTGATTTCCCCAGGCTCTCAGTTGATTACCTGCGTTACATCACAATGGGGATTTATCAAGTCAAACAGGCTCCAAACTATACACATGAACATCTCACAGATGAGGGTGTTTATGATGTTATGTTATGCATGGATTTTCCAGGCCTGTTACATGTAAAAATCCAGTCTCGCCACTCCAGAAATAAAACACATTCACTGTGGATCCAATACAAGCCTAATGATGACACGGATCCCATCAAAGGATGGTACTGTACCTGCAAGGTTGGTGCTCGGGTTGTAGGGTGTTGTGCCCACGTGTCAAGTGTCATATGGTTTCTGGGCTGCAAAAGATGGGAAAATGATGACTTGACAAAGAGAAAATCATTAACTTCTCATCTTAAGGATGCATCATTTATTCCAGAATGTGCAAATAATGGGGAATCAATTGAGGAGTGATTGCTATTATGGCTGAACACACTACCCTCATCCGTAATCATCTATATATATATATATATATATATATATATATATATATATATATATATATATATATATATATATATATATATATATATATATATATAAATATATATATATATTATTTTATTGAACTATTATTTGCACCCTATTCCGTTACTTTACTTCAGCATTTGTTGTTACATATATATATATATACCAAGCTAGTCATATATATATATATATATATATATATATATATATATATATATATATGACTAGCTTGGTTTTCAGTAATTTTTTATATTTGATGACTGTGCAGTCATGGCACTGGTTCTTCTGTCCATAGAAAATGTAAAAGGTGTAGCCGAGTACATCATAATTTCTTGTGACATGTATGTTGCCCATATAATAATATAATAATCAATGGAAATAGTGTTACTGAAAAATTCTGGCCACCTACCTTGGGTTCTCTATTCGGGGTCAAAGGTTAAAAGGGCAAGCACATAAACGGTTAATCATCTCAACATTTTCATAGCAGGTGTATTAACACCCTTACTAAATGTTGTGTTAATGAATGATGCGGATGTTACAAGAATCGGGATTTGCGATTAATTGTGTTTAAATACTAATGTTAGGTAATAATTATTTAATCAGTGCATTTTATTTTAACCTGCATCATTACCTCCAGTTAATTACATAGCTTTAAGGTGAGATATTGTTATTGTTGATGCGTAGGAATACGGGCATGCATGTTGGCCTAAAAATAGTGCACATGTATAGGATAACTTATTTAAAATATATGTGCACAAAATTTGATTTCGAAACCTCAAGTTATAATAGTTATTTTATTAATGTAACTATCTTTACTTTAATGGTTTATATGAACATATATTCAATTAACGTTATTTTATTCGTTCCAATATGTCTATAATTATGTGAATTTCTTCAATGCCCCCAAAGAGAGCCCCAATTTTATGTTCATGCAAATGACTTGAATAGACGAGAGAGAGAGAGAGAGAGAGAGAGAGAGAGAGAGTCATATATTTGAATCAATGAAAAAGTTCATAAATACTTACCATGACTTTTCATTAACCTTTACGTTACGTTCATGATGGTTGCAAACGGGATTTCCTCCCAAGTTTGAATGAAGTTGCATTCATCCCGCAACGTCCGATTTTTGTACACTGTAAATCACCGTCATAGTAGGCTAAGTGCTGGTTAATGGCATTCGCAAAGTGAATAATAAAATAAGTGTTACATTTTGGTCATTATAGACAAAAGTTCTTTATAAATGTACACATCCCTTCGAATGACAGAAAACTGTATGTAGCGAGTTTAATGTTGTATTCCCACGCTAGTTTAAAAATAGCCGCATATGGCGATAAGTACATATAGTCTGTTTCTTTCTTGTATTCTTTGTTCTATGTTTATATCATATCAGCCACCGTAATTTGTTTGTTTTAAATATGTTGCAATGAACATTTTGAAGAGAGAGAGAGAGAGAGAGTAAGCTGGGATACATGATGTTGTGATTATATTAATATATTCAGGTTTGAGGTCATGTACGCAAAATCTTCCATTGTTATTATTCTAAAGGATTTTTAACCATTTATTAAAACTTTTCAACCAATAGTGTTTTCTTTTTTTATATATATAAATGTTCATATTATGTATTTAAAAAAGACTCCAATTGGGAATATTAGAATTGCCAATTTTGTAAAGTGTAGATTTATCAGTATATTTATGTTTAAAACTAATATATAATCACTGATGCAGTTAGTATTGTTACCTTTTTTGCACTTATTTTAACACAGCTTAGTTACGGACTAGGTAGTGTATTTATGATAGTAAACTAATATCATGTGATCATTCGTTTAGAATTTGAAATAGACTATTGTGCTTCCTTGGCATATTCATAAAGTGCGTTCGCGCCATTATCGATTGTGCTGCTAAACATTAGGCCTACAATATATACATATTTTGTGTTTGGTTGGTGGTGGTCAATTTGCCCATTATCATTCATATTTCACAAAAGTATGAACAAATTGCAAAAGTTTTGGTATAAGGTATATTAAATATTGCTTGGCATTCACATTAATATGCGGACAAATATATAGTTCATAAACGGATTATGTATTGAATAGAGGCTACATCAAGGGGGTATGGATATAAAGGTATTTATTTTGATTTCTGCTATAGATTGAAACACGTGCTTATGTGTGTGTGTGAGTGATATATTTCCATGAAATTATAAGGATACAAATACATAAAGAACACTCGTCATTCCCAGTGAAGGTAACAAACCAATATATTTGGTGATGAAGCGAACATATTGGCCCCTGTCAGTGCATCTTATATATTATTATCTTTCAGTAATATTAAACAATAATTCAATTAATTCATTACAATTAAACATCGTCAAATAATGTTTCATGTTTGAACAATTTGTATTATTTTATGGTTGAGTACCTTTTTTGTCAATGTAATTTAGGTGTAGTATTCAGTTGACGTATACGTTAGATATATATATAGTTTTGTTTTTGCCTTTTAGAGATCAATTTGGTATAGTTTTAGAAATACATTTTTAATTACAAAGCTTTATAACCCAAAATTAAAATAAATTCATATTGCAAAGTTTAAAACTGAGTGAATAGTTCTTGATAAAGCGGTATCTATGATAAGTAATAGGAAAATATGAATACTTTTCATGTCTTTTATTATAGGGTTTTGACACCCCGTAACCATGGCAACGGACACGGGAACACAAAACTGATGTCAGAAATAAATGTTAACCACCACATATATACAGTATACATAATATAAGGACATTTGGAGAGGGGGCAGAAAATGGCCCTTATTCAATATAGTCCTTTAACTTCGGATGGTCAGAATTTACACTAAGATGGCTTGGATTCATTGGAGGTCTAATTGTACGTGTTTTCACGTACAGCGAAGCTAAAAAACTAAAGAAGCGACACCTAGCGGGTAGCAAGGGTAGGTAAGGGGCAAGAGTTATTGCCCTTTGTCTATATGACATAGACAGGAAAGACGAATTTTCGTCTTTTGGTAGGGCTGGATTCGTGAGGTAGCAGGCTAATATCCCTAAAGTAATGTGATCGGGGAACGTATTCAAAGGAGAAAAAATTCAAAAGGCAGCCTGTCACACTTGAGCATTTAAAACTCTTATGCATTGATTATAACAATGGGTTTGGTACATAAATCTGATCTTGATTCCTACTGGGCTACTGATATCGACCCTTTACTTCAGAAAAAAATTAGTATTGGATAGATTTCTAGCTATTCTAAGCAATTTAAGCCTGGCAGACAATGAGAACAATCAAGGTGACCCTTTACACAACATCTGCCCAATGAGTGAAAAAAATGCATTTGCTGAGGTTTATTCACCAAATATGAAACTTGGTTTTGATATCAGAATAAGAAAACAGGTGAAAATTTTTCATGAACATTTTACTACTGACTCTGGGGGTCTAAACTTAACTCTTGACATTCATGGAGTGGATGTTTACAAAACTGTCACCTTTTCTTTACCTGTGATTTTCACAATTTACATTAACATTGTGACAGACATTACATGTACATAAAATTTGTTCTTTGTGCTACATTTCACTGATGGACTCCAGTCCAACATACCTATCTGGCCTCACCTCTATTCTCTTCTGACAATCGTATACTTGTTATTCACACTATGAAAATGAAGGCATATGGACGTTCTTTTGCATCACCAGGGTCCAGCAATGTGGAATGAATTGTCCATTGAACTTAGACTCAAAGACACAGTGATCGCTTTCAATAGTGATCTTAAAACTCGCCTTTTTTGACTGCAATAACAAACTTAAAGACATAATAATGTTATGGTTGGAAACAAGATGAGCGTACTTATTTGCCTCAGCCAGTTTCTCCAGCCTGTATCTCTCAGCATCAGCAGGCTTGCGTACTTGGGCTTCTAACTCGTGCTCACGACGTATGATTTCCTGCTCTTGCAGCTGAATCTGTTGAGTCCTCTCTATCACCTGTACCATCATGGTCTCCTCCTTGATTCTCTGCTTTGTCTTAGCTGCCTGGTATCAGAAATAAATGTTTATCACATATGAAGTTTAAAATATATGCCCTAAAAATATGAAAATATACCAATATTAAAAAAAACCTGCCTTAAAAAAACTGTTAAACTGTTGTAATGTTTTTCCCATGAAAGTAAGCCAGCTTCTACAATAAGTTCAGATATTTATGTACATCTTATATAGGAGAGAGAAAGTATGAATTCATCGTAAACAAACATGAAGTTCTAAACTATAGTATATCTGAAAATATAACTGTAAAAACAAGTACTGATATATTCCTCATTAATTCAGAATATCTATCCCATTTTGGCATTATACTTAGTTAATTTTAAACAGAAATTATCGATTACCAATATTTTAATTGGAAAAGTAAGCCAATGAAACTTGCAAATAATTGATGTAAATGACAAGTTAAATTTATTAGTAAAATTTGTATAGGTACAGTCCTACCCACTCATAGTGATATAACTTATGTTGAGAAGCCACGAATTTCGACAAATAAGCAAAGTCCCAGTCCCTTGGTGGGGCCCCGAGTGGCAGAGTGGTCTGAAGCGCTTTCCGTTACGGATCACTGCCATCTCACCTCTGTCTGCGTGGGTTCGAGTCTCATGTTTGGCTAATGTAGTTATGTGAGAAAGCAGTATTAATGGTGGAGGAAGAACCCGGAAAATCCCCGGAAAGAACCACCGACCCACGAGAAGCTACTGGCAATCTTTCTCACATAATTACATTAGCTGAATCTTAGACTCGAACCCACGCAGACAGAGGTGAGATGGCAGTGATCCGTTATGGACAGCGCTTTAGACCACTCGGCCACTCGGGGCCCCCCCAACAACAGTGTAAAACGCAGATTAAATTTACAGTCTCTGAAAACTAAATAACTGGCTGTTAAGGAAGTTGAGAGTGGAGCATCTTGCAAATACTTCTGTGAAATTGTTTCGCTTAAATGTAGCAACCTGTTAGGAAGGATAAAAGCTGCTGAGTGTATAAAGAAAGACTATGTTGAAGTTAACTGTGCTCCCAAAAGGAAGAAGCTGAAGACTGCTGAAGATGTGGAGGAAGCCACAGCACAATGGTTCAATGAAACCAGCATTGCACATTCCACCTTATCCATAGATGGTGATATGATCATCCAAAAAAGCAAAAGAATTTGCTACAAAACTTAGTGTGGGGAACTTAACTGCAATAAGTGGTTGGTTCGATCGCTTTAAAGTTTGCCATAACATCGTATACAAAAGAATTTGTGAAGAATACATGTACTGTTTAAACCAACTTGTTGACAGGTTTTCATTTCCCTGTTAATATCCTCATCCTTTTGGTAGCCTCGATAAGATGGGAACAGACTGACCAAAATCTATGCCAATTTAAGTACATGCACTTGAAGCATGTAAATTTAACCATGCAACCATGTGCTAATAACATCATTGAATATTGTAAAGTTTTTCATATCAGGATGTGACCAATGCAATATTTTATTGTGGATTTTATTACACAAAGGTAACCAAAATGTAATTTGTTATTTTACAAGTGAATTTCACTCTGGTTTTGTCTTCATGTGCTCAAAATTTCCATTGTTTTCTCAAAATGTAAATGCTACTCACTGACAACTGGTGACTCCATACTGATGAATTTAACTTGCATCTTTTTTCAGACCCCCCCAAACACTCATCTCAACATCCGCCTATGTCAACAATATTTCCTCAGGCTCGAGGATGTCAACATAAACGGGTAGGACTGTACATCAAAATTTTCTCACTATATATTGGAACTTCTATAACTGAATGTGCTTTACAGATTGTATTTCTATGGAAAAGAGTTTAGTATCAATCATACAGTTTATGAATTACTCAATGCTGCAAGAAGCTATATCAGTATCACATGTCATTATTCTTAATAAATGTTGTGAAACCCAGAAACATTTAACCCTGTGTTCAATGATAAAATAGTTTGAGTGCATATTTTAGATCACAGATGTCCGTGAAATCTATTTAAGGCTAATAACAACTATCAATTTCAATCGAATGTCTTACATTATTCTATATAAAGAGTCTGAGATTTCTGCCACATTTTCCTGAACAGACCCAAATCTGTTGGCACATTATGCGATGGCAGATCCTGGTCTGTGAAGTTATCACTTGGATTAAGAAGGTCTGAGATAAAGATGTTATACAGTTCTGTCACATTACTTGAATTCATCATCTGATTTATTCTACCAATTACTCCTGACAAAATCCAGAGGCCCACATCTGTTGGCACATTGCATTATGACAGATCCAGGTCTGCGAAGTTTGCACCTGGAATCTACTTGTAAGCAAGTATAAATGATAAATTCTCATAGATTTACCTGTAGCTCATAAGCAAGCTCAGATTGTGCTTTTTTGGTCTGGATCTCCATGTCATATGAAGCCTTCTTAAGTTCAAAGTCTCGCTGGGCCTTGGCAATTTCAATATCATTAGCATAGCGTGAGGCCATCCGTCTCTCTTCTGCAATAGCCTCCTGTAGTCCCAAACAGCATAAAATACATACATAAAAATGCATGCAGTAAAAAATTGTTTAGTCCCACAAAGTTCACATTTATACCTTCTGGACAAGTGTCCTTAATATAGAGGTTGACCAAAAAGTGAAATTAAGGGGTCCATTTTATATTTTTATTAGTAGACATCCTTAATGTATAATGAAAACTATCCAAGCAGACACTTCTATCAGATTACTAACGTTAAAATAAAACAAATTTTCTTGAATTTCTGTACATTTTTAAGTTACCAGAGACACATCGATAAATGACAATATTTCAGACACCAAAGTGTCCTTTATTGACAGTTTTGACTGTCTAGTTTCCACAAAGAGAAATTTCCACTGGACACATTTTTAAAGAACAGATGCAATGGCTCCAAGGCCTTCATTATTGGTAGCTGAATGAATACAAATGGCTCAAATGCCTTCATTATTATATTGGTCGCTGAATGAACACAAATGGCTCAAAGGCCTTCATTATTATATTGGTCGCTGAATGAACACAAATGAAATGCAAACAAAATGAAATGTAAAGCAAACAAAATTCAGATTTGCTAAAAATCAGCTATTTCTGCATCTGTATTGATGAAAATTCTAGGCATAAGGTTCCTTTCTAATTTTGAAATTATTATGAAACTAGTACCAACCAGACATCACAAAAGTCTATTAGTGGAAACCTAATGCTGAGATGACCATCCATTCTGGAGTACTGTAGTAGTGGTAATTAAATTTTCAAGATGGCAGATGTGGCCACCAAACTGGACATCAGATTGGAATTATTTACTAAACAGTAGAGCTAAAACATTACCCTAAGCCTTCATGTAAATTATCTATTACTGTATTTCATTACCCTAAGCCTTCATGTAAATTATCTATTACTGTATTTCATTACCCTAAGCCTTCATGTAAATTATCTATTACTGTATTTCATTACCCTAAGCCTTCATGTAAATTATCTATTACTGTATTTCATTACCCTAAGCCTTCATGTAAATTATCTATTACTGTATTTCATTACCCTAAGCCTTCATGTAAATTATCTATTACTGTATCTCCAAGGTCAAAGATGTAATCAATTGTCTCCCATCTTCATAATGAATCATGCCATTCATGGTGAGAATTCATCATCCATTTTAGAAAAATTATTCAAAATAAAAACTTTAGCGAAAAACCAAACGGTTGATGATTACATGTAATTATGTTTCATTTTACCTCTACAGTGGGTTTAACAGAAATCTACTTTCATAATTTTGTTGTAGAGATTGTTGCAGAGTTGCAATTAATTTGGTATTTTGTTAGTAAATAGTAAATTCAAAATTTCATTAATATCAAAGGGATAAAGAGATATTACAGATAAAAGAATTAAGAATAGTAACAGTGGGAAAAGTCATCTTGAGACAAAAATTAATATAACGGCAATGTTGAGAATTTAATATTTTATAGTGGTGCACTGATACATACAAAATAAGCAAAATGAAAAAGATCACAAAACCATTCAAGAAATATTTACTACTAATACATCAATTCAATTTAGCTACTGCATTGATATTTCACATGCACGCAGCATACACAATATACAAAAATGAGATGGGAAGAGAGGAATTCACATTCATGCATGAAATGTTCTTGGATTAGAAGAATAGAAAGAAATGACTATGATGGAAGACTTTTAATCAACCAATATGCAAAACAACCAGCTGTTTTAAATTTTAAACAAGCATTCCCTTCAACCCTCTCCGAAGTCCTACATAGCAAACAGACCTAAGGCACTTGCGTTTACGGATTAAGGACGTCTCTTCTCTGTCCATGTGCATTCAAGTCTGACTCAGCCAATGTGGGCATTTGAGAAAGTCTGCCAATAGCTTCCTGTGGGCAGTGGTTTTACCCGCGTTTATCCTCCACCAAATAAAATGGCACCCATGTATAGTCTATCTTTTGATGAAAAATAGCTTTACACACACAAAATCAGCTAAAACAATCAACATGGGCCATAATTTTATGCAAAACTTAAAAATGACAACAAAACAAATAACAGTCTGGTCTAGGCCTGTGACAAAATGTAGAAACCAAAATTGTATGAGAATATTGAGTAGTTCCATAGATGTGCTTATTACACAGTGCATCATACTTGACCAAGATGACAAAATGACACATGAACATGTGTACATGTCACCCATACCGGAACACAGCCATGATCGTAAGAAGCATACTGCAATGTCTGGTCAAAGTCCATTCAGAATAGACATATGACAGCCATGCATGAAGGATGACACACACAAAACAGATGAACTATGAAGTCTAAACTACACAAAATGTGACTGTAACAAAACAAACTCTATTTCCATGCTCTACTGAAGCATATTATGGGGGACAAAGCCAAACACAACACATTCACCTTAATTCCTGAATCTTTTTGAGCTTCTGCCTCACCAATTCGGGCATCACGTTTGACTTGAGCAGTACGAGCCATGCCTAGCGATCTCAAATAGTCCTATCAAAGTGTAGAAGGGGGAAGAGGATGTCTTAGAGCATGTACATTGTTATCAACTCTGACTGCAATTCACCAAGCTCAAGTCCTTCTTAAACAATGTAAATTCATTTCATTTCCATTATCCTGTGTCAATACCACACGACACATTTCCTATTATAGCAGGACTTAAGATTTTGTGTTCATGTTCCGTTTCCTTTGGTGATCTTTGGATTTAATAACATACTTACTTTTTAGAAAAGAATGCCAATATTTTACTTGCACATATATAATTTCCAGTGGATTCCGAATTACATATTCCTTAGAATCCTCGTTTGTGCTTTTTGCTTTATACAAAATATTTAAATTAAAAAATATATGTATGATATCATATGCTGATTGTATTCATATGTATGAATCCACAGAGATTTTAAATCTGGATTTGAAGGAAATGAGGATGAAAATCTATTCCTTCAGAAGGACTTGGCTTCCTTAAAGTGGAATAACACATGGTCTACAGAATTTATGACACTGTCACCTTAATGCCAGAATCTCTGCTTGCTTCTGCCTCTCCAATTTTTGCATCTCGCTGAACTTCTGCAGTTCGCTTCATACCTAAAGCCTTGAGATAGCCCTGTAAGAAAGGAGATTGATAAACTTGTCCCCTACAGAAAACAACTAATTAGGGTTCAAACTTACTGTATGTAATCTTGGTGGGGAAATCTAGCATAAAAGCCAGGCTAAAATACAAAACATCCTAGCTACAAAAGTGAAGAAATAATGATATCATATGCTTAAAAGCTTACAAGTATGAAAGCCCCAAGACCAAATCGAAATCAGGCTGATATGGCATTTTGGATATATAAAGACCATCAGTCAGAGATGTATACAAAAGCACATTAAACTATATCTTTCCCTAACTTAGAACATAATATAAATATGGTTTATTATTTATTATACCTATTTTTTTCAAGGCCTCCACATATTTTTAGCCAAATAGATTGAAAATAACTTCTTAATACACTATTCTGCACATTTATGAATATCCAACAACCCATATACATTTGAAAATTATAGCACAAAAGGTTGTGCCAAAACTGAAACATGCTGCAATGCCAAAGGAAAAACAACTGCTATATAATGCTTCCTACTAACACAGACTTGTCAAACAAAATGAATATTAAAAAATGTCTTTCCAAATCATAAACATAATAAATACACGGTAAATATTAATTACAAATGGCCAAGGGCCTAAGATCATTTATCTGACTGTAATGTACCCAACAGCCAGATGCCATGTAGGATGTGGACTGTTCTGCAGGCTGTAATGTATCAAACAGGCAAATGCAGTTTGCAAAGGAATGTATATCATTATAATGGTTCCTGATATGTAATTTTTAAAATTATTTCATAATGTCAGCTATTCTGGATGAATAGCATCATTTTTGCAAACCCACATGGATGTTTTTTTGTGAAATGTAATCAATTTGTACAAAGGCATCCAAAGGTTTTGTCTTATTTTAGTAACAATACAATACTGAATAATGAATCAGCATACTTTCTGCAAAATGAAAAGATTATTTTTTAATATAAATGCTTAGCTGAGATCATGAGTACGGCTTCTACTTGCTTTAGAGTGAAAAAATTATGATAAAAGTTTATCTTAAAGCAGCCAGATGTAGATGTAGATATATAAATGCAGTAATAATTAAAATATCAATCAGCTGTCAGCTGTAATAATTAAAATATCACCAGCTGTCACAATCAGCTGTCATAATTTGTGCATCTGTTGAAGAAAGCAAAATAATTAAAAAAATGTTGTCTATTATTATACTGCCACTTTTGTTACATCAACATCACTTTCCATTAGCAAAGTTAGGAGCCACAAAATAATTATGCACTTATTAAAGAAAAAATAATGTATAATCAAAAGCCAGAAAAAAAATACCTTTAAAATTTTGCAAACTTTAAGATTTGGAAATATTAGTCATATATAAGACAAGCGTGGCCACCAAACCATGTACTATATATTGTCACGTATAATTACAACAAAGACACCATGAAGAAAATAATAGTGCACTGATAATAAAACGTGCTAAAAAATATTATTACACAGATTCAACCCATAATAAAAGTTTATATCGGAAACTAAGAATCTTAATTTCAATTTGAATCATATGGGGATCTTTCATTAAGGCCCTCAAAAAGTTCTCTAAATATCACAAGTGCAGCATATGAACCACCTTAAGTTACATAATTAAAATATGCGCAAATATTGCCATTTGATTACAATTACTTGCATATTATTTGTGTCCGTGGAATTCCAATGTTGTGTGGAACCAAATGTGACTATGATCAGAGGAGCACTAATTTTGCTGATGAAGCAGACATTTTGTCTGTATCAAAGGTAACATAGTTAAATCAGATTACTGATTGTAGAAATTAATGTTAGAATTATTGTTCTTAAGATGGGATGTTTTTCACTGTAGATTTATGAGGCTTGGTTGAAACTGTAAAAATGGAGGTTATATGAAGGGCCGCACTTCTTGACCAACATACTGTATTACTGTTTTTGCATTAAAATTAAGGGCTGCATTTAACTTAGGATTTAGTAATGGCTTTCATACTTGATGCTTTGTTTGTGTTATTGAAATTTTTAATGTAGCTTTAACAATTTTTCAATCATATCGCTAAGATGTCTGCAGTGAGGCAGTTTATAGTGATGTCTAGCACTGGGGCATCATGCCAGACATGTAGCATGATGTTCCACCCAGACACATTATCCTGACACCAGGCTGATCAGACATAACACTAACCTCTTAATGCTGAGCACCAAGTGAGGTAGCTGTTAGTACCATTTTTGTAAGTCTTTGGTATGACTCAGCCGAGGATCGAACCCACGACCACCCGCTTCAGCAGCGGACACTCTAACAACTAGGCCACTGGAGCGGTCTTCCCTACTTGTACATAAAATGTAGCTAAATTTGTCTAAGTGCAGCAAGTACAAGGCTACTATCATCTGGGCTAATGTTATTGGTAATTGTTGTTGTTGTTGTTGTAGTGTTTAACGCCATTTTTCAGCACACAATTGGCTATACATGGCTGCCAGTATTATTGGTGGAGGAAGAAGCCGGGAAAACCCCCCAAAAGAACCACCGACCCACAGCTACTGGCAAGCTTTCTCACATAACTACATTAGCCGAATCTTAGAATCGAACCCATGCAGACAGAGGTGAGATGGCAGTGATCCGTAATGGAAAGCGCATTAGACCACTCGGCCACTCAGGGCCCCTACTGGTAATAACTAAGATATGAAAGTTCATTATCTCTCTGTTATCTTTAGTTATATGCAGGACTGTTTGAAATAATTACATATTTTCTTCCCACCCATTTATTTTGCCTCTATTTACATTTGTTTATGATGTTATGGATTTTCCAACATCATATGGAATGTTTAGTTTTAATTTATTTGAACGTTTATAGATCATTTGCCATCTTAGTTCGGATTTGGTGTCCAAACTATATAACAAATTCAGCTTTTAGATTAAATATGGTTAATTAACATATAATATTGTTTTTTCAAATGTGTATACCTGACCATGGAATACTGACAAATAGCATAAATCAGATTAAATAATAAAATCTTTTCAGAATATTAAACTTTAAAAAATTTAATCTTGTTTTTTCTGCAGGTGACTTTGTCCAATTATGAATTTTTGTTTTATATCAAGTTTTCCTTTATGTCACGTTTCACAGAAAGCTTCAGTTAAAACGTGCAGTGAAATGAACTACTGTGTGTTATTATGCTTGTTTGTGCCTATATTCACTTGCAATTTGTGCAATAGAGGACAACAAGTTATATGAGCAACATTTTGAATGTTCTGTTTTTCTCGTCATGTTCAAGTCAAAATATGAATCTCTGAGTTCAATTTTACCAATATTTACAGCATATAAGCTCAAAGGTATGCAACCAATGCTGAATAAAAAAGGTGTTTACATATATTCAATTTTTGACATATATGGAACACTTTTGGTACCCATGATCTCGGCAAAGCACATAAACATCACATGCCTTTAAGCCAAGATGATCTCTGCTATGTTTTGTTTGAATGAAATGTCTGAAATTTATGAAAAGATGCTCTCAGACTGGTTTTGTTAAAATCGGTTCAGTGGCTTCTGAGAAGAAGTTGAAAAATGCAACTGTTGATATCTGCATTATCGATGACCATTGATGGACACACAGCCATGTTGTAAGTTCACTTAGTCTTGTAGCCTGGTGAGCTAAAAATCATCAATAAGAACCTACATGCACGGGGCAGCTAAATAATAATCAATATTTACAAACACAGAATGTAGAAACACACCAAAGGATAATATCACTCATACTTCCCTCTGTAAAAGATGCTTGATTAATTTGCCTTAAACAGATGACAAAAAATTATCCTGGAAAAACTGCTTCTGTTTTAAATAATGGTGTTAAAATTAAAAAAGGGACCTGCTCACATAACTTGAGAGTTGACTGAAGCACTGCAGTGTTGCACATACGAGCAAATTTATGGCCCATGTCCCTCAAATCTTAAACCTGTGCCCACCTCCAGGGCATACTTTTTTGTGCGTAAAAGCTGCAAAAAGTAACTTTAAGATGACAATAAATGTCTATTTGAAAACAAGACATGTGACAATGAAAACAATCAAAGTTTATGATAGTTGCCTGAGTTTAAAGAGTTTGATGGTTGTTTGTGTAACATTTTTTGAGGTTAAGGTAAGGAAGAACTATTTTATTTTGAGAGTGAAAAATGTGACTGAAATTATGGAAAACCACAATTTGGATGCTTGCATTACAGCCACACAATGCAGAAAGTATGCAAGCCATACTACACAAATCAAATCCAATAATTTGAAAAAGAATAGAAATACTTCAAGATATCAATCCCAGTGAAACAAATGTAAAATTTTTATTCTATCTTATTCAGAAAATAAATCTGATGTTACGCTTTTATTTGGTCTGAAGAAAGGGGAGATAAATATGTTCCATTCTGTATCCACAGAAAATTATTTGACTACAATTTACATTATTTGAAAATTTAATTGGCTCCACTAAGCTTTATCAGTTCAAAAATGTTGGAGTCAAAGACTTCATTCATCGTTCCCTGAAGAAGGTATGATTTGGAAATGTTAAATTACTTGTTCAAGTCCAGATAACAAAGAATCCGGATTGTTGATTACGAGCATGAAAATAATATCTCTCTTTTTGATTCTGTAAATCACATAAATGTTTTTAATATAAAGATATTTCAAATCTGTAAAAATAACCATAACCCTTATCTTTAATTATGAATATGCAAACTTAATATATATTTGCAACAATGGTATGATGCTCACAAACTTTTTATTCATAGCATCATAAAATCTTTCCCAAGATTTTGATTAAAAGCATCACAATGCAATAGATAATCCTTGAAGATAATTTAAAAAAGATGTTCCTTGCAGACAATTTACAAAATATGTTCTTTTATTAGATGATAATCAAAAGATGTTCCTTGAAGATAATTTACAAAAGATATTACATGATGACAATTTACAAAAGATGTTCCTTGATGACAATTTACAAAAGATGTTAATTGAAGACAATTTACAAAAGATATTACATGATGACAATTTACAAAAGAAGTTCCTTGAAGACAATTTACAAAAGATGTTAATTGAAGACAATTTACAAAAGATATTACATGATGACAATTTACAAAAGAAGTTACTTGAAGACAATTTACAAAAGATATTACTTGATGACAATTTACAAAAGATGTTCATTGAAGACAATTTACAAACGATATTACTTAATGACAATTTACAAAAGATGTTCCTTGATGACAATTTACAAAAGATATACCTTTATCAAAATTTACCAAAGATGTTCCTTGAAGACAATTTACAAAGATGTTCACTGAAGACCATTTACAAAAGATGTTTGGGGGCCCAGGGTGGCCGAGTGGTCTAAAGCGCTTTTCGTTACAGATCACTGCCATCTCACCTCTGTCTGCATGTGTTTGAGTCTCAGATTCGGCTAATGTGGGTATGTGAAAACGCTTGCCAGTAGCTTCTTGTAGGTCGGTGATTCTTTCCAGGGGTTTTCCCAGGTTTTTCCTCCACCATTAATACTGGCTGCCGTGTATAGCCTATCATGTGCTGAAAAATGGCATTAAACTATACAACAACAACAACAACAAAAGATGTTCCTTGATGTTCATATCCTCACATTATGTTGTGTTATTCAATCCAAGCATCCATTCAGTTTCAATCCTGATACTTGATGATGATATTCAAAAGATGTTCCTTTACATGATTTAAGAAAGATGTTACCTATAATTCACTGCAATACAAACCGTTGATCACAAAGACATTCCCTATGATTGGCTGCAATAATATGCATTGATCACAAAGACATTACCTATAACTGACTGCAATACAATGTGTTGATCACAAAGACGTTACCTATAATTGACTGCAATACAATAAATTGATCACAAAGACGTTCACATGATTGACTGCAATAAAATGCATTAATTACAAAAACGTTCCCTATAATTGACTGCAATAAAATGCATTGATCACAAAGACATTACCTATAATTGACTGCATTAAAATGCATTGATCACAAAGACATTACCTATAATTGACTGCAATAAAATGCATTGATCACAAAGACATTACCTATAATTGACTGCAATACAATGCGTTGATCACAAAGACTTTACCTATAACTGACTGCAATACAACACATTGATCACAAAGACATTCCCTATAATTGACTCCAATACAATGCGTTGATCACAAGGAATTTCCTATGACTGACTGCAATACAGCGCATTGATCACAAAAATGTTCCCTGTGATGGACTGCTATATAATGTGTTGATCACAAAGATGTTCCTGAAAAAGAAGTTGCATTTTCCAAGACGAAACAAAATAAAACATTTTCTCATCAGTTAAAATAATCCATATAAAATATATATTGGGTAATGAATCCATATTATATTGCTAATATATACCTCATCATCCCTGATATCCTTCAGTGTGTAGCTGACAACGGCAATCCCCATATTCACCAGATCAGAGGAAGCAACATCAAACACCTGTTTAGAAAACTTCTTTCTGTCTTTGTAGATTTCCTGAAACAGTGATTGCCAAACAAAATTACTATACTTCAAATTTAATTACGTACTCAACCAGTACTGTCTTTGCCTGCTGTTGGATGGCACTGCACCGACCCCTCCTTATGAGCTGCCAAATCTAAAATCTCTGCAAGTTTAACATTTGGCATATGGTAAAATGACATGCACATTTCAGGAGCATAAACTCTGCATCATTAATCTCTACTTCTGTACAAAGAAAATAATGCAGTTAATGATAATATGCTTTGTCTTTACCCTTCATTTCCATTTCAATTCACCATTATTTAGCAAATTTTTAGTGCCTCCTATACCACTGTGTAGGGTATCTGCTCAACAATTAAGGATGAATTAATTTCTTTAACCCTTTAGTTATGTACGTAAAGTTCAACCATACTCGAAACCACATTGTTTCATCAATGCATATGTGATCTCTATGTTAACTAAACATTGATTGGTTGAAAATTCAGAAGTGTACATATTACTGATTATCATAACCAATGAGAGGACTGTTTACTCAGCATTATGATACAAGTTTGAAAGATGAGACATAATAAATTTGGACACAATGTAAAGTCTCTTCTGCACTTTACAAAACACATGTAGCTGAGATAAACAAAGATGGATTCTGATTCAGATATGTGTGAACTTAAAGGGTTCAGTGCAAGTGATAAAGAGTTTAGTGGATTATTCTTAGAAAATGGATCAGATATTGAAGTTAGTCCCATTTCAACATCAGATGCAAGTGATTTTTAATCGGATAGCAAGGCAGATATAGACCCACTTGCACAATTGAATGATGACCTGACCGTGTTAGAGATCAACGACTTTGATTCTCATGTTTGTTCAACAATTAAGCTTGGACCACTATGCAATGAGAACGATTTTTTTCTCAAGTTTTTCCTAAATGTTGGGTGGAAAAGCTTGTGAAAGAAACAAATGATTTTGCCAAGAAAATAGGGGACCAAAAGCAAGACTTAAAATCATATGAAATCAGCATCACGGGGATGTGGACATATCTTGGAATATACGTAGTCATTTATGTGTGGATAATGACTGTTTTGAGAGGTACCACTCTCAAATTTGTAATTCAAAACAGTTTATATGACTAGTATTTCTTGTATGATGGGATGTAGTAGTATATAAAATGGAAATATATGAATAACAGACACTATACAGGGCTTGAATAACCCAAATTTATTGGTAGCCAGAAGGACTAGTGTACTGAGAAATGTACTAGTCCTGCCAAACATTTACTAGTCCTGTCCACAAAATTATGTCACACACTTGTATCAAGATTAACAACAATTTTCTTTCAAAAATAGCATTATCATATGAAATGCAGAGGTACTGAAGTATAAATCCTACTTCAAATAATTGATCAGTCAATTAACATTTCTTGTTTCTCAAGACAATCTGGATCCAATTCCAGAAAGGGATCCAGGTGTCATTTTTTGTCCTCCACCTGCACTCTGGGTCTATATGGGGTTTGTTCTGGTCTCCTTACCCGTCTCTCTGAAACATTCCACAAACGTATTGCTTGTGACGGATCATATGTTGGAATGTTATTTGTATGGAAGATTATAAAGAGTAGGTCGGACAGAATCCAAGGTCTCAAACAAGATCTCCAGTCACGCTTCACCATTTTCATCTCCGATTCAATTTTAAAGTTCGAACAACCCGCAACAACACTGGATGTTTTCTCTGTTTGTTTTTGCGAATTCCATACACCAGTTACACTGCATAATGTTCTTTTTCTCATCATAATTCAGCCATTCCCTATCTTTTGTTCATGTCTTCTGAAACGTCAGATTACGCTTTTCCCTATCATAAGAATTATTCCTCTCTTTTATTTCATTTTCATTCAACTTTTGGTTTTTTCCGGAGGTTGAACACCTTCTATAAAATGCAACATTTTGTCTGCCTTATAAGGCAGGAATTGTCTCTTTTTGAAATATGAGATGTTACAGTATAGCTGACGCAAATTATTTTAAGTAAGAAAAGGAATGCCAGTGTCCTTTATATAAGAAAGTCCGAGCAAGACACACATTTCAAAACATGTTATAAAATATTAACATCAAAAGATAATGCTAGTTTCACCTTGGAAAATGTATTTTCCCATGAAACGAAGCCATCTGACTCGGCGCATTGCATTCAACAGCTCCAATTACGGTCTCGTCATTAATCGCGTAAGTGTTCCTAGTTAATCGGGCCTCAATGTATTGTTGAAATTAATAATAAGCGGAAATTTTAAAAATCTTCGATGCCTATGCTGAGAGACTTTAATTCCCAACAAATGTACGGCATTCTGCTTGGATATCTCCACGTGTATTTAATTATTTGTTCAGTCTTGTATGGGAAAAATATTTTTTAAAAACAATTTTTATTGTCATAGAAAAAGTAGTTGTATGGAAATGATGTGTCAGTAATGTGATCATAATAAATTGATCTAATTCTTATAAATATTTTGATGCAAACGTAAATTATGCAGTTCCCTGTTTGTGACTGTTTAGCACGATTGGCCAGCAAGCAAAAAAATAAAAAATAAAAAAAATAAATAAAAAGGAAACAAGCGAGAGTGCAAACTAATTTCTTTGAATAGTAGATACCATGTGTTGTAGTTTTGCAGTTTGTTAATGTGGTTGCGTGAATAAAGTTTGATACCAGGTTATTTTTCATTTAATTTGCTTGTCAGATTAATTAGGATATCAATTACCAAACTTTCGTTGTTTGTTAATGACGGGACTGTGATTGGCACTGTTAAGCGAAATGAACAAAATCATATGGCTTTTTGTAATAGAAACACATTTCTGAGGCAGAAATTGACTTCATCTTCACGTGCTAATATTTTATGATTGAGTTTACAACGGTCACTGTGTTGATTCTACAGAATATATGCTCAAGTCACATCTTTATTAGGGTATTGAGTATACAAACGCTGACTGTTGATAAACAAAACTTACTAGCCCATAGGATTAGTAACATTATGATATTTACTAGTCCGACTGGAAATCTACCAGCCTCGGGCTAGCGGACTACTGCTAATTTCGAGCCATGCTATACAAGGTAAGCTGGTATTTTTTCTCTCCTTGAAACCATGAAAAAACACTAATGAAATAATGAATATATATGTAAGCAATGTTTTTATTGTCAGTTTCTTTAGTCAGCCATGATGATGCTCTAGTGTTCAGCCTAGCAACCAGCCTCAATAACTGATAATGTTAGCACTCAGCAGTAGTCCAACTACACAACAGTTGTAGTAACTAAAGGGTTAAATATTGTCTGGACACAGAATGAGCTATTTTCAAACTATCTTAAGTTGTTAATAACAAAAAGATATTAAGCAACTGAATTAAAGCCAAAATCAATCACTGAAACCATAACTTACTGACAGATCATTTCATTTGAAGAGTCATGTGCTTAACAGATCATTTCATTTGAAGAGACGTGCTTGACAGATCATTTCATTTGAAGATACGTGTTCGACAGATCATTTCATTTGAAGAGACATATGCTTGACAGATCAATCAGATAAACAGCATTTAAACTAATAAATTAATCTAATACTTGTCACAATTACCTCTACTGTCATGTTACCCATGATAGCTCTCTGGTGACCCTCCAGGGTCTCTTGTGCCACTTTACGGACCTCACTTTCACTCTTTCCAAGGAAGAGTTCACAAGCTGAAGCCAGCATTTCTTCATTCTGACCCTGGATCTTAACCTGTATTCAAATAACAGACCAGTCATTATGATTCAGTCCCCAATCTCAAATGTACACATTTCAACATAGTTAATGTAGTAAGAAAAGATTCTGATATTTATATTGGCACTTTATAGTGTCTGTGTGTGTGTGTGTGTGTCTGTGTGTGTGGTTTATTATTCTTCATTTAAATGCAATTAAATTGTTTTCTAACCTGACAATAATTCCTGTTTATAAAATGAAATACATACATACAATTTCATATTTACTGCAAAAATATAAGGTAAGCACTTGGACATTTCATTCTGAAACAAGTGTTACTCTGAAATTTCTTCCTCCGCAATAATGTTCATTTGACCCTCTGCTATACATGTCTAACGACTGAAACAGAATACCGGTAGGCAGTTTGCAGTCTATACCCATTGTGAGGCTTTCTGCATGTCAGGTAGAATGAGCTAGAATATCACAGAACTCAATCCTAGCTTTACAATGATTCATCAAAAATAAGAACCAAATCTATCAATACTTTGGAAAAGAAGGCAAAAATAGAAACTTGAAACAAAACCATAATACAATTTCCAATTACTTTGACCCTTGACCTGAAGATGAAATGGACAAAAATAAGTGTCACCGAATGAATTGTCTTAGCTTCATAAGGTTTCATCTCAAGTATGAAGATAATCCATGAAATGGTTGGGGAAATATAAGACAAGAAAACTCAAAATCCCCAAATCTCATGACGGAGATATATGTCAAAAATTGAAAGTTCTTAGTTTCAAAATGTGAAGAAAAACCAACAAATGGTGTAATAAATATAATCAAATAACAAGCATCCTTAAAAAAGATTCATGCTATACTGGATAAAAAAAAGAATCTCCAGCAATTCAATAATATACTATTTTTCCCTTTTAACTGCTATGCATTATTCTTTGGAAAAACTGATTAAAGCAATTAGAGTGGCCATTATGAATGCTAGTCTGGCTTTAAAATTAATTTTAAGCCAAGGCCTGATCTGGACCATGGGATGAATGTGTGTGTAAAGTTTCATGGCAATCCTTTTGGAGAAGTAATGATAACAAACTTATTCTAATTGATACGCATATGATGGACAACAGAACATCCCACAAAGCTCTCCTAGTTTATGACAAGTACAGATAAAAACTTTAACCAAAACTTTAAAGTTTATTCTTGTTGTTGTAAGGTTTAACGCCATTCCTCAGCACAAGATAGGCTATACATGGCAGCCAGTATTAATGGTGGAGGAAGACCCAGGAAATCCTTGAAAGAACCACTGACCTATGAGAAGCTACTGGCAAACTTTCTCACATATCCACATTGGCTGAAACCGAGACTCGAACCCACGCAGAGGTAAGATGGCAGTGATCCATAGCGGAGATCGCTTTAGACCACTTGGCCATTCAGGGCCCCTTAAAGTTTAATGGACTGTGACCATGACCCCATGGTGAAAGAGGTGAACAAGCACATCACAGATTTTCAAACTTTTTTTTTATGGTTCAATCTAAACAAGGAGAGAATCTTTCATGGGGTTTACAAACTATAAGCCAATCAAATATTTAAACAAAAGCTGTTCATAATGCCTGCTGAAAAGTGAAATTCTGTGTACTACATCCTACTAACATCAGCTCAAGATAGCTTTGCTTAAAAATGCTTAAGGTGGGAAATGGTCGCTGTAAAGGACATACTGGATGAAAGATCAGCACTATTCATTATTAGAGGTTTCTTGTTGAAAAGGAAATGTGAAACATGACCATCTACTGAGAGGAGTAGCAAATAAGAAGATTTTCAAATTCATCACTGTGATGGCCATACTGGAACTTGGAAGAAAGATGGGCACTATTTTCATTTCAGACCAACCACATATGATTAGAGGTCTTTTGATGAAAAGAAAATGTGAAACATGACCATCTACTGAGAAGAGTAGCAATAAGAAGATTTTCAATTTCATCACTGTGATGGCCATACTGGAAGAAAGATGGGCACTATTCATATGATAGGTCTTTTGATAAATAGAAAATGTGAAACATGACCATCTACTGACAGGAATAGCAATAAGAAGATTTTCAATTTCATCACTGTGATGGCCATAGTGGAAGAAAGATGGGCACTATTCATATGATAGGTCTTTTGATAAATAGAAAATGTGAAACACGACCATCTACTGACAGGAATAGCAATAAGAAGATTTTCAATTTCATCACTGTGATAGCCATAGTGGAAGAAAGATGGGCACTATTCATATGATAGGTCTTTTGATAAAAAGAAAATGTGAAACATGACCATCTGTTCGGAGGAGTAACCTAAATAAGATTTTCAAGATGGTTACCAATCTGTATCATTTTCAACAAGACACTACATGTACAACAAGTGTTCTGATGAAAGTCAATAAGACTTTCTGTTTAGGACAAGCCGTGTAATAGTTTTCATTTAATAGTAATAAGAAAATCTTCTTGTGAAGACACCACCCATCCTTGATAAGCAGTATTAACATGATTCACAAGATGGTCACTGCAATGTCCATGCAGCATGATGATCATTTAGAAAAAAACAAGATATCAAAGACATTCTACAGTGAAAATCTTATCTCGCTAGAACCATCCTTACACGATCAGCATCTATTAGAAAATTTTCAACACTGGGACCATATAGAGCAGAACCATTCACTTAGGACCATCTAGACCACAGGATGAATGCATGTCTAAAGTTAAATAAGAATCCTCAATGCAGTTTAGGAGAAACAGCTTAATTATAACAAAGTAGTGCTAATGGATGGATGGACAGATCGTCAGATGATGGGACAGATGATATGACAACCCATTAATTCATCTGGTCTATAACTAAATAGCAATAGTCAAAACTGTTTTATTGTTCAATACTATTTATCAATTACCTTGATATAAAACTTGAATATTTACAACATCAATATGAATGGTGTCAACATAGGCATGCAGAAAAGTACCAATGCTACAACAATGAATATGTCAACATAAGCATACAGAAAAATAACATGCTACAACAATGAATATGTCAACATAAGCATACAGAAAAATAACATGCTACAACAATGAATATGTCAAAATAAGCATACAGAAAAATAACATGCTACACATGCACATGTTAATGATGAAAACAAGTCATATGGGCAATGTTCTTATGCAGACCAGGACTCGCAATGTGGAACGAATTGCCCATTGAAATAGGACACAAAGACACAGTGGTCACATTTAAGAGTGCTCTTAAAACTCACCTTTTTCGACTGCAGGAACAAACTTAGAGACCTAATTATGTTTTGTATCTTATATATTTTCAGCATGTTTTTATGTTTACCAATTTCGTGGTTTTTATTATTTCTTTTTCTGCAGTGTTGTCATATCATTATAGATGTTGTAAAGCGCTTAGAGCTTCTAAAGATTAGGCACTATACAAAGTCCTCGTTATTATTATTATTATTATTATTATTATTATTATTATTATTATTATTATTATATGTATTTATGTACAACCATGCAGTCAATTTCCATTATTTTAAAGCATGTGTGTAGGATTTTTAACATAGCTTTAAAAATGTTCAGTCACATCACTAAGACATTGTGGCAGCTTATAGTGATGTCCAGAACTGGGGCATAAGCCACAGCCATGGAGCATGATGTCTCTCTCACCCAGTCTAAGACAAAGACGATAATTCAAGGAATCTTATAAAAACTTCTGCAAGATAGAATGGTAATGATGTACATGTATTATTAAACTATTTACAACCAAAATCTGTAATCACACTGGTCCAATATTGCTCAACATATCTTGGACATGCATTGTCATCAACTTTAAAATAATTCTACTGATAATTTTATGATACAGATAATTGGTCTAAAAGCATATTGATGGAAGATTATGAAATTTAGAAAATAAGTGAGTTTAATTTGCAACTGGTGATGAGTCTGGAATTTCATAAAAGGTACAAATTTAATTGCTTGCATGAATTAAGTTTATCAGTTTACCATTATGAACTTTATCAGTGCACATACTTGCCCTTAAAGTTTAGCAGAGTATTTTGTTGCCAATCATTTAGTCATGGCAGATTTATTTAAAGACAACACAATATCAATTTGTGCAAAACTGAAAGGTCTTCCTACCAAAATGCTTTCTGTTGGATGTTATCAAATTCTGTTCATCAGTTCTAAAGAAAGTGATGCTAGGAATTTTTACTATTTTTAGTAATAACAGCCACATTTGATGGCAGATTTGTACAAAACCTAAAAATCCTTCATATGCTCTGCACCAAGTTTATTAAATTGTGCAACATTTGTTAATTTTTTTAAAAAATAGGAATTGTTGATGGATGCTAAGCTCACTTGGCCACTTAGGATGTACTTCTATCACTGAAATTCATCAGTAATGTAACTGGCCCCATCTTAAGAAAAATCTTAAAAGTTCTGTAAATGTAGCTTTATTTTAAGAGTTTTATGAATATGATCTTCAGCTTAATATTCTTTATCAAAAGTTCACAAATTCAAGGTCTCGTGTCTCACCTGTGTTCCATGCTGTAATATACCTGCACAATATCTGAACTCCAACCTTTATAAAAGAATCTTACAACTGAACATGATCATTACTGATGCTGCTGCAAAATAATCAAAATACTAACAAACTGCCTTTAATCTGGTGTTATTACTGTAAAAATAAATAGGTCATTGAAATAGAAAGTAATACAGTTTAAATAAAGTCACTGTGGCAATATAAAGGAAGAGACAGCAGAGAGGGTTTTTATAAGGAAAAGGCCATGAGGAATAAGCTGGAGCATTCTTTTTAACGTGTATACAGTGTTTAATAATCCTATTGATGTCAAAGCAGTGAAAGGCTGAAGTGAAACAAGCAGGGATGGCAAAATATTGCTACAAGTTTCTGGTTAGTAATTTATGGAATAAACGATATATAATATATAATGTATCCATTTGTTGTGATGCTATTCATAGGAACATGTTATATAAATAAATGATTCTTAAACTTGAAGATATTTTAATGCGACTTAAAAGATACAGTAAGAGAACCATTCACAGTATATTATATCCCCACTTAATATGTAGTTGTCCTCCATGTAGGAGCTGTTATGGCATGGCTGATTTTGAGAAATTACTGGTCAAGGTGTGCAGTCTTGAACTAAACGTACTGTACAGAAACCATTATTTTCTTACTAGAACACCCATAACCATGACGTCTGACATTTAAACACCAGAATAAATAGGTTTCTTTAGTACCTGAAGTGCAAGCCATCCACAAAATTTGGTCCAGGAAGTTATCCTAGAATAAACATTACACTGGAAAACTCGTTCTTCTTTCAGTCACAGTGACCCTGACCTTTGACATTTAAGATGGAATCAAAAAGATATTGTATTATTCTAACTGCAAGCCATCTACAAAGTTTGGTTCAGGTACGTAATGTAGTACTAATGTTATTATACAAAACAGTAATTTGTATAACGTCAGTCACAGCAACTTTGATCTTTTGACTTTACAAATCAATCAGTTTTCTACTTATAACAGAAGAAGACCATCCGAAGAAAACCTTCAGCCATGCAATACTAATATCACTGAGCTGAAATTAATCTTTAACTTTCATTTGCAGTGACTTTCACCAGTAACATTTTTTACACCAAAATCAACCGACTTATTCCTTACTGCATGCAAACCATCCTGAGTTTGCTCCAAGTATGCTTCGCAAAAATAACGTTATGGTACAAACACAATGTTTCTTCATTCTGTTCCAGCAATGTTGATGACGGAGAAGTTATTGTGCTCTAACAAAACTGGCAACAACTGGAAAAAAATATCCTATTTATTTATTCAAATGATTTTTCATGTATTACTAATAGACATAACTACCACCATGTAATAAATATTGGAATATAAGGAAACAAAAAAGTGATCATTTTCCATGCCCTTCTGATAGTAGACAATGATAATTAGTAAAAAGTCCAATATATACTGTCATGGTAGATTGTACAGGTGTTTTGTGAAACATAATGTCTCACAAGTCTTTCATCTGACTTAAAAAATTTACTAAAAACACAAACATATTTTAACACAGACATTAATTCTCAGCCATCAGAATAGTGATATCTTTGTCGTGATATTCATACCCAATAGGAAGGTCATATATTAATCACTTTTTGAAACTTGTGTAATTAATAGGGGTGAAACGATACACATGTGCCACATATCAATTTAAATCACAATACAAAACATAAGATACAACGAATTATCAACAAAAATTTTAATTTTAAAGTCTAATCATTTTAGAAGGCTGTCAACAATAGTGTGATATGTTTCATACGTCAACATCTTCGTCATATAACCAATATGTAAACTGCAGATGCAGACAAACATGGACTTGTTATCTGTTCATATGCCATTCTAATAAAATAACAAAGACACATCAAAACATTACCTGATAGTTATCGGTGTTTCTAATTCTACCTTTTGGCTATTTTGTCATCCAATTAAATAGATGCAGACTCAACAAGCCCATCTTTTTGCAATATATGAATACTTAAAAACTGTCTTGCTACCAAATTTCATATCTTCATTTGGATTTTGGAAGGCACTGCGGTGTTATTTGTAAAACAAGAAACCATGCATTTCCTCAAGCAAGGAAAATCTTATTCTAAGAACTAACTCTATGTCTCCAAAAATTTCATCCACATAGACCATGCATATATGCAACAATACAAACACTTTTCATACAGTGACTATTAAATGACCAGTCAAGTACTTAAAATCAAATTAGGAATGTCAGCTTTACATATGCATGTAATGTCAGTGGCTGAATGTAATGACGGGATAAAAACAATCAGCATGGATTTGGTACAGGAAGCGGGGTGGGTGGAACAGGTTTCAAATGCACGAGTTAGTTACTCACAAACGAGAGAGTGTGTACCCACAACATCTCTCTTGATGTATTTTTGGTTTAAAGAATAAATGGCATGTCACTATTTTTGACAGCTGAAGGTTAAACCAACTTGTATACTTCCTGCTAACTATTATTTTGTATTAACTTGGCACCTTTTGTGTATCATCACTATGGCAATATTATATGATGAATCAATTCACCCTTAGTAATTTTACAAGCTGATGCTACAAAGACTTTAAGAAGAAAAATTAAAATGTTAGACATAAGATTCACTGTAAAAAAAAGGATACTTGTCCACCAAGATATGTGCATGATTTTGGAATGGGGATTATACCTGGATGTGCATTATTTAGAGTATATCATGATACTTTTCACCTACCTGTGCAATTCCTGTGACAGAGACGGCCACACCTAACTTTGAGTACACATTAGGACTTTCTATTACCAATGTCAATGTATTTAAACTCAGTCTGAAAAAGTCAAAACCAGAATGTTGCGTGGAGTAGAAAAGCTAAAACCCTGAAGCTGACTCAGAACTATTACTGCATTTCTTCTACGATATGCCTAAGGAGTTCACCCTAAAAAAATCAGGCTGGAATGGTATATCAAAAAATCAGAAAATGTCGATATTAGTTGTTGATATAATTAGACATAATAACCAGTAATTTCTTAACTTTGTTCATTCAACAAGAAATTTTAAAGCTCAACTTATCCTAATACTTCTGGTTCTATAAATGAATAAAAACTTCCAACCCAGCTGTTCTTCATATGAATAAGTCAACCTCATGACAGGAAGTAAACAAAATCAGCAAGGTACAGCCAACCATATGCCCAAATTTCATAACCACTCTGGAAAACCACCAGTGCAGTTACTGTGTTCAAATAACATGTGAACATTTCAGTGCAATATGGCTTATGTTAGGCAAAAACAACCTTTTATGGGTAAACATGCTTGGATAGCGTTAAATGTGTACTGTCATGCATAAAGTGCATAAAGAAGAGTTCTGGTTTTTTTCTGTTTGTTTGATAAGGATTTTTAACATAGCTATAACAATTTTTCAGTCATATCACTATGATGTTTGCAGTGAAGCAGTTTATAGTGACGTCTAGCACCGAAGCATCATACCGCAGACATGTAGTATGATGTCTCTCACCCAGTCACATTATCCTGACACCAGGCTGAACAGTCCTAAAACTAACCTCTTAATGCTGAGCGCTGTTAGTACTATTTTTGTAAGTCTTTGGTAAGACTGCCGGGGATTGAACCCACGACCTCCTGCTTCCGCGGTGGATGCTCTAACCACTAGGCCACTGAAGCGGTGTTCTGTATTCTGAAGTGTTCTGTAATTCTAGGTTTTTGCTATAAATTACTGTTTTATTTATATATAAAAAAATTGGTTTAAACAAATATACACCTATTTATCAAACCCCCTCCCAAAATGTATCTGGGTACTTATTTTTTTAAACACACACTTCTTATGAAATTGTTATTACGAGATTGCGGCAGTTGCCCTGTAAACAATGAACATACACATGGTGAAAGTTGGGAAATCAAACTCTGTTTAATGTTTCCTGCCTATTTTGTCATTTCCCTTTAGTTTGGGCTGCATGCGATGAAAGCAACCCTTTAAAAAAAAAGGTAATCATGGGCCGAAATGTGTAATTGCATTTTTTTAACTAAAAAAAAATCCCATTTATACAAATGTTTTGTTTCTTTAACTTGATTTCTTTCTCGTTTTAATGTCTAGAAAATAAACTCTTAAAGAATTCACCTATTTCTTTTATAAAGAGTTGCCTATTGTGATATGCACCCAGTCCTACTTGTAAAACAGTTGAAACTGGGAATGTGGGTTTATACTGGAACAAGTGTTTCTAAAATCAGAGTACATGTGCAGTATGCAAGTATGTCATGCAAACAGAATGGACATAAAAATGCACTTCTAATGCATTCAAAGTACATGTATGCATAAGAAGATAGCAACTTAAGCATTTAAGAAAAGCTGTAAGCATATTTTTTCCAACTGTTAATGTTTTACTGTAGATGAACCACATCTTAATTAAACAAAATCTGTTTTGGTCTGTCCTCTTTAACTGCACTTTGAACAAGTTATTGGCAATATCATGTCAAGGAAATATAAGTCAACTGCATATACAAGGCCACACTAAGAAACTGACCTGACCTGGCTTGAGTGGACACTGAACCTGCAAACCATATAATTATGCCCTGGCAGATGCTGATCCATCAACCCTTATGAGTAAAACTGCTTTTCCAAAGGAGCAATACCTTGGTTACCAAGTAATACTTAATAATGTCTGACATATTCCAATGTATGGCAAATATAATGATGCAGTTTTCACAAAATATTTCACTGAAATATTACACAACTCCCTCCCCTACAAACGAATCCCAATCAGTTCTAAATCAGGGTGTAAACACAATTCATTAAAATATTATCTACATCTCTGTAAAACAAAAATTTGAGGAAGTTTTGAAAGTGATAGAAGTGAGAAATGCAGTAATTGTCAAGCCACAATTCCAACCACCTGCTTATTAAGCAAAGCTTAAGAAATTCCCTGCCAAAGAAAGAGTTACAATGTTAAATCAATCGATTGCAGTCCTAGAGTGGTCTAAAGCACTCTGTTACGTGTCACTGCCATCTCACCTCCATCTCTGTGGGTTCAAGTCTCAGATTCAGCCAATGTGGGTATGTGAGAAAGCTTGCCAGTAGCTTCTTGTGGGTTGGTGGTTCTTTCTGGGGGGCTTCCCATGTTTTTCCTTTACCATTAATACTGGCCGCCATGTATAGCTGAAAAAAGGTGTTAAACCCTACAACAAAAACAACAAATCAAGAGATCAAAGAAGTTTCATGTAGCTGAAAGATAGTTTGCAATCCCTTGTACAGCAAAACATAACTAAAATGAAGACCAATAGACCATGCATAAAGGTTTTTTTTTTCCATTGGACACTTTGTACAGAAGAATGACAAATATAGTCAAACATTAGATAATGCAATTGTTTCTAGCATTTGATAGCTACAAGTACTACCTTTACTGGGATGAGATAAATTGAATTGTAGACATTTTCAACTCAAAGGATTTCATAATTAACTACCTACCGGTATATCCGGGTTATCCTCACTGACAAATCTATATAAATAAGTGCCTCAATGGGACTTAAGCACTACTGGTTAAAAAAAAACCAGAACAACAACAAGGAATTCACGATGTGACAAGTCACTTATGATATACGAGGTAATATACAATTTTATCTTTGAAGTTTTGGGTCATTATATGAGTATAAAGCAAACCAAATGGTGAAGAGCTACCATAAACAAAGACCTAAGGCTGCATAAATGTAAATATTTCAGCAGATCTAGGTCGCTGTTTGTCTGTCTGGTGCTTTTAGTAAACAGAGTAGATAGAGTCATATCAATCGGGACAAAATGCAATGACAGACTAGTTAGACGTGTTACGTACCATTACATGCACAAAACTAGGTGTTTTGTTCCAAGTTGGCAAAAAGAAGAGTATGGAATGTCAAAACATTTTAAATAACATCCAGTGTTTCTGTTTATCATCATTTGCATTTCAGAGACTCCAAATTTTTAAAATTTGAACCCTAGTTTTGAAACCAAAGTCTGATTTTTACTCAGTCTTAACCCTAGTTTTGACATTAAGGAGATTTTTGACTCGCAGTTTTGCACCCCAAGGGGATTAACTCAAGCTTATACTAATTCTTTCCCTTGATTCAGAACAAAACATGAATGAAGTTTTTTTTTAACACATCACATACACCCGTTTTGAAGCGTTTAGAATATTTCAACTATACAGTGAGAATATAATTCAGAACAATTAACAAAGTTTAAAGGTTTTTTTTTCAGAGTAATGATGTGTGGACATAGTGAAAACACCCAAATAATTCTAATCTGGCTGTGCAATATAGCATAATTGACCAGAACACATCCACACTGACTTTTTTGTGGCATTAAAAGAACACATAACAAATGGATACAGTTTATGACAGTTTCTGCATGCTCCATAGAGTGACCGCCACAGACTAGTTTGATTGGAAAAAATATATAGCTGCAGTAGTAAAGATTTGTGCTAGTGGTTTCAGAATTGAATGTGATTGTTACCAATATGCAAGTAATACAAATAAAAACCATGATGGAAAACTTTAGTATGCAGAGATTTTTTTAGGGGTCCTTAGACATAAAAATAAGCCCTGTCACGTGGCAAAATTTTTTTTTTTACATTTCTAAATCTTATCAATTTGATACTGCAAATTTTATTTCCAAAATGGCAACTTCAGACCTTATTTCCAAGTGGTCTCATTCTAGACACTTTTTGTGACTGCATTCATCCTTTCCTAAAATAACATGGCTAGACCCCATTTCCAAGTGGATTTCATTCTTTCCAAAAATGAAGGGCCTAGATCCTATTCCCAGTAACCCTAGAAAAATCCCTGGTATGAAGTGGCACCGGACTCACCTGGGCAACACCTGTAACAGAGACAGCCACACCTAACTGTGTGTAAACCCCTCGGCTCTCTATTGTCAGTGTCATTATGTTTAATGACATTCTGAAAAAATGAAACTAAAGCTGATAGTCCAAGAAAAGGTTACTTTTTCATACATTAGGTAGCTTTCAAAATATCCACCTCTTTAATGTTTCCTAACTCACTCCAGACAAGGATAATGTTAACATATCTGGAATAACAATAGAGAAGGGTTAAATCATATTCCAAATCTGAAAGCAGTCAATGTAGGAAGCAGAAATGAAACTGGATGGAATAACAGTACCTGCAACATCTGAAGTCAGTGAGCTGGTAATAGTGCAATCATTGTAATGATTGATGGTTTCATGCACAATACGGGCATCTAAATACTTGCACATGACAAGTGTTTCTCTTCTGTTCGTCATAAGACCGTTTCTCTACTTTTAAATTTTCATACTGGCTTGTTTAGGAACAAAGCTATTTATTCTAAATACACTGTACCCTCTCACTACTCCTTAAATCAAATGGACTTGTCATTTGTTTAGAAACGAAGCTGTTCATTCTAAATGTAACCAGTGACCACCCCTCAAACCAGATAGACTAGTCCATGGTTGAAAAATAAAGCTGCTCATTTCATATGTAACCCTCACACCATTCCTCAAACTAGATGGACTAGTCCTTTGTTTAGAAACACTGTGGCTCATTTTATATACCCTCTCACCACTCCTCAAACAATATGGACTAGTCAATTCTGGTACACCCAAAATTCAGAAGGAAAGAAATGCCTCGGCTTCAATTTCACAAGTCTTTTAATAATGAAACCATCAATATATACAGAAATATATGGGAAAAAGATTCTTCAGCAATATATTACAACCGACCTGACCAAACATAACCTTTTTCTCTACTGTTGACTGAAATCAATAAATTCCTGCAGCAGTGATAGTTCCCATGTGGGCTATAGTCTGCTTATGATACATGCTTCAAAATGTAGGCTGCATTATTGAGCTTCTACTGAAGCTGCGATGACTTGTTATTAATGCCTTTTCAGTCAAAATCAATCTACAATGCTCACAGCACATGCATGTAGCCAAACAGTGGTTGTTTAGTAGCAACAGTTACTATACAAATGAGCACTTCTAATTTAACATTGACCTATCTAGTTTGTTATTCGTTATACCATTAAGAATCTGGAACTCTACAACTCGTCAACAAGGGTAGTCTGGAATTGTCAATTTTATGCTCGATAAGGACAGCTGTTGATAAGTTTAACTTGAAATGGTATTAAACTTCCGAGTTTGACAAATCAATAAATTTTTTAATGAAAATTTACAACCATAGAATGAGACTGAAAATGATAACAGATTAAATTAAGGGGTCGAATGTGGGATTGTTTAGTCTGTATCCATGAAAAGAAGTTTGGGCACATTAAACTTTTATTTCAGGCAAAACGGGAAGGTCTGATTGCCAGGATCCATGGGTGCCTCAGAGAACATATAAACAGGAAAATCTGGGGCTTGGGTTCAGAGGACTAAAAGTCATATTTTGTGTAGGTGATGCTACTTGTTTAACCAGGATAACATGCAATCGGATATTTCGGTTTCGGATATTTCGGTGCATGGGGATTATGGTTTGGCAGGTTAAAAGCCAGATTCTGGCACATTCAGCATCCAAAGACAATCCTGGTTCAACTGAGATAGATGCATCTTCGTCATTAACTGAGAAATTACATAATCTTTCTCTGCATTTTCTATTTCATAAAGGTAAACAAGTATTCTGCAACTGAAGTTTCCTGTTTTCTGTTTGTAATGGAATAAAGAGTATATATGCAGTATACATGTATATGTTGACTTCAAGATCATCTGACATAGTGCAAATTTTACAAGAGCGTGACTCTATGGTCAAAGTGTTAAGCTTGCATATCATGATGAATTCAAGATTCTCATTAACCTATTTAATTCACAACTGCCAAGCAATAGTGTGCATGTATGTGATCTTCGGACATGACTGCTAACTTGCCTTGTTTATTTACGTCTACAAGTGTCAAGAACCTTGTTCTGATTATGTGTGAGAGAAAGAAAATTATGCTCACTCTCATCAAAAAGATTTAAGGTTTATACATGTTACACACACACACACACACACACATATATACACACACCAGAGTAAAGGTACACTATACTCATATTTATAAGCACATAAGGCAATTAAATAGGTTATGGGAAAATTCCAATCCCAATACAATCAAAACAGGAAATTAGCTCTATCTCAAATATATTCCAAATCTGTTGAATTTCCAGGACAGGCATCCATGGAAAAAGAGATGGATAACAGACCGCACATCACAACCCTCTTCCCCCAATAAATAAAGAATGGTAATAGCAACATAAGGTGTATTTGCAAAGTCGGGAATATGGGGGAAGCATGCATCATCTTGGGGTAGCTGTGCACTTTAACACAAACATACGCAAAGAATGGGTACTCTACATGAAAGCCAAAATTAAAGTAAACACAATTAAATCAAAAATATTCATGTTCAAAAACAATGAGCACCCAAGCAGTCAATGACATACAAGAAAGAATCTCAGTAACAAAACATTTGTTATGTTGCATTCCATGTTTAATCTACAACATTCACCATAATCAAAAGTTGCTACTATACAGTGAAACCTGCTTTGGCAGATAACTTCATATAGCAGACACCTGTTCAAGAATAATGTTAATGAATCTCTTATTAGGTTAATATTCATACACATATTAAAACTCTACATAAAGGACACAAAATCCATAAAGAGCAAACTTTGGTGATCTTTGAAGTATTCTTTCTAGACAGATTTCACTGTATTGGAATAGACCAAAATAAAGCAAGCTGTTGGACTTACTTGTGCTATCCCTGTGACAGAGATAGCTGTTCCTTGCTTGGTGTACACCATTGGACTCTCAATTGCAAGTGTCATGGTATTTAGATTCATCCTTTGCAGCAAAATTTGTGATGAACACATAAAAACAGATATTTAACTACGACAGTCTCTCAGTATTGGACTATAACAACAAACCAACCTGGGTCAGATTAATCATTCATTCCAGTATACCTCTACATGAAAAAAGTTTTCTTATTGGTTGACTGTGAATATTTGCATAAGAAACTTAAACAAATGATGTGCCACACTAAACTGTGATACCATGTTTCTTCCCATAGCAAGTGCAATGGAAAATCACATTTCACACTTGTACAAAACATTTTTGAAACTTTGTTAGAAAACTGTACACCAGAAAAGTCTTTTGACAAAAGATTTAAAGCCATTACTATCACAAAATTATCTACCTCACACTACACAACAACAGTGAAACTCAGTTTGTGAGAGAAAAACCACCATTAAAACCCTCAAGACCTCAAGTGCATGATTATTATCCCTAAAAGTTTAAAATTTATCCATGCTTATAATGATGTGTTATCTCCCAGACTAAATATTATGTTGACTTTTTGGGAGAACTGTTAACAATTTCTGCTGCTTTGGGGAACTGTTTCCCTCTTAGAAAACTTCTGAGAAAACTCCCTAACTCTCTAGGAACGAGGAAACAGCAGATGGTCCAGGTGCCACTGAGTCTCTCCCACTGTAGAAAATCACACCCAAATTTTTTTTCTTGAATCAACTCCTTACAGAGAGTGATGGGACTTCTTTTACTTGACATTTTAAAACGAGATAATTTCTAATTATTCCATAGTCATCTAGAGAGAAGGGGCTTGCCCCTAACCCCCAAGCTGGCTCAAATTCTGCATTATCCAATCTGTTATGAAAAGAGTTACAACTCAATCCGTGTCATGAGACTGATGATGGGACTGGCCTTGACAGCAAATATTTAGGAGGACAAGAATGCCTCTCATCCTTTCTAAGCAGTCTAGAGGGGGAGACGATCAGCTGCCATTTTTTTTTTATGTTCATTGGTTGGTACTAGATTACCGATGATCATGGAAGACCCTCATCTCAACTTATAGCATAATCTCTTTAACACATTAACCCCCGGAGGTTTTTGATGTTTTCGCATGAAATGCGAGTAGAAAACACATTCTGAAGGCTATTTCTGAATACATCCTAATATATCGACTTCCAAGCAATTTTCCATTAGCCCAATGCCTAGTTGTTTTAATAACAATGTTTTCTATTGGTTATTTTGCTTGCGCATGAGCAGAAGGTGAAAAGTTGGGGTTTTTTTTGCTTAATGGACCCATCATTTTTGTATGGAGACCATTCTTTATTCCAAATGCCCACCTTATCCTACTTTCTGCACAGGTTCACCTGTCTGTGTGCACTTCAAACCAGTCTGCATCTGATCTGAGGCCAAAAAGTCTAAAATCGGGACAAAAAATAAGACTCCAACCACAGACAAATTTTGGGTGAAATAAAAAGGGTCCAAATTTTTTAGTTTTCTCGCTGTATTTTGTAGTGCAAATAAAACATCCAGATTATTTGATATTGTTGTAGAGCTAAATCTGTATCTTTCTTTAATACCACCCACTTTAGGGTATCATCTATGACCTTGATGCTACAGAGCTTGGCAGTAGGCTACTACCTCCTGCCCTGTAAATGCGGTGCCAGGGGTTAATGTGTTAAAGAAAACATGATCTGCTTTTATTCTTCGCCATGATACAGGCTTTGATAGGTCTGTCTCAACTAATGTTTTTTTTCCCCTCTTCTGTGTCACCATATATATATATATATATATATATATATATATATATATATATATATATATATATAAATATATAATACTATGATACATGTTGGAGAATTTAATTAAAGCTCTAAAGAGAATTGAACTCAGTTTCACTGGTAAATGGCAGCCATTGCTTTGCCTGCACACACCAGCTCATATTCCATTATTACTATGCACACGTCACCAAAAATGATGCCAATGAGTTATACGCACTCATGTGTAACAGACAAACTTGCATGGTGACCCAAGTAATTAATTCTTATCTATTTACCAAATTATTCTGGATTCCTAGAAATCAAGGTAGAAGGGATTAATTCTAGAGAAATACAAATATACATAAAACAGAATGGAAAGTGATATCCATGGACTATTCAGGAAAATGCTTGATAATATTAGGCAGAAATAATATTGAATACATGTACAAATAATACTGGTTATTGAATTTATTATTCACACAGAGATTCAAAATGAAATTCATAATTCATGGATTTTTCATATAGGAATATACAGTACTTAATGCATTATGATCTGTACTATATAATGTAATTTGTCAATATACAACCGTACATGTATTTCAGACTAGTTATTTATAGATCAATTTTAGGGCAAACCTTTACTGAAATACCTCTTAATAGAAACTGTGGAAAATGACCGATACCACATCAAATGGTTGCCATTTTCAGATAAAATCAGTCTGCTATTTTAAAAATAGTGATTGGCTCAGATTGTCCCTTATCCAAAATGGAAACAGCAGACTTCAATCCTCATGTCTTTGAGACTTGATGATTAGAATTAAAACCATGAAGGTTTCAGTAAGACAAATATAGACTCCAATAGTAATGTACGCAGCAGTGTTTGACAATTTATCAGATACAGTCTATAGACAACATAAATTCAATGAAAAGGCTGAAAAAAGCTATGGTTGGTCAGGCAACTTCAATGACATTATGGTAAAAACAGCCATAAAAATCGGATTATATTGTAAAATATTTCAACAGCTCAAAAAGGTGTAGAAAAGGGTAAAATGACTAAAACAGTATTAGATCTAAATGACTAATGTTCCTAAACATATGTAGGTCAATCAATCCTTGCCATATATATATATATATATATATATATATATATATATATATATATATATATATATATATATATATATATATATATCTTTCATAGCAGTAATCATCTCTTCCACTGTAATCTCTCAACCTGATACAGTGTGTATATATATACACTGTAACATATAACATATATATATGTACAGTATTTATTATATATTTATTTCATAGCAGTAATTATCTTTTCCACTGTAAGCATTAGTCAAATCTCCAATAAATTGAATTGTTGACTTTCTTGCAATTTTTTTTAAAGGTAAGGCCAAGAATCTGAGTATTCCTTTTATATCTCAGTGTTGATTGCTTCAGCAAACATTTTAAGAGGCTGAATGTGCATTTTGTATTTAAGTGTTTTCATCTGTTGGATGAACAATTAAGAAATCAAAGTTACTCAAGCTCAGAGCAGTATGGATTTATGGAATGTCTGACTTGCTAATTATATGGAAGACTAAATTTTGCACATTGTTTCCATTTCCGAATTCATTTCTGATCAATACCAAAAACGGGGGTTAAATGCATAGCACATACACGAGATTTACAATGGTCATTGAGAAGTTTATCAGCCAGGCTGGTCATATGTCAAGATGGCCACTAAAAGCAGAAACCAGCAGTCTCAACATTAAAAAACAGATTATGATCTGAATTATACTTCAAAAATTAACTATAATAGCATAAAATGTTGTATATGCTTATAAGTATAACGTGCTGAACTAATTTTTCAGTTACTGCGTTAGTGATGTTAAACTTTAAAGTAACACATACATGGGACCTAGAGAAAACATTTTTAAAGTGGGGTACTCCACCATAGATCAAAGCTAGAATGTTCTAATCATCTTAATATGATCTCTGTGAAATCAAAGCACTTGGTCTATGTAAAAAAAAAATGTTTTCCCTGGGTACTATGTATGTTTAAATGAAACAACCATTATGATTCTTAAACTTAAAGTCAAGAGAGGGAAACCAGTTGTCAATTTTGATTGACCAATTATAGGGCTCAAAATTAACAATTCACTATCCTGGAGTTACTGACTGAAGCGGAGAAATTAGCAGCGAAAATTATGACTGTCAACTATCATAACTCTCAGGAAGTCACCAAAAGTTTGCTTAACTGATCCATTTACTGTTAAATATACAATAAATGTGCATGATGCAACTGAAGGTGTCAAACCAATTATCCATTCAATTAATTAACATAATTATTGTCATATCAGTATTTGCACACATAGAAGTAGTCAGACATACTGCACTAAAGCAGTGATTTCATTACAGAGGTTTGGGGGGGGGGGGAAATCCTAATTTCAAGCCCTGCAATTGAAATTTTAGTCACAAATATAATAATTGTACATGCTACTTGGTGCACTAGGAGATACATGTAACCTTCAATGTAAGTACATAATCTCCAGGTTTCAGGAGCACAGGGAAATAACCTTCAATGAAGTTACAAAATCTCCAGGAGCGCTGGGTGAAAACTTTCAGTATCAGTACATAATATCCATTAGAACTAGGAAATGACCTTCAAAGCAAGTAAATAATTTCCAGGAGCACTGGAATATGACCTTGAATGAAAATGCATAATCTCCAGGAGCACTGAGAAATAACCTCGAATGAAGGTATACAATTTCCAGAAGCACTGGGAAATAAACTTGAATGAAGGTATACAATTTCTAGGCGCACTGGGAAATAACCTTGAATGAAGGTATACATTCTTCAGGAGCACTGGGAAATAACCTGGAATGAAGGTATACAATCTCCAAGAGCACTGGGAAATGACCTTCAATCAAAGTATGTATTCTCCAGAACCAATGGGTGATAACATTCAGTGAAAGTACATAATCTCTAGGAGACTGTGAAATTACATTCAATGAAAGTACATAATCCCCAAGAGCAGTGTGAAATTACATTCAATGAAAGTACAAAATCTCCACAGGACATTGAAAATTTGTCCACCTTACTTCGCCCTGACATCATTGTACTCAACAGCACATTTTGCTATTACACAACCTAGGCTATTACTAAAAATCATATGTATACCAACAACAACATAGCACTAAAATTGACACAAAGCATCAAAATACTATGTTCAAGTGAAGACATCCCCTTGCATAAGTAAATAGGTTGTGTATACAGACAAGGTCTCTAACTTGACAAAGTTTTTAGCTTACACCATAGCTGCCAACCCCTGAACACAAAAATACTGATTACTTGTGACAAAAATACTGATTTTCAGGAAGAAATACTGATTTTTTAAAATTTTAATGTATATGTAATTTTACGTATACAACCATCAGTAACTGTGCCTTACATAATTATTTAATGTCAAAGATGCACGTGTTGCACACTTGTACGATTTGGAGTTGCACCATGTTCCATTCGGGTGCCCAGTCAGAAGGTGCAAGAGTGTAACACACTCGAATACAAACTGTTTATAGGAGCCCTTTCCACGCCTTGTTTCTTTTTCAATCATTGATTCCAATGTACCAACTTTCATTGATTATCTCAATTCTGAGATTTATTTTTATTGATCTGTTTTTGTTCAAGCATAAGAGTGATCCTTGCGATTTTAACTCTTTCACTACCACTGACGTGTATATCTGCTGCATAAATATGCCTAGCCTCACCAGTGACTGACAGGTCCGCTTGTAAACAGAGCACTATTACTCCCAGTGACGAATATATCCGCTTGCCTTATATGCTTCCTAAACCCTAGTGACTGATAGATCCGCTCTGTATGTCATTGTCACAACCGATCGTATTGGTCAATATATGGAAGTAAAAGTCTATTCAACCAATCAAATTAGAGTTAACAAATGATTGTTCTTACTAAATCCGGTTCCTTTTTTCAAATTTGTACCGCGTGTTTGTTAATACATGCATTTGTAGTTGACAGTAGAAACCATGGCGTTCTCTTACGATAGCGATTCAGATTCCGACTTTTCTGGTTTTTCTGAGGATGATATCAACCACCATGAATTAAGAAGTATTGGTAGTGATATTAATATATCTTCTTTATCAAGTCTGTCAGAAATTGAGACAGAAACTGATGATGAAGACGACAAAGTGTGGACAAGAGAACCACGTGCGCCGAAAGTAACGGAGTTTACAGAAAGCGTCGGCTCAACTTTCGTTTTGGATGAGGGGAAAAAAGAAATAGATTTTTTCTTTAAATAGATATCACGAGGAATTACTTAAGAAATAGTAGAACATAGTGACTAGGTAACAGTGTTAGTATTTAAATGTATATATTTGATAAATAACTTAGTATAAAAGACTCCCAGATAAATTTTAGTGTTTACAAGCAGTTTTGTGTTATATTCCTGGATAAATTTTAGTGTTTTCAAGCAGTGTTTTGTGTTATATTCCTGGATAAATGTTAGTGTATAAAAACAGTGTTTTGTGTTATATTCCTGGATAAATGTTAGTGTATAAAAACAGTGTTTTGTGTTATATTCCTGGATAAATGTTGGTGTTTTCAAGCAGTGTTTTGTGTTATATTCCTGGATAAATGTTAGTGTTTACAAGCAGTGTTTTGTGTTATATTCCTGGATAAATGTTAGTGTTTTCAAGCAGTGTTTTGTGTTATATTCCTGGATAAATGTTAGTGTATAAAAACAGTGTTTTGTGTTATATTCCTGGATAAATGTTGGTGTTTTCAAGCAGTGTTTTGTGTTCATTTTAGTGTTTACAAGCAGTGTTTTGTGTTATATTCCTGGATTTCAGCAGGATAAAATAATCAAACAGATATAAGGTAGTTATAGCTTTTATATATGCATGATTTTAGCCTATAATCAGTTTATTAGAGAGAAAATAACTAACACAATCCAACCATACATCAGCTAAAAAGTTATCATTTGGCTACAGCAGCATTTGGCTCTGGTAGTCAGCCCACAAATCAGCTGCAGTAGTGACCCCAGCAGCTAGGCATAGCATACTACAGTAGCATTAGTAGTTAAAGAGTTAATGTCTGGAAAACGTGTGAAAAATAAATCGCCAGCAACAATAGTAACTGAAAAAGTAAGGTTTATTTCTAAAAGAAATTTAATAAATCAAATTTTGATCGATGTACATTAAGGTTCTCTCTGGCATTTATCTACGTCGTAAGTTCAGGCTGAGCTGTGTGTGATGAAACAGGAAGCAGATGTTTATTAGCTTTTTCGTGCTCTTGCATTTCACTGGCGCCTCCATGCCCATTAGCGAAATCACGTTACACACTTTGCAAAACGTCAAGTTTTCTCCTTTTCTGTTATGTTTTCACAAATCTAAAAGACAGCACAAATGTCTTTCCAATTGTTTCCTTCTATTTTTCCTGGAGAAAATTTTGAATATTCCGCTTTTCTATTTAACATGGTTAGAAGCTGAATATTACGAAAATGAGATACAGCAACAGCGGTAACTATTGCAAAATCCAATATGGCGGATAACGACATGCTAGGTAGCCTCAATTTCGAATGAACCAATCGTATTATAATACACAAGTGATATATTATATCAAAATAGAACCAAATGCCTGTTCTAAACTGACAATTCCAAA
This sequence comes from Unio pictorum, assembly GCA_030141615.1. Taxonomy (NCBI): domain Eukaryota; kingdom Metazoa; phylum Mollusca; class Bivalvia; order Unionida; family Unionidae; genus Unio; species Unio pictorum. Next base: position 422,577 of record JARLTB010000029.1, on the reverse strand, counting down.
GAAATTTTATTATTATTTTTTTAAATTAGAAAACGTATTTTTTGCCAAAAAAACGTACACTTGTATTCAGGTCCAAAATACGGGACAAATACGGAAAAAACGGGACAGTTGGCAGCTATGTTACACCAGGCCCATGATACTAATGGTATTCACATGTCAATTTGCATATACATGGCTTAGTGATCAAAAGTTTTACTTAGCACAGTCAATTTTTTACCTGGTCTGGACAAGAGTATATTCATCCAACTTATGTTCGGGGGCATAAAACTTTAACCACTGACCACCCATCTATCATCTACAAAATTCGTTCCAGAGACCATGACCTTCAAATTCACTGGCCTTAAATTTCTAGTAAATTCATGTCTTCTGATGCGGAAAAAGTCTAACTGCTGATGCAGGCTGGAGATATTACCTTATAAACAACTTGTAACCACTAGCTGGATGGACAGACACATGAATAGACACTGACCATTATCATTTTGACGACTGTGCAGACACAATTTTTTTTACTTCAGTTAATTCAATTAATTTTTATAAATTATAAACGAAAATTCATCTAGAAATAGGTTAATTCCAAAGTTGTGCCTATTTTCAGATACCCACTACCAATCAATTAGTTTTTCAAAGTTTATTAATTAGTATTACAAAAAAGTTGTCACAAACAAACAAGACACAAACAAAGGATAAAACCTACCTCTGTAACTTCTGAATCCCTGGCCAAACAAACACCCGTCCTCCTGGGATGAACAATGATCGAGAGTGGCAACATCCTGAAAAAATATACAGATCATAACGTTTAAAAGTTCTTGTATCTACGCTGCTTTTAAAAGACATTAGAGATGATGAAATTAATATTTACGCTACTGAGAATAAAAGTCAAATAGTCCAACTAAATATGACCAAGTTTCTTTTGTAAATACTTTCACTTTTTTGATGATCACGACCTATGGATAAGGTGAAATGACATATGCAATACAAGTTTAATTGAACCGTTTTGATGTGGATTCCTCCAAGTCTTCAAATTTAGCAGTCTTCTGCTTCTTCATTGGGGGAGCACAGTTACCTTCAATATACATTTTTTTTGTGTGTACTGTATAAGATGCGTCTTATACAAAATTCTACGTACCCCGCACCCAGGGTGTGTCTTATATTAATGGGCGTCTTAAGTATTTTTTAACATGAGCGAACGGTACAGTGTGTGTTATTGAAGGACAATTATTGCGGTCGATATTCATGTTTCACGATTTTCATTCCTAGTTGTAAAAACAATTGGGTAAGTGTTCACAATATAATAAACTGTAACTAAATAGTGTTTGACTTGATCAAAAATCAATGTATCGTATTGTTCTATTCATCTTCATTTTCATCGTCATCAGTTTTGGCTTCAAATCCATCAAAACTTTAATCAAATTCACTGTCGTCATCGCGGAATAACTCCATAACTGATACTAATTGATCCTCATTGGTGTCAGTGGTATCGGATGCAGCAGAGTTGTCGTCCGAAGAACTGTTATAGCTAGCCGGTTCGGGAATTATCCCACACTTTCTGAAGCCATTGATGATTGTCATAATTTTCACTTTCTCCCATGCCGTATATGATTTTCGCTTCGGCATCGTGACAATTTTATAAATTTTAAAAATGCTAAGCAAATTGATCACTCATTTACATATAACAAGAGACTGTTCCCATGTTTATATATGCTAACCGCATACATCGGGCGTTTATTGGTCTATGTACTAATCCCACCCACTGAAGACTTGGCCTAGCGGATCAATGAAGCCGCTGTTACATCTGGCATTTATTGTTCTAGAATCTAGATACCAGGTACTAAAACCACCTGCTATTGGCCTTTGATCTCAACTAAAAATGGTAATGAAGCCTTGTTTACATCCTACGGGTGATGGAACATTGGACAAATTTTCATTTACGATAAAGGAAAGGTAACCACTGGAGATAAATTGCTCAATTCGGCAGATGGCAAGGCCGCGCGTCTTATATTTGTGGGCGTCTTATTTAAAATATTTTTTTACACAAATCATCAAAACTCGCGTCTTGTATATGGGTGCATCTAATAATTAGGTGTGTCTTAAATGCGCAAAAATATGGTAGTCTTTCTTAATCGACTCAGCAGCTTTCATCCATCCTGACAGGGTGTTATGTTTAAGAGAAAAAATTTCACAGACATCTTTGTGAGATGCTCCGCACTCAACTTCCTTAACAGCTAGATATTTAGTTTCCAGAGACTTTAACCTTAATCTGCATTTTGTACTGCTGTTGGTAGCCATCATAAATATAAATAAAGTTAAAAACAAAACTTTCACAGCACAATAAACTTGTTTTATTAATCACCATCACTTTGGAAAATGCAAAAATCAATCAGATTTTATTGCTTTTATTTAAGCCACCGCGCGAGGCCAACTTTATAGGACCAAACAAAACCCTGGTTTGTTTTATCCAATCAGGACATTAAAGCCTGGTGGCAAGATCAACTAATTGTTAAATAAAGTCCATGGTTGAAACTGGCCTCTTGCCGACATAAATGACTAGGAAGGAAAACTAAAGCATGGTGGCAAGATAAACTAATTGTTGAACAAAGTATGGGTCAGAACTGGCACCTTGTCAACATAAATGATTAGAAAACAAAGGATTTGGTCAACATGTACACTTCTTTTTATATATCTCGACGTCGACATAAGCATGACAATTTTGGTAGTAACAGTAGACCAAGGGACTGAGACTTTGCTTTTTTGTCAAAATAGGTGGCTTGTCCGCACATGTGATATAAGTGGGTATAACAGTACAACATAATAGCCATAAAGTACAACCGGGAATTTTACAGCAAAAAATTTAATAAAATAACGCATTCTTCACAAAAGCAATGCACACAATTGTTACTTTTACGTCATTTTGCCCACATAGTGTTGCTTATTTTAATACGATTATGCGGGGGGGGGGGGGGGGGGGGGGGGGGGGAAAGGGATTTGCACACTCAAGTTTCCGAGATGCAAGCCACAGGTGCTCGACGCGAGCTTGATGTGAAATAAAAAACGGGAAAAAATCATGCAGAGTGATAAAAATACCTTTTCACCAATTGTCACATGAGCTTGCACTTGTCCCAAGATGAAAAATTCCCGAAAATCGCATGTTTCGGTAGCCGTAATTTCAGTTTGGTACAACGTAGAAAAGCCAATGATGGCTTGATGAATAGAAACATATCTCAGGAGTAAAACAAGCCATAGAGAATGGTCGTGTGCTTTTAAATACGGAAATAGCAGAATGAAATTGAGGGTCATGGGTGGAACCAAGTATTTGGAAGTTACGAACCTTCTCTTTTTATACAGTATGATAGAGCGGGTCCTATGTCTGAATGGGTCATGGGGGTAATCTAAGGTATTTTCTCACTCTGTATGATTTTTTTCCTTTAGATTATTTGTTTCTTCTTCATGTCATGTTCGCGTTGAGCAAATGTAATGCAAACCTGAAAATGTGAAAGATCATTTCAAATGGTTTCAACAACCATCACATCTATGCAAAAAAATCTGTTTATTATGTCACTGCTTTTGTTTTCATGATGAGTCTGGTTCACGTATTAGTGTTTAATACTATCTTCCCAAATTGGGAATCAAAAGAGCAGGAAACTAGACTAACTGTTGCTATACCACCAAACAAGATTCCTTTCTTTAAAAAACAAATGACATTTATTTCATGAGACAATCGTCTATGTTGAAACTCAAATTTTGTATTGTTCAATTAGTACAATATTGATGTCATGATTTCATTGGGAGTGATAATAAAACTCCTTATCATCTTTTAGGATATCTTTAAGTGCCAGTTCAAGAATTCTCTGAAAATCGTCTGTATCTGTGAAACCAAGCTATTTATTTTACGAAGTATTCAGTTTTCTTGGTTGCATTAATATCTTTGATCAGTTATAAAAGAGTCGGCTAATTTAAGGTAGTTTAATGAAGTATTGTAAAACAAACTAGATTTAATTTTTTAAATCATAAGTAAACATGTTTATTATAATATGAACATGATTTTCCCAATTTCATTATTTTCGCTTTTGCAACAAAATCTTTTCCAAAATGAAGATTAAGATAAATATAAGAAAAACATTAGCAAACGAGTTTTCTATGTGCTGCTGATGTTGCTTTACAACACAGTATTTTCACCAGAGAATTGTGTACAATTGTATCTGGAAGAAAGGGACTTCTTTGAGGGGTGTCAAAATGAATGATGTAGTACACGAGCTTGACAAGGACTAGTCTAAAATGAAAGCTTGTTAAGAAGTGTTTGAGGGAAAATATAATTGTCCTTTGTTATCCATACTCGGGTGCAAAGAAACACCGGAACGCACATCAGTTATATCTTATATACCATAGTGTATATTGGTGGTGAATGTATAATTCATATTTGTGATATTTAATAACAGTTATACAATAAATTAATATGTACTTTATTTTCTGCAAGTGATGCAACATGAAACTTAAAAGAAGCTGGTAACTGCGCATTTGGCGCCAGTTCATACAGTAACAAAATTTATTATCAACATATATATTACAATTTAAACACTAGTTTAATGCTTCAGCAATTAATAATAAAAATAATATTGATTTCTTAAGTTGATTATTATCTTGTGTTTATTAATTATTACATTTTTCTTATTATCTAAGTTCTGTGATGTGTGAGATTTTGTTTGTTTGTTTGATTAGGATTTTTAACGTAGCTTTAACAATTTTTCAGTCATATCGCTACGATGTCTGCTGTGAGGCAGTTTATAGTGATGTCTAGCACTGAGGCATCATGCCGCAGACATGTAGCATGATGTCCCACCCAGTCACATTATCCTGACACCAGGCCGACCAGTCCTAACACTAACCTCTTAATGCTGAACGTCAAGCGAGGCAGCTGTGAGTACCATTTTTGTAAGTCTTTAGTATGACTCGGTCGGGGATCGAACCCACAACCTCCCGCTTCCGCAGCAAACGCTCTAACCACTAGGCCACCGGAGCGGTTTTGTGTGAGATTTGTGCAACCCAGCATGCAAAACAGCTGTATAGTTTGTCAACAATCATGAATTATTCGCCAGATCTTTGCGTTTGTACTAAATGGATGGCCCCATACACGAGATCTATAAATAATGCGCATTCATCAAATAGAATACATTTTCTATGTGCAAAAAATATTTTAGACAGGTGTAATGGTTTAGACAATAATTATTTATGTTGAAACAATATGGCAGTGTTCATCATATATTTATGTAATCAAAGGTATTTATTTTCAATATCTTGTTTAGATGACATGTGAATATGTTTCAGTACGAACTGTAATTTGAAATATACATAAATTATCCATGTATAGTTACTCAAAATATCTGAAAATGGAAAATAAAAATAGCTCATGAAAACAGAAAAGATACATAAATTTTAAATAAAAGTGTAAATGATGATGGATAAAATGTTTTGAGTGAAGACAAATGGCACACTTTTACTGTACAGCTATATAAATTGATGATATTCATGAAGCTCATTCATCCCGACATTATTAATAAATCATTTTATATGTATTTATTAATAATAGATTAAGCATTAAAATTATATAACAATTATATTAGACCCTATTAATAGTAAATGTTATTTTCTTTCTAAAAATGTCACAAATTTCATAATTTTCAGCTAGGGTATATACGATATTACGTTCTGGTGTTTCTATTGTGTTCTGGTGTTTCTATTGTGTTCTGGTGTTTCTGTGCACCGTCCATACTCTCCTTAAATAATTAATGTTTCTCAGTTAATGATACTTTTGATAGACATGAAAGAAGTAAATTTCTGCAAAGTTTTAAGTAAAATGCGTCAAAAGTGATGATTCCAGAAACAATTAAAGTTTGATTCTATTTTGATCTCCTTTTTCCTACATGAAATTAATTTTTGACAGAAAATAGTGCAAACATTATTACGCTTCGTTGTGATACATTTAAGATGGGAGCCGAATATTACCACATGAAGCTGATGATGTTATCTTGTGACCTGCCTTAGGACTTCGTTTTCTCCGTTGATAGACAGAGAAAATACACAGAGTCTCGTTACAAATAAACCTTACAAGCGTGGAATGTGAGAGGAATTATAATAAATCTGTTTCTTACCCGAAACTACCATAACTTCATTCGGGCCACAAGTTTCAAAGCCCATTTTGACGAAAAATACACAAGGAAATGTATGTTAAATGGCCGTTCTTGTTTTCCTTGGATGAGTCGGAGTAAATAAGTTATTTCGATTTCATTGGTCAATAAAGTTGCATGACAAAAATACAGCTGAACAAGTGTCAGGTCACGTTGACACTTCAGAACGTAAATTTAAATCTAGTTACTTCCTAACTATTTTATTTCTTATTGTCTGATTTTCGAAAATACATTTATCAATCAGCGTTTAGAGGGTAGCTCTCACATATGCAATGGGGTTCTTTTGCGAAATGGAACGAAATAGAAGTTTTGTGCGAGATTGATCCTGATATATCCCCTTTTAATACGTCTTTGAATCTAACACTGAATACAAAATTATGTTTCAAGTTATGTTATGTGTATTTTCCAATTTGTGTTTATATTGTGTTTGTATGACTTACAATCGCGCTTTTTTAATATAATAAACCTCGTTTGTTTTAGAGCCAGTGTTAAATAATGCCAACTTTAATAAGTATTATTCACCGGAGTCTGACGTTTTATCGTTAAAGTACGGCGACATCTCTGAAAACATGAAATCACCTTAACGCAGTGGCGTAGCTGGTGGGGGGTGGGGGCGCACCGGGCGCCGTCTTAGGGGAAACCAGAAAAAGACTAAGTCACTAACTGTTGGTAACATTTTTGTTGTGGTTGTTGCAGTTAAAATATATTAGCCTTAAATTGCTTTTTTATGATAACTGTATTATTATGTTGTATTCAGTATTGACTACTGTTTTCCTCTGTAACGGTGACAGTGGGGGGGGGGGGGGAGGGGCGTAAAATTTATACCTTGTCCCCGGGCGTCAAATGCTCTCCGCTACGCCGGGCGAAATGGGGGGGGGGGGGGGGGGGAAGAGAAAAATGTGAATCTTGCACCGGGCGCCGAACACCCTCGCTACGCCACTGTCTTACCGGTTATATAAGTGTTCATTTATATAATATATAAGGCCATTTCATGTTTTCTGAGAGTTCGCCGTACTTTATCTATAAAACGTCAGACTCCTGTGGTATTATCTTATCCCAAATAGAATCGTAAAATATACATTGTTTTAATAATTCATAATACTGAACTATATTTTATCTAAACCATACGTACCTTACAGTTTAAGGCATATTTAAAAAATAAATCATCGCGTTCGTTCTTCATGCATATTAATTTCCGCAACAAACTATACTATTGGTATGGGAAATTAATATACCGGGGTACCGCGAAAACGTTTGTACCGCGGTATTTCAGAACGTACCGCGATACTTACCTCAGTATACCGCAGTTAAATTAGGGACCAACGATGTTCTGGGGTATGGGTCAATTTGTCAATAGTTAGAAAGATATTTTGCTCTGATTTATCGCAAAGTAGCACCCTATAATATCCATGGTTTTATTTGGATAAACTATATCTTGAAATAAATAAAATAAAATATTTCAGCTCAAAAGAAAATTGAGGTACTACCGACACCCCCCCCCCCCATCCCGAAAAAAAGAATAATTACATAATGAACACCTGCATGCATTTGCAATGTGTTATACAAGTTGTAATCTTAGAACTGTAATTAAAGTGGGGTGATTAAGCGTACTAATTATAACCGATACTGTTAAAGACGTGTTGTCATTCGAGAGCCAATCGTAAATGTTAATGCTGAAGCCAACAATTTACTAACTACACTATTTTTATCATAGAGACAACACAGTAAATATGAGACTCTTACCAAATAAACGATGAAATAATTAGTGGACTCAAGAAATTTACGTGACAAATGCGCTCCAGAATCGGAGAATGATTAGCATCCTTACAAAGTAATACTTATGCCCAACACATTGACATGCGTTAGGAAATAAATACAACATGTCTTTATTTATTTATTTATTTATTTATTTATTGTAATTTTTCTTTCTTTTGTTTTGCTTTCCTTTTTATATCTAACATGTTTGAAAACTTTGATTTGGCTCGAATATTTTTCACAACCTCAAAAATCCCACACGTGACGTATGTAAACAGGGGCTGTGCTTAGATATATAACGTGCAATTTTGTAATCAGTCTTGTCTGCGTTGCCGAGATGGTGGTTTAATCTTTAGCTTTAAATGTTTTAAAAATGTTGTATGTGATAAATAAATTAATTTAAAAAGCAGTCATAGGCAAATTAATGTTTCCGTATTTCTCTACTGGAAATTACGTTTTGAACCAGTAAATGACACTTACTGAAAAAACACTACGTCCAAGAATATTTCACGACAAATTACACATAATAATATTACTTACATACAATTTTATTTAGAATGCTCTCTATTTTGCAATACTTTCACTGTCGTTTTATATTTTCATTATGCAAACATTATTAATGCATTGAACTAAACGATGATAATTTAAGCAGATATTTTAAGCAAGACGAGGATTGAATACGTTACACTTCTCCCTGTGCTTTGATATGTTTTTTTTTTTTATGAAATTGAAAAGTATAGACAACCCTCTGAATCTGTCCAATTTCGTTTCGTTTAAGGGGGGGGGGGGGGGGCGTCTATGCAAGAATTTGTGGAGCCTCCAAAATAAACAGTAGCGTGATGTGATCTCTCAATCTCACTGAAGGTTACACTACACAAGAAAAGTCAGAAAGAATTTCAACCGAAAGGAAAAAGCCTCGTGTCAATCGAATAGTGTCACAAAAGGCAAATGAAGGGACCACATAGGCTGATAACCGCTCAACATACTACTGTTTTTTCTTTTGTTAAAGAAAACATTTAAATAAATTTTGTATTACATAATAAAATTTGAAAATTGAAAAAATTACAACATGACGTTATACAATTATTTCATCTCATCTCCGCCTGTGGCCCCGTTTGGGACATAGGCCGCCAACCAGCTCCCTCCAGGCGTCTCGGTTCTGGGCGAGTCTCTCCAGCTGTCCCCACGTCTTGCCCATCTTCTTTGCGTCTGCATCCAAATCACGGCGCCAGGTGTTTCTGGGTCTTCCTCTCTTCCTCTTTCCTTGAGGGTTCCATGTGAGGGCTTGCCTGGTGATGTTGGGAGCAGGTTTGCGGAGGGTGTGGCCAATCCATCGCCAGCGTCTATGAATTATGTCATCCTCAACGGGCTGTTGCTTCGTTCTCTGCCACAGTTCGTCGTTGTTGATTCTTTCTGGCCAGCGGATCTTTAGGATCTTCCTGAGGCAGGTGTTGATGAAGACCTGGATTTTCTTCATGGTGGTAGCGGTGGTTCTCCAGGTCTCTGCTCCGTACAGCAATATCGGCTTCACGATGGTGTTGAAGACCCTGATCTTGGTGGTGATGTTAAGCTGCCTTGATATCCATATGTTCTTCAGCTGACGGAAAGCTGCCCTTGCTTTGCCGATGCGTGTCTTAACGTCTGCATCCGTTCCTCCCTGCTTGTCCAGGATGCTGCCAAGGTAGGTGAAGATATCCACCTCCTCCAGCGCATCGCCTTCCACTGTGATGGGTGTATTGCTGGATGCATTTGTCTTGAAAACCTTGCTCTTTCCTCTGTTGATGTGGAGGCCCAGGCTGGCTGAGTTGTCCGCAACAATGCTAGTCTTTTCCTGCATCTGTTGTTGGGTATGCGAGAGGAGAGCCAGGTCATCAGCGAAATCTAGGTCGTCCAACTGTTTCCACAGCGTCCACTGGATGCCGTTTCTTTTTTGGTCTGTCGATGTCTTCATGACCCAGTCAATGGCCAGCAGGAAGAGGAATGGTGATAGAAGGCATCCTTGTCTCACCCCTGTGTTTACTGCAAAGGCATCAGTGAATTGCCTGCCGTGGACGATCCTACAAGTCATTCTTTCATAGGACTTCCTGATGATGTTGGTGATCTTTTCCGGGACTCCATAGTGCTTTAGTAGTTTCCAGAGGGTCTGCCTGTCAACGCTGTCGAACGCTTTCTCATAGTCGAGAAAATTCACGTAGAGTGGCGAATTCCACTCCAGAGACTGTTCCAAGATGATGCGCAGTGTCGCTATCTGGTCCGTGCACGACCTTTCCTTTCGGAAGCCAGCTTGTTGGTCACGGAGATGCGGGTCAACTGCCTCTTTTATCCTGTTCAGTAAGATGCGGTTAAACACCTTCCCCGGGATGGACAACAGCGTAATCCCATTGTAGTTGGAGCAGTCACTGAGGTCACCTTTCTTAGGTAGTTTGACGAGGTAGCCTTCTCTCCAGTCTGCTGGTACTTCTTCGTCTTCCCATATCGTGCCGAAGAGCGGGTAGAGGAGCTCCACACTGGTTTCCACGTCCGCCTTCAGCGCCTCTGCCGGAATGCTGTCGGGTCCTGCAGACTTGCCGCTCTTCAATTGCTTGATGGCGCTGCGAATCTCCTCTTTGGTCGGTGCACCGCACTCTATTGGCAGGTCACTTTCCGCTGGCGGTACGTCTGGTGGGTTTGCAGGCGCTGGTCTATTTAGTAGTTCCTGGAAATGCTCAACCCATCTGTTCTTCTGTCCTTCCTCGTCTGGGATCGCTCTTCCATTCCTGTCCTTGACTGGTCTTTCTGGCTTGGCAAACTTTCCTGAAAGTTTCTCGATGGTGGCATACAGGTCTCTGGTGTTGCCATGGTGAGCTGCTTCTTCTGCTTCTGTTGCCAGCATCTCTACGTAGCTCTTCTTATCTTTCTTGATGCTGTGCTTGACGCTTCTGTTGGCTTCCGCGTACTCGTCGTTTGCTTTTGCTTCTGCTGTTCTTGTCCTACTGTTGTTTACGGCAGTCTTCTTCTCTCTTCTTTCTTGAATCTTCCTCAGCGTCTCTGTTGAAATCCATTCTTTGTGCGTGTATGTTTTGGGGCCCAGTACTTCTTGGCATGTTGATGTGAGTGCCTCTTTCACTCTTTTCCACCTGTCTTCTATGGTCTCTTCTTCAAGCAGCTCTTCTAGAACCTGGAACTTGTTGGAGAGGGTGATCTTGAATTTCTCCTGTTTGTTGTTATCTCTCAACGCCGTGGTGTTGTAACGACGGCGTTGATTGGAGCCTCCTGTCCAGTTTCTCTTGAGCTTCAGCTTCATCCAGGCAACGAGTAGATGATGGTCTGAGACAACGTCTGCTCCTCGCTTAACGCGGACATCCCGAAGGGAGCGGCGAAACGTCCTCACGATGCACACGTGGTCTATTTGGTTTTCCGTCCGCAGGTCTGGTGACACCCAAGTTGCCTTGTGTATCCTTCTGTGGTTGAAAACACTTCCTCCGATGACCAGGTTGCTTGTGGCACACAGGTCGGCAAATCTCTCTCCGTTGTCGTTCATCTCGCCAAGCCCATGCTGCCCCATGATCTCCTCGTAGCCTCTGTTGTCGCTGCCGATCTTAGCGTTGAAGTCACCCATGACGATGATGATGTTTCTCTGTGGTCGGTCTTGGATGATGGTTAGCAGCCTGTCGTAGAAATCATCCTTCTCTTCTTCCTCACTGTCGTTTGTCGGGGCGTAGCACTGGATAATGTCTATGTTGATCCTCTTCTTTTTGGTACTGAAGGAGGCTGTCATTATCCTTGGGCCGTGTGCTTCCCATCCAAGGAGTGCTCCCTGAGCTGACTTGGACAGCATCAGTGCCACGCCTTGGGTGTGTGCAGCGTCGTCCTGCTCGTGTCCCGAGTACAGCAGTAACTCGCCGGAAGCCAGTCGTTTCTGCCCGGAACCAGTCCATCTTGCTATACAATTATTTGATCTTGAATAATTTATTTATGATTTTGAATTATTATTTGATTTTGAACAACTAGTATTTGAAGATTGATATACATTACCAGCAGAATACAGACTAATTAAGCTGATTCAACTATCAGTAGTTCAATCCTTGGCCACAGTGAAATATACAGAAGTTAAAAAATTCGTTTCTCTCGCGGTTGAATTTAACACACAAAAAAACTGAATACACGCGTAAGGCAGTTTAGAAAGATTATGCCAGATCGTGAAAAATTGTATTAGTAAAATGAAAATGAAAACAGTTACAATGCGACTAGGGATTGTGAAAGTCACTATGGTAACAGTTAAACAGTATAATTAATTTCTGACTGCATTAAAGATAAATATCTATTCAGATTATAATATTTTTTCAAATTCAGATATATTTTATTCAGATTTATTATTATTCAGAATATTTTTATTTTATTTTGCAAAAATTATTATTATTACTTTTTTATTATTATTTAATTTTCTGTTTTCAGTAGGTTTTTCATTATTTTGAGTAGCATATACCCCAACAAATTATGAAATATTTTCGATGATCAAAATTTTGAGCACCATTTATCCCCAGCAAATTCGATAATCAGTAAAAAAAATCAGATTATTTTTTTATGATAGTAATATTTTTTTCAGATTATAATATTTATACAGTTTATAATAGTTATTTTTTTTATCATAATCAATTTATTATTATTATTGTTTTGTTTTGCTTTAGTTGAATCTATCAAGAGCTTGAACATCTACGACCTTACATACATATTTATATTTAAAGCTCCATGTCGTAAGTCAATCAAGTGTCCGGTTTGGTCAGTAAGTTTGAATTGTATCTTTGATAATAGCGGAATATGACATTGCAGATAAGTGGATTAATGAGTTCTAACACAATCAAAACTTCAGGGGTGCTTGAGGTGTAAATATATATAAAATATATCCCTGCTTGGCCTGCTGTATTTTTCAAGATCTACTTGATAGCTGCCATCAAATGTAACACATGTAGGATTGACTGCGATCGTTGATGTTATATTAACAACACCTGGCGAAATATGACGCCTTCCATCATATGGATCATTATTGTGTCTGAGAATATTCGGAGGATGTGTTTTTTTACTCTAATATAGATCAAGTACTTTGGGAAATTATTCATCGATGATATCGCTGACTGACTTTTTTTTAGTTCGTCGTGTTAAATCCAGGATATTTAAATGTCGGTAAATCTGCCTCTGACAGTGGGTTTGTTGCAGTCCAATATTTTTCGATGTAATATTGTTGATGTGTGTAAATAGTGTTGTCACTCCAAATAATTCCACCTCTGGACTCGATCACCTTCCGTATAATACTTTGATGAACAATTTCGAGGTCAGATGTAACCTGGTTCAAGAATTTGCTGGATGATTTCCTCCCTTGTTCTTGTGAACATCACGTCATAAGATAATCTGTGAATAACTGACGCAATTTGTCGTGAAATCGTTTGTGATCGAGATTAATATCGTCGAATGTAAACTTGATATAATAATAATAATAATAATAATAATAATAATAACAATAATAATAATAATGAGGACTTTGTATAGGGCCTAATCCTTAGAAGTTCTAAGGCTTTACAACATCTATAATGATATGACTATAATACAGAAAAACAAATAACAAAAACAATGAAATTGAAAAACATAAAAAAAACATGCTGAAAACATATGAGATACAAAATATTATGAGGTCTCTAAGTTTGTTCCTGCAGTCGAAAAAGGTGAGTTTTAAGAGCAATCCTATAAAGGACCTCTGTGTATTTGTATCTAATTTCAATGCACAATTTGTTCCACATTGCCGGGCCCTGGTATGCAACAGAACGGTGTCCATATGACTTTGTTTTCACCTTGGGAACAATGAGTATATGTTTGTCTGAAGAGGAGCGTAAGTATCTTGCTGGTGTATACACATGGGTGAGGCCGGATATGTATGTTGGACTGGAGTCTGTCATTGAAATATAGCACAGAGAACAAATTTTGTGTTTGATTCTGTATCGAATTGATAGCCAGTGTAGGGTACAGAGCAGTGGTGAGGTGTGCTCTGATCGAGGTACTCTAAAGATTATCAGTGCAGCTGTGTTTTTAACTTTTTGAAGTTTCTGGAGTAAATATTGTGACGAACCAGACAGAATTGAGTTACAATAGTCCAGTCTTGAAAGTACTAATGAACACACAAGTGTTTTTGTGGCATCAACTGAAAGATATTTACGAATGGAACTGATGCGTCTCAGTTCAAGATATGCAGCCTTGCATATGTTCATGACATGTTGGTGCAATGTGAGAGTACTGTATAGAGTAACGCCTAGGTTCCGTACTAAATGTGAGAATTTAATGTTGTTATTGCTGATATTTATTGTCCGAGGTAAAGGATGTGAATGGGAAAGTCTTTGTGTTGTGATCAGAATGGCCTCAGTTTTATCATCATTCATCTGTAGCTTGATACATGTCATCCATGATTTCACATCAGAAATGCACCTCTCTACTCCATGGATGGTTGCATCAACTTCTGTTGGGTGGCTAGACTTGTATATTTGGGTGTCATCAGCGTACAATTGGTGTTGACACTGGGTGATGATCAATGACACTTGAGAGTGGCTGAGTATATAGAATGTAGAGAACAGGTCCATGAACAGACCCCTGTGGAACACCACAACATAGATCAACTGGGCTGGAATGTATTCCATTTGCAGATAAAATTTGTGTCCTGTTGACTAAGTAGGACTTGAACCACTGTAAGGCTATATTTTGAATGCCGAATATATGCTGGAGACGGTGAAGTAATATAGCATGGTCTATTCCGTCAAATGCTGCAGATAAATCCAGAATAGTGAGGACTAATCTTTCCACTATCCAAAGCAGAGATAATGTCACTAAATACTTTCAGAAGAGTAGTTTCCGTACTGTGGCAAGGGCAATATGCAGAATGTACATTGCTAAAAAGAATGTTTAAATTCAAATGAGATACAAGTTGGGTTAGAACAACCTTTTCTAAGATTTTTTATATGAATGGGAGATTAGAAACTGGGCGGTAGTTCTTTAAATCGTTATGGTCCAGTGTTGGTTTCTTCAGCAGAGGCTTTACGATCGCAGTTTTGAAAAATGATGGTAATTCCCCTGATGAGTGAGAGATATTAATAACATCAGTTAGTGAAGACAATATTGGGTCTAAGCACTCAAGCAGCAGTGATGTCGGAATTGGATCAAGTTCACAAGACTTTGGTGCACTTTTCATCAAGATTGTCCGTACTAAATCAATACAAACAGGTTCAAATGCTCCTAATGGTTGTCACTGAAATTCTGCATCATAACTGTATGGTGACGAGTCAGTTGAAGTTGTGTTGTCAAGCGAATCTCTAATGGTTTGTACTTTGTCATCATGTTTTACATCATGTTGATGTAAGAGAGTTTAATACCAAAAAATGTTCGCTTTTCAAAGATATCACCAACAATTTCATTTATTGTTTTGCGAAAAGCTATAAACGACTGTACATGATTTCAGATGCAAATGTCGTCATTTCATCATTGGTTGTAATTAACGAGTTCATCATCGGAATGTTGCTATCATCGACGTATATTTTCGTTTCAGTGTCATCGCTTGATTCTTGTTCTTCAAGATCAGTAATTTTACTGTTAGTCATATTAAGAAAAGCAGCCATTGTGTCACATGAGGTTAATAAACGATCATTGATCTCAATTTTGATCGTGTTTTTGTTGCTGTCTAGATATCTTTTTGTTACCAAATCATAATCTATTTTCATTCTCTCACATTAATGAATGTATTTTACTCTTAATAAGATCTCCGTACATCTCCCGTGAGTGTTAATATTGATTGCTCCAAGTTTTTAATTTTACCATTTTTAGCAAATATCATCAAGTTATCTTTGGTCGCATCTGGAACCTGCAGAATAATATCTTTGAACGCGATATTGCTTGTCTTTAATTGTTCTTGTTATCCTAAATAACAACGACTTTATGCTGGTCCACATTTTCGAGACCCAAAAGAATAAATATTTCATCTTTGACCCCGTCAATGGTTACATATTTAAATAAGTGGTCTTGCTGGTTTTTTTTTCTGAGTAGATCTTCCATAAATATCTACCATTTTACTTTAAGATCTGTTTCAAAGAATGGCGGACGGCTATACCGTCTGTTTCTATACTCGTGTACGACTTTATGAGGTGTTCTTGTTGATGATCACACAGCGTCGAGTACAGCGAGTACATCACGATTACAAATTAGCTGATCGGTTATTGTCTGTATTGGTAATATTTAATATAAGAGTGGAGTGTTTTTAAGTCCGCCGACACATTTTTAGACATTCTTATGGTGGCGCAAATCCATACGAATCATCATCATCATCATCATCATCATCATCATCATCATCTGTCTCTTGACCTAGTGTGATTGGTGAGGTACTGTGCTGTTAAACATCTTTCTGACCAAATCTCTCCACTTGTCTTGATCATGTGCCAATGCCTGTTTCTCCTCAAAATCTTTCTTGGTTAATTCTGTGATGTTCTCAGTCCACATGTGTCTCTGTCTAGGTCTCCTTCTGTCACCCTTGACGCTGCCCTGCAGTGCTGTTGTGGATATACTGTTAGTTCTAGTGACACGGCCATATAATTTCAGCTTCCTTTCTTGACCGTGGTGTAGAGGCCTACTTTGCCCCTGATGGCGTTGCGCACCTCTTCATTTGTGATGTGTTCCATGTAAGAGATACCAAGGGATGGTTCCGTAGCATCTCATTTCAAGTGTCTGAATTCTTCGTTGTAATTCTGCTGTCACGGTTCAGGACTCACGCTAATACAAAAAGAGCTCTCAATAGTCTGATTTTAGTTTTAAAAACAGATATTCTTTTCTCTTCAGATGGGTCTTAGATTTGACATAACTGCCGTTGTTTGTGTTGCTCATGACAAAATGTTTGCTCTTGATGCATCTGCGGTGACTGAGGAACCAAGATATTTGAACTCGTCACTGTTTCCAGTTTCTGTGCTCTGATTTTAATCTTGGCTGAGATTTGTTTGTCACTATTTGTCATCAGCTTTGTCTTCTCAGCGCTTATCTCCATGTCCAATCTTGAAGATGTTTCATCCAGGTTCTTCACTAGGGTGGCAAGCTCGTCTTCACTGCCTGCCAGCCCATCAATGTCGTCTGCAAAGCGGAGTTTGGTGATGTTACACCCTCCTATGCTGACTGTCCCACAGTAGTTTTCCAGGGCTTCGCTCATGATGCGCTCTAAGTAGATGTTGAAAAGCGTGGGTAACAGGGGGCATCCTTGCTGTACCCCAACTGTTGTATTGAACCAGTCCAACACATAAATTGAGCAATTACTGCACTGGTAGCCTTAGCGTACAGCTGTTTGATGATATTGTTCAACTTTTGACCCATGCTGTAGTTCTTCATTGTGGTCCACTATGCCTCCTGCCACAGTATGTCAAAGGCCTTTTTAAATCTACGAACACATGCAAGATGTCTTTTTGATGGTTCGAGTACTTTTCACACAGAACTCTGTGATTGAATATTTGTTATCTCGTGCTTCTTCCACTCCTGAACCCTGCCTGTTATTCCGCTTTTGTTTTGAGTCTGTTTAAGATGAATCGAAAAAAACATTTCCAACTGGATCAATCGTGTATTTAGCCCCATAATACCTTTTCCAGAGTTTGTATCGAGAATAATGATACCGGTTTCCTGGATATTTGGTTGTTTTGGTTATTGATCACAAATAAATTCATCTCTGAATTTTTCCATATTTAATTTCCTTTAGCGTCATCAAGTAAATCAAAATTGCTTTGCGTCTAACAATATGTCCCAAGATGTCTCAGAACTTTTCCATGCATCCATTGTGGGGTTCCTAGCAGTCTTAGACCCTTTCCGTTCTTTTGGAAGTCTTTATTTCGAGCAGAAGAGGGGGTGAACAGACCACTTGCAGAAAAGTCCATTTATGAAAAATTAAACTTCATACGTAAACGAAATATACAAGGATACTAACGCCAAACCGAAGCCTCTAACCAATCTCTAACCAATACAGTTTAGCTAATTGGGTTAGCTGATTAAACCGATTTTGAAAATAAAGAAGCAAAAGATCTTTGCAGATGAATTATAGGTAAATTCACGACAAAATTAATTTTAGACGATAACATTGATAATAGCTGATTAAAAAAATTAAAACATATTTCGAGGAAAAGAAGATGTTTAGTTACCGGACGAAACTAAATTTGGTACAATTTTGAGTTTCACAAATTGTGGATTATTATTTTAAAATATCATAGAACGCTTAATCCGCGATTAAGGAAGTTTAAGAATTTAATAAGAGTAAAATAATATAAAATTCAGTGTGAAATAATTTCAGAAACTTCTGTGAACGATTTTTGGACTTTATGGAGACCAAATGATTTGATAGTAGCAAGTATAAAATAGTTCGTGATACACTTCAACAACAGCTATTTCTTTAAATAAAATAAAATCTTTTAAAATCTTCCCGTACCACGGTGTTATCGCCCTGCAGATACTCTAATGCAAAACGTTGACGTTGAAAGTCCAGGATCGTGAGAGTGATAACGATGGACAAAACTTCATGGATGCTAGAATACTCAACGACAATTCATTAATCTCAAGGATTAACTATTTCTGATACAGTTCTTTGGATTATTGATGACCACATCGAATTGTCAAACTTAGGTTATCTCGCAGTGTCTCGAGTCAGAAGAATATCTCAGATGCGGAGGGTTTTCACAGACTTTACACTTGGCAATAACGATGATATGGTAAGAAAAATATTTAGTTAGTTATAAACAGTGTGACGAAAATAAATAAACGCGACTTTGATTTAGATGCTGATGTTATTGTGACTTGAAAACAACGACAGAATAATCGTTGTGGTAGCTGTAACACAGTAAGGTTGTAGCAATATTCAAATAATAATCCAAGACAATTTACTCCAGATAGCATTATTAGTAGTCTTGGTCACACACGTGATAATGTAACGATGACCTGCCTTGAATGTAAGTCGATATGTTAGTTCACAAAGTTGGCGATGGTAGTAACTGTGTGTCTTCAGAAATTGTACTCGTAGTTGTTCACTTACAAATCTACGTTCATGAGCAGTTGAATCAAATAAGCTGAATGCAGGTCTACCCATCGATCTTATCACGTCACACTCCAAATAGGACCAGACGCTCCTTTTTACCACCTTCAAGTTCACAAGGTTCATATAAATATCTTACAGTCACATTATGTATTACTGGTTGTTTTGAGAAGGAATTATTTCGTTGTATTGGTATATGTTCTTTAGTAATCGTATTAATGGGTTTCATAGCAATTGCACGAGTAATTTCATTATTTAACGCAGTTATCACACTTGGTAGTCCTGCAACCCATTCAAAAGATCCGATATTTTTTTGAACTTTGTTCATGGATATTTCCTGTGCATACTGACATCTAAATAACCGCCTAACAAGTGTTCGATTAAATTGCTCATCGAATGCTTGATCGCGATGAATTGCGGTATGGCCTCGTCTAATCTTGGTATTATATTTCTTTTTATCTGAGATGATACTATAGCAAGAAATTCCTTGCCAGGATCAACCTGTATCAACTGTGGCCATCGTAGACAACGACGTTGATGAAATCGCTAAAATGAGGATGCATCTTTAGACGCTATGTTATTTGACAGTGGTTTTGCTTCTTTATATCTTCTTGCAAAGTCAACGACAATTAACGTGTATTTGTATGAGTGATCGACGTCTACCAATTTTATTAGTATCATGAGGTTAAAACAAAATATCTGCTTGATGAACCTCATTGGAAGTGCTGAAAATAAAATGTGCATACTGAAATTGCTTAGGTGGTGGTATATAAATGTGCCATATTGCCTGTCGTGCTAACCAATTTACAGCAACAGAACGTGTGAAATTTGCTGCATCAGCGAGTTTATTAATCACTGCTCTACCCCTCAAATATTCTCTTGGGCTATAATAAATCGATACCACAATAATAATAATAATAATAATAATAATAATAATAATAATAATAATAACTGGTTGAGTAATTACCGGCCCCTGTAGCATTCGTTCACTGATACATTTAAAAAAATGGAATTTAAAGAGCGAATCAACTTCACATCTACAATAAGTCGTTGTTGTAAATCTTTATTTTGTATGCTACATCATGAAGGTGACATTCTTGATCAATCGCATTTATGGGATGCTTTCAGGATCTTAGTTGATCTCGCTCATCATGTCGGATATCAAGTCGGGTTCCAGGACCACAATAATTATATCCAGGACGGTGTTTTTCTCATGGATAATTAGCCAATGGAACTCCTGGTCATTTTCCTAATAAGTCAGCGATATCATTGCCTGTTTTCCTTGACTTGTCAAGGAAGATACATTTTTATTTGCTTGTACTACATTTTTTCACACATACACGTAAGTGCACGCTTTTTATGTTTTATTATTATCTGTATAAATCCACAAGTGGGGATAGATGCTCTACGTCGAATACAAGATAAATCCATATTATGTATACTATTTGTACAACACTGATGTCATTGATTTCTCAGCGACACGAAAGCAAGAAACATTCAAACATCATCCACAGCTACCAAATGATATCAGAGCAATTATTATAGGTCCATCTTGGTCTGGTAAGACACAACTGTTGATTAATCGATTAATGAGATGGCTCAAGTGGGATAAGTTATATTTAGTGGCATCATCTGTAGATGATTAACGTTGCTACCATGTGCTTCAATTGTTTAATTAAATTGCAAATATTTTAAATCAAAACGGTAATGCTATTGATTTTATCACCGATATTGATGAAGCCCCTGCTGTAGATGAACTCGATGGATTTATAACTAATCTTGCAGTATAAGATGATGTGATGGTGGACAAGCAATCGAAACCAGCAGACAAACAAATGCATATTTTATTTGTTACTCAGAGATACACGCAGATACCTAAAGTAACCAGAGATGACAAATGAAACTTCATATGAAAATGAAAAATACAAGCCAAACCAAAACCTCTAAACAAAACCAAGAGAGTTTCTCTAATTGGGTTAGCTCATTTTGTTAGTCTTTTCAAAAATTGTTATTGCGTTTGTTTACCCACCGGACACTTAATGTTTCTTGCGCCCTCTCTGCTGATTTAATTTTTAGGTTAATATTTAGTTAAATAATGTGAATTCAGAATTATTATAATGTCTCTTAATCCCGAACTTAAATCAGTAAATTAATTAATACAATTTATAGGGGAAGCAAGAGAAAATCGTAGAATGAAATAACACGACGAGTCTAAAATGGTTATGAATCATAGTTTAAGCTAATTTAAAAAGACACTGATGAAGAATTTAGAAAAAAAGAATAATTAATATCTTTCTTAACTACAAATTGTATCAAAACCTACACGGTATCGCGACTGAGGATTATGTATATTTATCTGAGTTATATCCATATGTTCTAAACACCAAGTTTGATGAATGTTTCGTAGAGTATGTGTATCAATTCCATTAAATACAGCAATGAAGTTTCATTTTTCGTAAATGGGCTTTCCATCAAGTGGAATGTTCACCCTCTCTTTGCAGACCGGAATCAACATTTTGATCACGCCCATAAATGACATCAAGCGATGATATGCACGCGCAGCATGATTATTCTTAAAATTTACCAACACCTTTTCAGATGGTTCTTTAGGTCGGTTTATCCTGAAGAAAACTTCACTATCTCCAAATATGTTAAATACCATTGGACTTAAATGTTCAATCGTGCAGTATCTTAGAAAGCAATACATATATGTCTTGATGCAGAAACACCTTGCTGTGATGCTGTTTGCCGTGTAAATAAGCCGTTAACTACGTTTTTAATACACTGTCTGTGATCATCATTACCCATTACATTGTTGGTTTACGACCATGGTCCATAAATGAGAGCTACCGTTGCTCTTAGTTACTCGACGGAGTCATTACTGGTGTCTACAATGACAATTTTGATAATATTACTTTACCAGCAAGAGCGCCACCTTCGTACCAGATACCATCATTAGCATTAGCCTTTCTCACATATCAACTGTATCAACTGTAAGCTTGTCTCCGAAACAACCTTTCTGACATTTCAGCAAAATCCAAAGATATGGGACAAAGGAATTTCACGTGAAAATCTTCTGCTATAATCTTTCAGCATTGGTCAACGCGCTGAGAATCCTAAGCTGACATTTGTGTTTGCTCCGTATAATATCGGAAAATCGGCGGTCGTTCTGTCTATCATTCCAATTGGTTGTGGATTAGTCGCACTAGCCCGTGTTATTTGTGCCGAAAGATGCGGTCCGGCACTAAGCTGATCAAAACTATTCTTGGAAAAAGTTCTTTGACGGACCAGCTCATATTGTATAATCATCTGAATATCTTGCTTGAACCCAATATCGTTGTGGCAATGTCAACATTATCTTAAATTGTTTCAATCTCTTTTCCATGAATCATGTATAGCACTTTTGAATAACGGCACGATGCCATTATTAACAAAACCATCTCTGACATTAGCTCCGTATGGCGTATTAGTGACGAAATCTGCAAAGAGTTCTCCTTATTAGACAAGACTATTTGCTTGTATTCCAAATTTTCATCTCAATTCGACCACGCTGATTTGGTTTTCGTGCTTAATAATAATAATAATAATAATAATAATAATAATACTGATAATCACGCAAAGATTTGCAGGCATAACTTCGGTACTGGGTAATTTTATAGTTTTCGTGGTATTAATCGTGGTAGCCTATCCTTGATTCCTGAGAATCCTTTACTAGCAACATCACCAATACCTTTAACACGTACAATGTTACAGGTTTAAATAATTGTTCTCCACCTTCTGCAGATTCCACCCGAGAATCCTGATGCACTTGTAGTTGATGATTTACAGAATCACGGACGTGGAGATATTTTTTTAAATTTCCTCTAGTTTCTCTAGAGTTAATCTAGCTGTGTGAGATTCCGTTATTGATACAATAATGATTTAATTACGCACACAATACAGCAGCAGGGAATGTGACGACCATCAATGAGTGTTCGGGTATTTAAACGAACACGCATTCAGATTTTAAAACACAAGCAACAAAAATAAATTAACAAAATGAGCTAACCCAATTATGGAAAATCTCGATCGGTTAGAAGTTCAGGTTATCTTGTATTTTCAGTGATTTTTGTAGTAAGCTTTATTTTCAAGGAAGACTTGCTCTAAAATTGGTCTGTTTACCCTCCTGCTTCTTATTATTATAAGTTACGGGAAGCAGCAGAGAGGTGAGCCCACCCAATAATAGAAGCATCCATTTGCTAAACTAAGACTTCTTACCAAAAAATAACGAAGAAAATAGCTTCAATAACAATAATCCAAAGCCTCTAACTTGCAAGAGTTTCTCTAAATAGGTTAGTTAGTTTTGTTACTGTTTTTTGGCCGTTGTGTGTTTTATTATATGCGCGATGTTTACACGTTAACACCTTATCGAGGTCACACCCTATCTGCTGTTATAACTAAATCATTGTTATATCAATAATAGTTGGAGAAGTGTATACCACGCGGCTTTGGTACGAGAGCGACTAAAAGCAATTAAAAAAGTTCTACCAGTCCATGATTCTGTCAGGCGAAAAATACACGAACGCCAGGAATCTCAGCTTGATTATGCAGAAAGTTCTAAACAATTATTCAAACCTGTTAACAACTAAACCTCTTCTTCCTCAACTTGACAAAAATAGCTGAAAAACTGAAGAAGCATCAATACTTTTACAGGATCTTTCTGATCGAATGCCTCAACTAGCTAAACATATTACTAAAGAAAAAAACTGATGAAGAAATACTATAATTGATCAAAATGAGTTTCAAGCTCTTGTTGTTACGACTTATGAAAATAGCACAAAAAAATTTAGACTAACATATAAAAATATATATTTCCAGTCTACAAACACTAGGCTTATGTGTTTTATAAAATTAAAATTAAAACAAGTCGAATCAATACAAAAAGTTCACCATATATAGGATTCATCAATGCAGTTAACAAAGTGTATGGTCAATATGAAGAAAGAAAACAGCAAAAGAAATGAAAGAACGAAAAAAGTTAAACAAAAACAGCAGAAACCACAAGTGAGAGAAATTCTTCCAACCGTTCACAAATGAATTGATAAATTTTAACCAGGAACGTAAGAAAAATTAAAGATATGGATGATGATCAATTAGCTAAATATACTGCAGATGATTCAAACCTTTTGTTTGATGTGTTATCAGAACAAACAAAATTGTTTGAGGATGATTGTCGTAAGATGATATTTAAAATTCATTGTAATAATTGTACTACTAATACAGTAGTGACGATTGAAATGTTTTAAAGTTTTCTGTAAAATTAGATCAATTAAAAACAAAAAAAGAGGAATGTTATGATCATCCTGATGCTACTGGAAGTGGTATTCCAAACAGAAGGGGAAGTAGTCTTATTACAAGCCCTGTTACGTTCTTAGGCTCGAATAAACAGTAACATAGAAAGAGTGAAAATAACAAGCTTGTAAAAACTTAATAAACAATTTATTGAGCACAAATATTTTCTAGAAAAAAAATAAACTTACGGTTTTAAGAATCAATTCCAAAATTAATCCAAAAATAATTCAAAATATTATCCACTAGAGAAATTGCAAAAGTCCTAGTAATACAATGTCCAAATAATTCCAAGTTCGAATCCCAGCGAAGTATCCAAGATGGAAGACGATTTCACTTAATATAGTTAGTTCTTAGTAATACAATTCTATGAGCACAATTCTTTCCCAGATAAATAACAAAATAAATCCTCTTTAATCCAAACGAATTAAAATAATTTCCAATAAAAGTAACTTAAAACGACACAACTTAATATTCTAACAGTCAAAGTTCTACTAAATAGTTCGCTCCAAAACATAATTTATATATCTGCTTTTACGTAAACAAGAAAGGGGTCACATGATCTAATAGAATCTTTTAGAACAAAATTACGTTCAAAAAATCACATACACACCGTATGACCGAACTAAAAATAGAAAGATGTTTATAACAAAGCTCCGTAATGTCCTTGGAATCAACCAATCATTTTAAAAGCTTGTTTACAACTCTGAAGCCAGGTCAGATATGAGGTCAACACTTGGTGTTTATTTTTTAAAGTAAAGGTCAGCTCCCAATGAATAAATCTTAAACTCAAAATGTCAAACTTGAATCTGACAAACAAACAATAAAAATTAATATAAATGACTTATATCAAATATACGTAACAGCCCTAATAATTTTCTTTTCTACTTAGTACGATTAGAAGTTCTCATGGGAGAAAAATGAGCTAGAAATAAATTCTCAGGAAATAATTAATGAAGCCGCTGATATTTGTCGACGATTATTTCAAGTTGGTATCATAGATATTAGCATTTACTCGGAACTTATCGACAAACTCGTTGATAAATATCCTAGTGATTAGATAAATGGAGAACAAATAAGATGATCATACAACAACGATCCCGTGGACCTGTAATGGTCAAAGTAACAATTTCACGATTACCAGTCTATAATGCAACTTATGGGTGATGTTCTTGGTAATGTTATTCAAGGGTTATATGCAAGAATGGCTCCCAAAAGAACACCAATAGCAAAACAATTATCGAAGAAAGCTATTAATATTTTTGGTGAAAAAAAGCTCTTGCTGTTATTGTTAATATTACCGGAAAGGCGTTTTCTGTACCCAAGGATAGACAGCACGATAAATACGAAGAAAACTGAAATTATTCCCGCGAATGTCACTACAAAAATAATCCAATCGGCGGATCACAATCTAACAGCCTTGATGAATCAAGAAACAGAACAAAGCAAAAATACTATCTTTATGGGAAGAAGACTTCGTAGGCGACGTTGATTTAGATTGAGAAATATATTATAAAATACTTAACCGTGTATCTGACCCAGCATTTGACATAGACTCACCGGTTCTCAAAGATGAATCTATACGCGATTATCAAATGATTTCTCATGATGTAAGACAAACAAATCAGCGAGACAGAATTGAACTACAAGTTCAAGGTACAAGCATATATTTTCTACCCTCTGATGCATTTATCGAAGCAGAAGGAGAAATTATAAAAGCAGATACAGAATATGGGGGCAGGGATGTCAACGTCGGTTTTGTTAACAATGGTATTATGGCTTTGTTTGACAGCGCTACATATATGATTGATGGAAGAAATATCGAATCAATTAAAAAAAGATGTTGATGTTGCTACAACGATAATAGACCTAGCTAGATATTCCGACGATTATACAAGATCAGCTGGTCCATCAATGATGTTTGCTAAAGATGGCTCCAATTATCTTAATGACAATCCATAGGTTGAGAGACAACCAAAAAACCGTGCTGCTCCTGTTACATTACGATAATATCGAAGGTTATTAAGGTTAATTCTAAATACAATTTAGGATTGAGAACACGTAACATTATGTTGTCAGGGACTCGTAGAAAAGTTTCTATTGCAATTCCACTATCTCACATTTTCGTTTTTTGTAGAAATGTTAAAAAGGTTATTTTCGGTGCCAAACATACAGTTGTACTCGTACGAAAAGATGTTGACAATGATGCTATATGGTGACCTTTGGGCGATGGTGGTAAAATAGTATGAGCAAAACTCTCATTGTGGATGCAGTAATGACTCCATCGATCTCTGAAGAAAATAAATTATTATCCTTTATGGATACAGGAGAAAATCATTACTACCATGGCTAACAACAACAACAGATAGTATTCAGAATAATATTAACGGTATATTTACATGGCATATAGCATCAGTATAATGTGTTTCTGCGGAACGATATATATTTGTTGTGATAAAAGATCATACACGATTAAATTCTTAAGAGCGGAATCATTTGCTATTAAAGAAAGTCGGTATTTCTGAAGTGACATTACGAATAAACGGCCAATGATATTTATGGGAGGTGATCAAAATGTAGATACCGGTCTGAAAATGTTAAAACTATTTTTTACAACATATCCAATTTATTACTTTTCGTTGGACCATCTTGATTTATCCAGAGAAACTGTCATTGATAAACTCTTCCGAGCTCGTGTAACCCTTCTGGTTGTTCCATACACCATATTCCTAATTACAGAGAAAATGATGTTATACTTAGTGACAAATCGATGCAACTTGAAGGTACTGGTGGACAAAGGAGAGTCATTGATGCACCAGTAGAACATTTGTGACACAAAAAGATCACTCGTAATATTATTAATGTCATATCATCATGTAAGTGTTACTCTGACTCCGGGTCAGATGAAAAAAAAACCTTCAAACCGCGTCAGTGAAAAATTCAGGAACTACAATGACACTAAAATACAGTCATATTATAGATGGTCAGATTAAGCTGTAACTGAAGAAAACGTCAGCGTAAAAAATTCAATCCTGCTAAACAGCTGCCACACTAGAGGCTGTCGGGAAAGCGGCAGAAATGGCACTAAAGAAAGCAACAGGAAAAGGTAGTAAAATAAGAGGAAAAGGTCTGAGACTACCAGGGACCCTCGACTGGTACAGAAGCGGCATAAGATTACCTGAGACGATTTAATAACACTATGAACGATGAGCGAGCGAAAAAAAATATTGATTATCTTAATGATCAAAGATAGTTTTCAGAATAAAATGTATTGTGCAATCAGAAACAGACTCTACTGTGTGGATTATCCGCAACAAACGTGACCCTGTTTTATAACAAGAAAAAAACGCTGTGTTAAGTAAAAATTCCAAACCAGGAATGTTGACTGGGATTGATGAACCATATTATATACGAGCATACCCTGTAACCGCGGTTATTTTTGGGATATATCCGTTAAATGATATCAATGATCTTGCTCAGATGAAATTTTCAAAAATAAACTGTGTAGCTGAGCGAGTAATCGAACATTTTTTTACAAACAAGATACGTGGAAATGGACGAACTGATCTCAGACGTAACAAAATAAACGAGTGGGATGAATTAGTAAAAAAAAAATACAGGAGCTACAATTAATGATGTATCTAAGTTAGAAAAAAATACTAAAATTTCCAATAATAGTAGCAACTATAACATAATAAATTTCACACGATTCGAAACATTATAAAAGAAAGGCGCTCCAATAAATACCATTGATCATAATGCGCTTGCGTGGATTAACGCAGTAACAATATTTCCACGAGATCGAACCGTAAGATTTTATCCCCCAAACTCTGGAGGAAATATGTTTGATTTTATTCACCAAATAAGTAAAAACGATCCTATATCAGTATGGCTTTTGCAAAGTGATAAAACAAAATATGATCAATTTGTTCGACCTAACGGTGATTTATTTCGGTTAGAATCAAGGCGCAGATTATGATCATAACCGACATTATGCAAGATTAAATTTAGATGATGATAAATATGTTTTTATAATCGGAAATTCAATAGCGAAAATATATTTGTAAGCCGACATAACGCCTATATGTCTAACGGAAAACGATTAAGTACAATTGTTGGTTATAACGATGATATCTCTCCGCAATATCTAAGATCATCTATGCTCGCTTATATTTCTATAAACTTGCTGTCGATGATCAATAGATTCCTTGACACTGCAATCTGAGTTGCAACGGATTCATTTTATATCGAAAATATATACAGAATTAATGACTCGTTTTACAAACGCGGATGAACTGTGGGTATCATGGAGAAAAAAAGAAATGTAATATAATTATACTGAACCCGCAGATGTTGAAATAGAAGATACTTCCCTGATAAAGTCAGAAACAAAAAATTAAGATATCAGAAATATCGTCTGCGCCATCTATATCCGATCGAGTATCCAGATATAAGACTGTTTGTCTAAATGAACATGGTGGTTGCGGTAAAACAACTCGAGTGATTGAATTATTTAGACATACTTCGCTTTTAGTTGTGTTAACTCCTACCTACAAACTTGCGAAGGCAATGAAAGAGAGGTGTAAAGTCTTGTACTTATCACAGCTTTTTTCGTTACAAGGGAGATAACTGGACTCCTGATCGAATGGGTGAGAAATATATACCTGGAATAATAATTTGTGATGAAATGTGCATAATCGCTAGATATATTAAAAATGTTTCTTGATTGGTTATTGATAAAGAAGACAACTGTGATAATTTGTGGTGATCACTGTCAACCACCGTCATTTGTTGGATTGTCCCGCATGATTGGTTGAAGGTTTGTCTAGATTATTACGAGGAGATAACTGATGATCATGCAGCGCTTGGTACAAATTAAAAGAATTGAAGAAATTAAACAGACTATAACCGAATAAAATTCAGTGCAAAATAATGCGTAGAATAATTTAAGAAGCTTCCATCAACGATTTTTGGGATAAATGGAGACCAAACGATGTGATAATGACAAGTAGAAAGATAGTTCCTGGTATGCTTCAACAACAATTATTTCAGTTACATAAAAAAAAAGGTTTTCAGAATTGCCTGTACCGTTATAATATAGACAAACTGATACACAACGACAGGCTATTGAAGTTGAATTCCGTGACCCTTGACAGAATCAAGGAAACAGTCTCGTATTGAATGATATTGTCGCAGTTGATATCAAGTACGCGCTGACAAATCCCCGTCGACGTTAGGATACGCAATGACAATCCACTCATGCTGATACAGTTGTTTGGATTATTGATAATCGATTCGATTGGTCAAATTTAGTTAATCTCGTAGTATCATGCGTTAGAAGAATTTCTCAGCTGCGAAGGGTTATCGTAAACTTTACTGACACCAACAACGAAATTGTTAGTGATTATATAGTAAGAAAAAACTTAGCTGGTTTTAGACAAAGTGACAAAAACAAAATAATCATAACTTTGATAATGATGTTGAATTTATAATGATGCTAAAACAACAACAGAATAATAGTGTTAGCTGTAACAGAGTAATGTTATAGCAGTATTCAAATCAATATCCAAGACAAATTACCGTTGATAGAAAAGATAGTAGTTGTGTTCATACACGTGATAATACGATGTTGACCTGCCTTGAATGTAATCGAAGTCGAGGTGCTAGTTAAATGATCGTGGTGGTAATTGTGTATCCTCGGGTATTACTTGTATTGATTCATATGTAAATCCACCATGAGAATCAGTTGACTTTTATCTGTATATTGCATGTCTACCTGCAGATCTTTCTACATTAGAACGTTTTTGTGATGTGATGATCCAGATAGGATCAGTCGCTCATTTTTGCCTCCTTCAATTTCACCTGGCTCTTATTCGTTTCTTACGGTAACATTAACCTAATACTGGTTGTTTCGAAAAATCATGTCGTTGTGGTCTATAGTCTTTGTGTGATCGCGTTAATAAGGTTTCACTTTGGTTGTTCGAATAAATTCATTCAAGATTAAACATAGCAACAACAGAAATAAACACATTCCAAGTTATATCAATTAAACTGACAAGTTTGTGACCTCAGCATAGAACCTCATAAACAACACACACACACACACACACACACACACACACACATATGCCGTACTATATATTCCAAAGGACAATTTTCTAGTACAGGGTGGTCCGAAAAATAATATCCCTCGCGCCAAATGTAGTCGGCGGGAATATTTGTGTGGACCGCGCCCATACAATTATTAGTTCTATTTTTAGAATGTAAATCTTGTCATCGGCTACATTTCGGGCAATTTCGGTTCCCGACAGAATACAATGTAAAAAATATTAGTACCAATAGGCACATGAGGATAAAATATGATCGCAGTAACCTGTTTTAGCTAATAAATTGATTGCTTAACTTAAAACTAGAAGCTCTCCAGCTCCCTTTTATCTCTTCGTATTTCTTCAATAGACGTCTCTGCCCCCTTTACCTCCAAATTAACAACTACAACGTTCCATAGAGAAATTTTTCTTTACAGTTAGATGGTTAAAATTATGCTTGGCCGCGCGTCCCTTCCGGCCAAATTAAAAGAAAAAGAAGGTAACATTTAATGGTCGGTCCCTAACGCACAGCTCTATAAACACGTTTAAACAGCGCAAATAGGTTAGTTTTCATTTGCAATGGAACGTGCCATAATGGATCATGCTACTGACACTGTCTACCTTGAATATGGCTGATAAATATGATCCTTAGTTGAATCAGACAAATTTTAAAATATGGCTACGGGAGGTGGACCACTATCTTCTGACTCGGGACAACTGAACTGTCCGATCTGTCTAGAAACATTAAAATGCCCGAGATCTCTGACCTGCTTGCACACATTTTGCGACGGATGTCTGAAAAAGTATATTTGCGACCTATATCAAAAAGGGGCCCTCAAAGCAGGATTTCCTTGCCCAATGTGCAGAAAAGATATGTCACTATGCGGTGAAGAGGAGCCGTCATCTTCATGGGCAGAGAAATTCAAAGTGAATCGATTTATTATTGATAATATGTCGGGGGACGTAGAAAACACGGAAGTTGATCAAATGTGCGGACCTTGTTCAGTTTTGGAGATTTCAGGTCATGCGCAAAAATACTGCATTGAATGCGTTGAATTTCTTTGTGATAAATGTGTGAGACAGCACCAACGACTAAAGGGCACTAAATCACATATTCTTATCCAGACAGATGAGTTGAAATCAAACACACAATTTGCATTTAATCAGTCTGATTTACAAATGTGCTGTAAACACCCTAATAAGGAGGTGGAATTTTTATGTAAGGACGATAACTCTCTCTGCTGCAGTATATGTGTTGCGTATGAGCACAAAATATGTACAGATATTGTTGATTTAAATAAGACAGTCGGAATCAAGAAAGCGGATGTACAGGAATCACTTGGAAAATTGAGCCAGTTTTTGATCCAAGTACAGGCTATGGTCAAAACCAATAAATATCGCCATGATAAGGTCGAAAATCAGACGCAGGAAGTATCACAGAAAATGAAATCCTTACGAGATAGGATTAATGTCATGATGGATGTTCTTGAAAAATCAGTATCTGATAAAAGTATGGCAGCTAAAAATGAGGAAGTCACGTCCATACTTAATCAAAATAGTCAGTTACAATCACAGAAAGCGGCGATTGAAAGCTCTATTTGTCTTCTGGAAATGATATGCCAACATGGAAACGAAAAGCATGTGATCATCGCGAACTACAAAATAAAAGACCAGATAGAAAATTACTCAAAATCCATAAAAGACGAAGAATCCAAGTTGGTCACTGTTGATATGGAATTTGATATGGACAAAGACTTTGAGAGGAAGCTGCTCCTGTCATCTAACCTTGGGGAACTTATGGTCACCAAGAGAAGCACCCAGGTTTCTCATGAATATACACTAGAAGATTTCGGCCTTCCCAGAAAACCCAAGGATTTTGAGATAAGCAGTCCTACAATCGATCATGCTTCAGGGTATTCCTCATCGACACCAATGTATACTAGTGTTTGTCATCTTCCGGATGGACGGCGTGTTCTATTTGATCGTAACAATTTCACGTGCGACTTATATGATGATTTCTTTTATATGCTCACGTGAGTAAATATTAATTATGAAGCTCATTATATCAGAACATTAGGTGATAACCATATAGCAATCAGTTCTTATAAACACAAATGTTTGGAACTAATTAAGATAACAGACAAGTTCGAAACTCGAAGAAAAATAACGACTGATTCACAATATGGTGGGATGGATTTTATAGGCAGGGAACGATTAATTTGCGCGACCTTGTATGACCCAGCAAATGAGTGGCGTTTAACAACCATGGACACGAGTCTAAACGTCATAAGTTACATTACTGTGGATAATCTGGCCGAACGTTTGATGGCTCAGTTTATGTGAAGTACGATAAAGCATCATCGACTGTGTATCAATCATCGTGGAAAACCGATGCAGTCTATGCCATGTCTATGTATGGTACCCCAAAATTCACTTACACTCAAGCAGATCTGCGTCTTCCACATAGCCTAGACTTGGACAGGGACGGCAACATTTACATTTGTGCGAAGAATTCACATAACATTCACCAGCTATCAAGTACTGATGGAGAACTTATTAGAATCATATCCGATGTAAAACTGAGAAGCCCGGTTGATAATTCATTCCACCCATTTAGGGATGAATTCGTTGTTATATGTGATAATACAGATGCAAATGTGCTTCTTTTCAGGTTTATATAATACGAAGAGATTCTGTAGTTGAAGAAGAAAACAAAAGATCAGATTGTCATGTGCAGTGATATAGATATCGCCGATCTTATTACATAAGTGCGGGTTACTATAGTCTCTGTCTACATCCCCGTTTGTTTGTACCCCCCTGCCGATTTCAGTAACTTAAAACATAAACAAGATAAAAAGTCAATGTTACTCAATTCATTCATTGATTTATAATTTCTAACCCGATTGCGACCACGCTGTCCATAACACCTTTATCATCTGCGCGTCTGATGCTTAACGGAAGTTTTCATACTAACACGACACCATAATGCACACAATCTGGGCAAGTCTTTTATCCGCAAATAGACTTTCGTCATTGCTCCTATTTGGTTAGTCCCGGATACCGTCAATTACGGTAAGGTTAAGAGTTATATCCCTTTGCCACCTATAAACTCTACCTTCTATTTACATACATGCGCATTTATGCATCCGCCCCTTTGCTGAAAATGGACTTGTCCAGGAACTGGAAATTGATCTCGAGGATGGCCATGGCTGTAATGAAAACTTCCGTTAAGCATCAAACGCGTAGACGATGAAGGTGTTTTGGACACCCTGGTCGCAATCGGGTTAGAAATTATAAATCAATGAATGAATCGAGTAGGATTTATTGACATTTTATCTTGTTTATGATTTTTGCTGAGCGGTTATTTGGATATCAATACGCGATGAAATTTATTCAAGACAAGAGATCTCGTGTATATACCCCATTTACAAAATGAGTTTTCGAAACAAAAACTTCTCGGTAATGTGACTGTAAAATATTTATATGAACCAGGTGAACTTGAAGGTGGTAAAAAAGAGCTACTGATCCTAGTTGGAGACTTACCCCACATAAAATATCTAACATAACAAGATCCACGGGTAGACCTGCGATCTATAGATTAGATTCAACTGCTCCACAGCATGGATTTACACGTGAACAGTTACAAGTGATACCCGAGGATACACAACTGCCACCACGACCACTTAATTAGCACCTCTGAGTCTCTTACAGTCTAGACAGGTCAGTATAACATTTTCTCGTGTATGACTAAGACTGCGGTAAATTGTCTGCGGTAAATTGTCCTGGAACTTTATCCGAATATTGCCATATCATTATACAATTACAGCTTGCGCAATGATTATTCTGTTGTTTTAGCATCATTAAAAATTCAACATCAATATCATATTCTCGATTTTTTTTTTGTCGCTTTGTTTATAACTAGCGAGTTTTTTTTATTATATCATCGTTGACAGTTTCATTGCTGCTGGTGTCATTAGAATCTAAAACGATTCTACGAAGTTGATTTATTCTTCTAACTCGTGACAATGAGAGATAAACTAAATTCGACCACTCGATGCGATCATCTACGATCCAAACAACTGTATCAGAGATGGTTAACCCTTGAGATGAGTGTATCGTCACTGCGTATCCTAGTGTCCAGGGAGATTTGTCAGCGCGCAATGCATCTTTGCCAACATTGATATCGTATTGTTTTTCCAGACCCGCCACATCCATTTAAGTAATCGGTTTTATATCTACATACTGGATCGGATAACGAAGGTGCATTAGATAGTTCTGACCTTTGATTATGTTTCATGTAATTATCTTCAACCGTAACATCTGCTGATTTAGAATAATCATGTAACATTTCTTGTTTTATTCTCCATGATCCCCAACACTCATCAGAATTCGTAAAACGATCCACTGTGTCTTTATAATTGCTATCTATAAAATGAATCCGTGTCGACTCTTACTGCGGTGTCAGGAAATCAGATAACAATTTTAGAATCATATTTGGTATTCCATAATCCGCCGTGTCCATATTCTACACAACTAGCTTGAACATCTGAGAGAAATTCAAATCGTGTTGGTCTCCATAGATTTTTCTCTCTGGCGAAATGTGCCGCGACAGATGAAACAGTAAAACAGTTTGTTAGTAATTGCTCGGTATTATCCTTTGAACATTAGTCAACGAGTTTTCTCATCGCGCCGTGAAGAAATTCCGTATGGTATATTTCATCGTTAGGTCTTACAAATTGATCAAATTTAGCCTCCTCATCTTCAAAACTCTGAAATAACCACACTGACACAGGGTCGTTTTACTTAATTCGTAAATAAAATCAAATTATCCGTGTAGTATTTTACGGTTCTATCTCGTGGAAATATTGTTACTGCGTTAGTCCATGCGTGCGCATTATTATCAATGATATTTACTGAAGCTCCTTTTGATTTATATATCGATTCGTATAATACTTCTTCTGTTATAGTTGCTACGGTTGTTGGGAATTTTAATGTTTTTTTCTAGCTCGGATACAGCTTTTATTGTAGCACCGGTATCCTTGACTGATAAAACCCATTCGTTTATTTTGCTACGTCTTAGATCTCTCAGACCGTTTCCACGCATCGCTTTTGTAAAATACTCTGTTACTCGCTGAGCGACACAATTTATCTTTGACAGTTTCACAGGTTTTATATTCGCAACACTTGGTTTTTCATTTATCGGATAAATTCCATAAATAACCGGGGTCACAGGATACGCTCGCTCGTAATACGGTTTGTGTATTCCGGTCAATATTTCTGGTTTGGAATTTTGACTCACAATGACAGGTTTTTATTTGAAGATATGGTCGTATTAACAAGAATAATCCAGTTTCCTATTTCTGAAAAATATATACTTTTTATGCTTGAGATGCGCTATTATACTCGCTGCTCGTTTATCATTCATTGTAGCATCAACACCACCATCGATTCAAAATGTTGACCAGGAGTGAGATGCACCATCTTTCTTAAATTCGTTCATAGCTTCGTAAATTGTATTAATCATGGTTTTATCACGCACTAGATCCTTCCATGGTGCATCTACAGAGATTCTATCGAGATTAAATTTATAGCTTTTTGAAGGTTTCATTTTGGATAATCTCTCGAATTCCTGCATATTATAATTAAAACAAGTATTTAAATAAAGATATTTTATATAATGAACCACTGTAAATGGCTGATGACAGGATCCGTAACTCCTTGTTATAAATCCTGCATAAACGAATTTTGTGGATATCATTCACAGAGTGTACGACGAGGAAGCTTTGGTCTGAAACCTTGTATACGAAGCAGTGTTGGAGGACGAGAAAAATACAATTGTGCCTCCAATGTGGTGGTAAGCGAAACAGAGAGCTTAAACGGTTATATGATAAAGAAATAATGACATTGACAGCTTCCCTGACAAAGTCATAAGAGTTTTTTTTTTTTTACAAATATGCGTCTTGAACTACGAAGCATCACGTGATGGTGCAATCAGACACAGATGGTTGAAAAAACCAGTGGGCACTGCCAGTAATCTTGGTTATCTAATATTTAGTGCTGGAAAAAGTTATCATTGTCACATATTCATATATGAAGTATATAACGGAGAAATTCCTCATGACCTTGTGATTGACCATATTAATGGTATAAAAACCGATAATAATTTATCTAACCTTCAAGCTATCACTCAAAGTCAAAATATAAAACGTGGTCGCACAGGAATGCATAAAAGAACTGTGAAAAATATAAAATCAGCGAATGCTGAGACGGGAGAAGAATTAATATTTCAATCAATGAGTGAAGCCGGCAGCTATTTTTATATATGTACGCCTTGAGTATGGCGTGTACCAGAAAATGTATGTAAATCATCTCTCTCTCTCTAAGAAATGTAACCAGAGAATATATCTAAATACAGGTAATTATTCCCATTTTTTTTACTAATTATTATATAATGAATTATGAAAATATCAATTGTATAATTTCTGCTGTTACAAATTTGAAAAATCAACAAATACAATTATCTGATAAACTAAATTGTGACCAAATCCTTTCTGATTTTGAGTACTTGCACAAGATTATATCTGAAAATAAGTATACACTACCTTCGCAGTATAAATTCATTAAGGAAATCCAACACGCTGTTAATGCATCATTAGCAAATAATAGCGAATGAAGTAAATTCGTACCTGTATTTACCGCAGTAAAAAAATAAGATCAGAATTAGCAAAGGAATATGAAACAAAAAATAATATTAATTCACGCGTAAGATAACTAAAATAGATTATAGAAACTAGTTCATGGAATGAAAGTGAGTAGACAGGAATATACTAAATATTTTTCACAAAAAAAAAACAAATTTTTTGGCACCTGATTGCGACATCCAAGATCGAGATCTTAAGATGGAAATCTTAGAATTTCACATAAAGACATTTTTTGGGTAAAATTTCATTGTCGAGGTAAATTAAGTTACCGGATTGTTCAGTGAAATTAAAATTTATTCTCGTTAATACATTATTATGACATTGCATATATACTAGTTTTACTGGTTCTTGAACGATTAAAAACCCAAGTGGAACCAGTGGTGTAAACGAATATAAAATATACCCCTGCTGGGCCTGATTTGATTTTTCGAGATTTATTTTTGTAGCTTCCATCATTATCATCACATACTAGATTTACTGAGTTCACTGAAGATATATTGACATTCCCAGATGCTATATGTCTCTTACATCCATCTAGGTCATTATTATGCTTGAGGACAGTTGGTGATGATGTTTTATTTCCATGCAGCAAGATCAGAGGAAAGTTTACGTTGATAAGATCATCAACTGATTTTCTTGATTGTTCTGCATTATACCCAGGAAACTTGAAATTATGTAAATCATCTTCTGTTATCTTATATTGATTGATATATTTTGTTTATACTGATCAATATTATGGCCTGGACCATTGGCTGGTTGAGATATTCCATATCGGATACAAGCTGTTTTAATATCTCAATATGTTTAATGGTTTCAACTTATGTCAAAAAGATGTTCTTGGAAGTGTTGCCATAGTTGCTGTAGTTGTGTTTTGTGTTCTTGATTAATGATTTTAAAATATTTAGTAATACCTTCTTCCCTGATAGTTGTAGGTTTAGTATATCTTCTATCGTGGAGTAGTTCATAAAAATCCCAAGAATGTCCTCCATTTTCGCCATCACCTGCATAAATTGGACCAATAGCTACAGTATTTGTAGTTTTTATGTCACGTAAATGTTGTTTGTATTGTGGGGCAATTTCGTGGCATGATTGCGTGTTCGTTGTATAATCGGACCTTTTAGGTTCAGGTATTTGTAAAGCTGTCCGAGGAGTAATTTCAGGCCATCCTAGTACTGTTGTGATCAATGACTGATAAATATCTACAATATAGCCAGGTGAGTTTATCTCGATCGTGGCTGATAATGTCGATTCGTGAGCCATTATAGCAATTTTTTATTCTTTTCTCGTAATGGATTGTATTCTACGCTGGAGTTCATTATTGATCAGTTGATTTTTGATAATTACTGGACGGTAGAGAAACAAAAGTCCAATCAGAAGTTCCATCTGGTTTATTTTTATTTGCAAACACTAGAGAATTATTCGGTTGCTGCCCACCAAATGATTTTGATCTAATATTTGGCCAGCTCTAATACACTTGTAATTTTGCTAGTGCGATTTCCAGGAATTACAGTTGGGAAATTGATACTAAATTCAGGGTTAGCTGAGGTTATTGAGATCATGGTTGTTCTTGCCAGAGTTATATTCGTGGCTATCTGTTGCAATAATTCCATTGTCATTATTATTGTTATGTTTATCTAATTTTGATGTTGCTGTGTGATAGATGTTAGTCATTACTGAAAATTCTTTATCGGATATCAATGTATCGTCGAGACTGGGTGATATCAACGAAGATATTTGAGAATATGCAGCCGTTGCGATATATAACTTAATTATATACTCGGGTTGTTTATTCTGACTGCATGTAGATATTTGTTTTGCAATGATATTATGAAACCTGTAATTGTTGTTGCTGCTGAAACATACATTGTAACAACTACAGGTGTAATCATTGTTACTGTTGATAACAATATACCCGTTCCAGCAATAACACTTGAAACCGAATACACAATTATGTTAACACGGGCAATACACCTGCGGTATTTTTATTTTTATTTTTACCTAATACAAATCGACGAGATTTTTTTAGTTTAGTTTGAAACTCGCGCACTTGATCGTATCGATATTGTTCCACGTTCATTATACTATTTACTTAAATCAGTTACAAATTCTGCATACCATGTGATTGATATTGATGCTAAATTACCATCAGTAGAGGTTATTGTAAACACCTCCATGATGCCCTTATCTAGTATTGTACTTGCAGTAACAATTTCCGTGGACATGCTTGATGATACGTTAAACTGTACTGCTGAAAGTAGGATTAATATATAAATACCCCGGACAGCTGCAGTAACTTGAATGATGTTATTTTCCAGGTGAAAGATCCATGATGTGTCGAGTACAATATTTTGTTTATGTGGTATTTCAATTATATCAAGCCATGCAGCGATAGCAGGAAAATCACTAACGATATTATCATATGTTTGTTTAATCGTATCAATAGTTGTTTTAATATAAGAGAGTTTCATGGGGATCGCCGGCGGAGTACCAAATAAATTATCCGCGGTTTCATCCGCTTTTCTAAAATTCCTACGGAGGTTTGCAAACGTACCTGCATTAACATCATACTCAGCCCGCAACATTGATATATTATTGTCTGTGGTTTTAGATTCGTCCCGCAGCTTTGTTAGTTTATTGTCTGTTGTTTTATTTCGTCTCGCAGCGTTGTTAGTTTATTGTCTGTGGTTTCATATTCATCTCGCAGCGTTGTTAGTTTACCATCTACATAGTTTTTTTTTATCACAGCATCAGTGTCCAATGTTGGATTACCAAGTGCATTTATTTTATTCGAGTTCATGTTGAACTCGCCCGTCATTGTGTTGCTGGATTTTTTTTTTATTATCTAACTCATTTGAAAAAAGAACCCATGGTTTAATCCTACCAGTAGAATCAAACACTGCTAGGGAAGTTTCGGTTACTCCATTAAGTTTAATTAGAATATCATTCAGGGAAACATTACTCGCTTTTAATTTCCCCTGTCTTGAAATAAGACTATTTCATCTGGCTCCACATTTGCGAGATTTAACATTTCATCCTCGATAAAAAAAATTACATCTTTGGTTGCCGATATTTACCCGGTGTTTTTTTTTTTGTTCAGGCTTTAGAGAGATCTCCCATAAATATCAATCATTTTATTTTAAGATCTCCCTAAAAAGCAATTACTCGTGTATTCATGTACGATTTTATAGGGTGGTTTACTTGATGATGATATAGCATCACAGGAGTCTGACGTTTTATCAATAAAGTACGGCGAAATCTCTGACAACATGAATTCCCCTTATCGGTAATATAAATAAACACAAGGAGTGCAAGCGTGACCACAACCTTTGGTCGATTCGACTTTTTCTCACGAGTCTTTTGTCGCTTCAGAATCGCAAGAAGACTGAAAAACTACACATATACATTCAAAGGACAGTGACGTACCAACGCATAACTCTTAAATGACCATGTTCTGAATCCAATCGGCGAATTAACCTTTATTTTCACCATTACGGTCACAATCCCTTTCTGGAAAAATCGATCTGATGGAAGTAGCTCATTCTACCAGTTTTTACCCTGCAGGCAATCATGGATTTACTACATAAGTCATAGTTGGTTTATAGTGGTTGTAGTGTATGATCATCTTATCTAATTGTTATTTATCTAATGTGGTGACGATCAATTACTATAATAACCATCAATGAGTTCATCAATAAATTCTTAATATTCTCTAATATCCATGATACCTGTAACTTTGAAATAATCGTCTACAAATATCAGCGGCTTCATTAATTATTTCTGGAGAATTATTTTCAGCTCGTTTACCCCGTATGAGAACTTCTAATCGTGCTATATCGGAGAGAATAGTATTAGGACAGGCAACAAGACCACTCCCGTGAGTTCCACTCAGAGAAAATCCCTCACCGCTACTATAACTAGTTGCGCCTTGCACATCATCAGATTTTACTTCAGGTCCCAGTCCCAATCTTTCTAAAATATCATCTGTTATTCTTTCTTGTTGAGATGTGGAAGGCTCATATTTTGAAGATTTTTGTCTCTTCCAATGTTGTTTTCTCTGTTTTAGTTCTTCTTCTCGCGGTTTTTGTTCGTTTTTTCGCTGTTTTCGTTCTTGCATTTTTTTTTCGTTTTTGTTCTTCTTTTCGCTGTTTTTGTTCTTCTATATTTTGCATTTTTAGTTGTTCATATTGACCATTTATTTTATCTACCGCATTGACATACGGTGCACTTTTTGTATCAACTCGGCGTGTTTTAGTTTTAATTTTTCAATGTACATCAGTGTTGCACATCTCTAATATATATGTTATGTACCGGTTTCAACATTCCTTTTCTATCTTTGTAACGCGTAGCAACAAATTTGAAAAAAAAAATCATCTAGATTATCTTTATCGATTTTTGTTAAAGTATCTTCAATAAATTTATTACGTAATTCTTCGACTATTTCTTCATCGTTTTTTTTTCGGACCAAATTGAAGTCTTGCCGGACCAGGAATATTTTGTGTTTTTTCAATTATCCCCATAATTTTTTCAAGTTCAGGGAGAATAGCATTTTCTCCTTTCTCGTTAATCCTTAATATCTCCCAATATAACTCTTTCAGTAGCTATTGCAGCTTTTTCAGTAGCTGTAGTAACGGGTTAGAATAATTGTTCAGCACCTGTGACAAAATCAACTTGAGATTCCTGTCGCTGTTGTAATTTTGTCTGACAGAATCACGGAGGGGTATAAATGTTTTAATCACATCTAGTCGCTCTTGAGCTAATCTAGTTGTTACCGATTCTCCTACCATTATTGTTATATATGATTTAATTTGTAGCAGCAGAGAGGGCGCGACAACAAATATGCGTCTTGAAAAGTTCTGTTTTTCTTTTCGGTTTCGTAGGAGGCTTTGGTTTGACAAATAGACATCTCGTATGAAACGAAACTGACATTTTCCAGTTTGTATGAATTAGTTTCGGTCTGTTCATCCTCTCTGTTGCTGAAAGTCTTTGTGTTGTGATCAGAATAGCCTCAGTTTTATCATCATTCATCTGCAGCTTGTCACATGTCATCCATGATTTCGCATCAGAAATGCACCTCTCTACTCCTTGGATGGTAGCATCAACTTCAGTTGCGTGGCTAGATTTGTATATTTGAGTGTCATCAGCATACAGTTGGTGAGACACGGGATGATTATCTATGACGCTTGAGAGCAGCTGAATGTATAGAATGAAGAGAACAGTACTTGAACCACTTTAAGGCTGTATAATGAATGCCTAATACATGCTGGAGACGGTGAAGTAATATATCATGGTCTATTGTGTCAAATGCTGCAGACAAATCAAGGAAGGCGAGGACTGTAATTCTTTAAATCACTATGACTGTGATTTTTCAAATCTCTCTCTCTCTCTCTCTCTCTCTCTCTCTCTCTCTCTCTCTCTATATATATATATATATATATATATATATATATATACATGTATACAAATGCTAGGATATAGCAAGCATAAAATCTACTGACATCGCAGACACAGATTTCCTACTGCACTGGCAAGCCAAGGCATGGGCTGGTCATTTGCGATTTAAAGCATGTAATCTATACTCAGTCTCAACTATACCAGTGTATTTTGTGACATCAGATCTCTAATACAGTTGGCTACATGAAAGATATATAGTTACAGACTGTTATGTGTATTTAATTTATATTGTGTGCATGACTTTTGTCTGTGCTTGAGAGTTGTGGATAGAGTCTTTGTATACCTGGCTTTGGTTATGGTTGTCCATTGTAAACATGATGTTTATTTGAATTTAAATTCAAGTCTTCACCTTTTTACAATTTAGTGGAAGAATCCAATGAAATGATTGGCATTCCAGAACATTCTATTGTGTGATAGTTAAAGTATGGATGTTTATATACTGGAAATCTGTAAAGCGAATAATTCATTCCTGATTTATATCGGTCTGTGGGAATCCATGATCAGAGTTTCAGTTGTGTTCATATATGATTTGAGAGGAATTTTTTTAATTTATCCATTGGAATTACTAAAGTGCTCATTGTCCTTAAATTAATACATTACTTTGGTTGTTTGTGAATTCATTCAAACACATTTTGGAATGCATCATTGGTATGATAATTCATAACTAAACAGTAACACTGCTACTGTGCCCAAGCAGCATGACTATTGGAATTCATTCAGAACAGGCTATATTCTCCAACTTGTGATACAACACTTAGGA
Organism: Unio pictorum; assembly: GCA_030141615.1. Lineage (NCBI taxonomy): Eukaryota > Metazoa > Mollusca > Bivalvia > Unionida > Unionidae > Unio > Unio pictorum. The sequence continues at coordinate 379,258 of JARLTB010000029.1, read as the reverse complement.
TTATTTGGGATTTAATTAACGGTACTTTTTTATTAATATAATTTTCCCTTTTGTAAGTGAAAGAAATAATTTTTTTAAAAATTTACTAACCTTGTTTTCCTTTTTGTGTTACACAGTTTAAGATCTCGAGTTGTAAGACTGTCCCTTAATCTGTAAGTATATGACTAGAAATAGTATCATCCCAATTTCTGTTTATTGTCTTCCATCACCCCATGCATCTTAAAGTCCGAGTCTCCTGAGAGACCCCAATCAAAAGTAAATTTTATACCTCTTAAATGTGTAGTGTATTAGTTGTTGTATGACACAGCAACATGACAATTCTACCTCTTGCCAAATCTCTCACCCAAGCCATCACCAAGGTAACGAATGATGATCTGATGGTAAAAGTTAAGTCCTCTTCTAATCGTTCACAAGTCCACAATGCTAACTACAACCACAACACCATGGATCTTTAAGCTGTTTCAGAATATGCACAGTATTAAAACTGCAAAATTGAAAATACCTTATAGTCTTTGCATTTTCTAATCTCAGAAGAAAAGTCTAATCTGATGCACAGCCTTGGGACTTGAGATTTCTTGACTGCTTAAACATAAATGTAGTATTATGATTGGAGATTTTTAAAAAAATTTCCTCAAATTTTATAAATGCATTTGGACTGATGTTCAGTGTAACATCTTTAAGGAACAAACCCTATGAACAAAAGAATAGGATGAACATAAAAGCATAGGTTTGAGTCACAAAGACACATATTGGTCCAATACAATAGACAAAGCTGTGTACTATACAATAGACAAAGCTGTGTACTATACAATAGTCAAAGCTGTGTACTATACAATAGTCAAAGCTGTGTACTATACAATAGTCAAAGCTGTGTACTATAAAATAGACAAAGCTTTGTACTATACAATAGACAAAGCTTTGTACTATACAATAGACAAAGCTGTGTACTATACAATAGTCAAAGCTGTGTACTATACAATAGTCAAAGCGGTGTACTATACAATAGTCAAAGCTGTGTACTATACAATAGTCAAAGCTGTGTACTATACAATAGACAAAGCTTTGTACTATACAATAGACAAAGCTGTGTACTATACAATAGTCAAAGCTGTGTACTATACAATAGTCAAGGCTGTGTACTATACAATAGACAAAGCTTTGTACTATACAATAGTCAAAGCTGTGTACTATACAATAGTCAAAGCTGTGTACTATACAATAGTCAAGGCTGTGTACTATACAATAGACAAAGCTGTGTGCTATACAATAGTCAAAGCTGTGTACTATACAATAGTCAAAGCTGTGTACTATACAATAGTCAAAGCTGTGTACTATACAATAGTCAAAGCTGTGTACTATACAATAGACAAAGCTTTGTACTATACAATAGACAAAGCTGTGTACTATACAATAGTCAAAGCTGTGTACTATATAATAGTCAAGGCTGTGTACTATACAATAGACAAAGCTTTGTACTATACAATAGACAAAGCTATGTACTATACAATAGTCAAAGCTGTGTACTATACAATAGTCAAGGCTGTGTACTATACAATAGACAAAGCTGTGTGCTATACAATAGACAAAGCTGTGTACTATACAATAGTCAACTGATCATTTTATACTATTCACAAATATAAGCTTTCAATAAAGGGTTGCCTTTCATTTCACATTATGGCACCTGGTTTCAATTTTACCAAAAGTAAGTTAACTTTTAGATTATACTGGTAATGTTTAGGTATGACATAAATATCAGCCAATCAGATCGGTTGATTCTAGACTTGAAGTTGAAATTAGGACTTGCGTTCTTTCATTGAAATCCAAGCCTGATCTTTTTTCATATCATAAATACACTCAAACAACTCAATAGTCAAAAGCTGTGTACTATGCAATAATCAAAGCTGTGTACTATACAAAAGACAAAGCTGTGTACTATACAATAGTCAAAGCCGTGTACAGTAGTCCCCCTCTTGAACGGCCCCCCTGACCAGCGGCCACCTGCTTCTTACGGCCAGAATCCCTTGGCACTGAAGAATTTGTATTCAAATGTACCCCTTAAGAGCAACCACCCCTCTAACGCGACCAGCTGCCAGCATTTTAGTACAAAAAATGAAAAATGTCCCCCTCATGAACGGCCACTTTTGTTTCTTCAAATGTATTCAGAACCAATAATTAATTCAAATCTTGACGTAAGGTCAGCAATTTTGATTATCTCTATCGTAGATACACGTCTCCAAGTGTAAAGTCACCGTTAAATGTGTCGACTAAAGATTTATAGTATATCATTATCTATAAAATTCGATGTTTACAGGAAATGGGCTCAATAATGTTATGATAGAGTTTGGGGTTTAACACCTATGTTGAGTTCTTCTCTTTGATGATTATAACCAGATGTAATTGTTATAATCATAACAGGGTCAGCATAGGCTAAAAATAGATTTTGTACATTGGCACACAGAGAACCTTAAAAAAAAACAACAGGGTACCAGACAAAGACTGGAAAAATCACGTGACCACACATTATGGCTTCCTTTACAAAGACTGTATTTCATACAATTGACACAAGTTTTGTCTGCATTATTAAATCACATACAGTCAGCAATAACCGAACAAATCATTACCAAACATTAAAATGTCATCACGTTAACAGATAATTTTTTTTAGAAGAAAGTCGGTTATTCTACTCGACGACATCGGGGAAGGGGGGGTGGGGTGGGGTGATGCCGAACAAATTTATGTAGAAAAGACTCTAAAAAACAAGTTTATGTTGAAATAATTTGAATAAACAAAGTCATAACCGATAAGAAAGTTATTCAGCAGCAGTGGGAAAATGGAGCAAATGGAAACATAATTATGTACCAAGATGTAAATTACGTTTTTCAATCCATTTGCAATGTGCATGACAACAATACCCGCTCGCATATCACACTTACGCCAAGAAAGAATAAATAGTAATGTATATTTAGTTGAAATGAATTTGTTATTATAACAAAAAGAACCTTTAAATGATTAATGTTTCATTTAGACGAAGATATTACATGTTTTGAAGTATGTAGCTTTCTTACTACGTACATTACATATACATGTACTTCTCATAATAAATTTGACCCCCCTCTAGAACGGCCACCCGTCTTATAAGGCCACTTTCCCGGTGCAGCAGGGGTGGCCGTATAAGAGGGGGACTACTGTACTATACAATAGTCAAAGCTGTGTACTATACAATAGACAAAGCTGTGTACTATACAATAGACAAAGCTGTGTACTATACAATAGTCAAAGCTGCGTATTATACAATAGTCAAAGCGGTGTACTACAATAGACAAAGTTGTGTACTATACAATAGACAAAGCTGTGTACTACAATAGACAAAGCTGTATACTATACAAGTCAACTGATCATTTTATACTATTCACAAATATAAGCTTTCAATAAAGGCTTGCCTTTCATTTCACAAAATGGCAGCTGGTTTCAGTTTTACCAAAAGTAAGTTAACTTTTAGATTATACTGGTAATGTTTAGGTATGACATAAATATCAGCCAATCAGATCGGTTGATTCTAGACTTGAAGTTGAAATTAGGACTTACATTCTTTCATTGAAATCCAAGCCTGATCTTTTTTCATATCATAAATACACTCAAACAACTCAATTGGAAATCATCATTTTGTATGTCTTAGATTTCTCATGTTACCCAGCCAAAATAGGCAAGTTATATTCTGATGTACATATCACGTTATCTGCCCCTGGGCAGGCAAGCTTTTGGAAAATCTTATACCTGTACAATCAATAGAAAAAACTTTCAGCCATAGTCCAATACTAAAGAGGGTCAAGGTCAATAACTTCCAATCCCTGAATAGGATTAAATAGAAGAAGCAACATACAAGATGTCTTTGACATCTTTGAGAAGTAAATAACAACAAAACAAGGTCGCTTTTGCATGATCTATACATATTGTCATAAAATACAGTGTAATGAATAGCAACAAACATTAATACTGACAGCTTTGCTTTCTTTTAAGATACATGTTAGTGGTGATCATATTTGGCAAGATATCTAATTAGCCTTCATTTAAAGCACAGCAAATGATAAATCTCTCCAAGAACTCTGCTAAAGTTATTTTTTAATTTAGAAATATATGATAGCATAGACTTTACAGCTTCATGTTTTTAACTCGAGTCCTGGGTTAATGTTTTTCACTGTAGTTATGATAGTTTATACTGCATTTTTCTGGATATTCAATAAATGTCATGGCAACATAATCATTCTGTAAAGCTATGCACAAAGAATATGGGTACAAATTAAATGTATCAAAAAAATAAAATTGTCAGAATTGTTTAGGAAAAAACCCAATATATTGCAAGATTTATTCACGTGAAGAAAAATCTCAGTATTTTAATCATGATGTCAAATTGACACATCCAAAGTTATTCAAATGTATTAGTTGCACAAATTCTGGACAATAACAGGATTTATATCAACATCTTAAACACAAGATGTGAAATTTTCTTTCAATGGCAAATAAGTGAAAATCCTTAAAATGGCACCTACATCTATATTCATTACATAATCAATCAAAATGTGATCCATTAATTATAATACAATTACAAAATGTGATCCATTAATTATAATACAATTACAAATGTGATCCATTAATTATAATAAGGCAAAAACATTAAAACAAAAAAAATAGTACAGTATAAGTGGACGGATGTTAAAAAAAATGGAAGGAAAATAAATATGGCTGGAAGAAATAAAATGGATGGAAGTAAAAATAAAATTACAAGTATTTAAAAATAAAATTACAAATATTTAAAAATAAAATTACAAGTATTTAAAAAGTGGTAAAACATAAAAACATTACACTTACTGTAATAATAAATAGTATTTGCTGATAATAATCGACAATATACTTTATCAGTAATTCTAGAAGACTTGTTTTATCATGATTAATGCTATTTGCAAAAGCGAAGTGAAGAATACAAATAAAACTTGCCCTCTGCTCTTTTAACATTAAATACATTGAAAACCTGAGATGTATTTGTTTCAAGCTATTTCCCATGTGACATTAAACCTGAGATGTATTTGTTTCAAGCTATTTACCATGTGCAAGAATCAATAAAGACTTAAATAAGTCAGCCTAATCTCTTCAAAGATTTCACCATTTTTTTTATTAGTATATGTAATTTAGATTATTATTAAGAAAAGTGGGTTTTAATAGAAGAATTCTGCAGAATGCCATCTCTTTAGCTCCACTAAGAAGTAGTCAAATAACCAGGAATATGGCTGGAGCATGACAACATTTTACTAGAACTCCTTTTGTATGCAGTGAGGGTTACACTTCAGTATAAATACACCCATGATCGACGAGGATTAGTCCACTGCAATGATTACAGTCCACTGCAGTGAGGATTAGAGGATTACACTTCAGTATAAATACACCCATGATCGACAAGGATTAGTCCACTGCAATGATTACAGTCCATTGCAGTGAGGATTACACTTCAATATAAATACACCCATGATCGACGAGGATTAGTCCACTGCAATGATTACATTCCACTGCAGTGACAATTAAACTTCAATATAAATACACCCATGATCAACGAGGCTTAGTCCACTGCAGTGAGAATTACACTTCAATATTAATACACCCATGATCAATGAGGATTAGTCCACTGCAGTGAGGATTACACTGAGTATGAATATACACATGATTAAGTGCAATGAGGATTACAATCCAGTATTAATGCATCCATGAATACATACATGACCAAGTTTCTAACATGTCATGGAGTTGAGTCAGAAGAATTCAGCTATGGGTAAATAATAAATACAAGTGTCTTTCCTAACAAATATGACCACATTGTTGGAGAAGTGATTACCTATCGCTCTTCTATGCTTCAAAGGTGAGACAAAAAAATTAATTTTCACTGTAATATGCATGTTCCAAATTGATCAAATTTACTCCTGTATGATGTTTACGAGTTGTCTTCAAACAATGTAGTCCCATTTATGATGTCATGGAGTGTACTAGCAAATTAGGGTCTACACCACCACTTTCAACAGTGCAGACACAGTTGGGTTGTCATATAGTGTATAAACAGACCAGAGTGTACACCATCTACTTCAAACAATGTCAACCCATGCATGTGTTAATTTCTATAGTGTCCTGGCAGATCAGTGTCTACACCATTCACTTTAAAACAGTGTAGACCCTGATATGCCACAATACACTGTACTGACAGATGAAGGTCTACACCATCTGCTTGCACCAAAATATGGTGGAATACATTATACTGGCAGACAAGGGTTTATACCATCTGCTTGCACCCAAATGTGGTAGAATAAAATATACTGGCAGACTAGGGTCTACACCATCTGCTTGCACCAAAATGTGGTGGAATACATCATACTGGTAGACAAGGGTCTACACCATCTGCTTACACCCAAATATGGTGTAATACATTATACTGGTAGGTCTGGATCTACTCTACACTGCTCTAAACAGTGTAGATCCAGATGTGCTGTTCATACAGTGTACTAACAGACCCGGATCAACTTCATACAGTGTAGATCCAGATGTGCTGTTCATACAGTGTACTAGCAGACCCGGAACAACTCCATACTGTGTAGATCCAGCTGTGCTGCAACACAATGTACCAGCAGATCAGGGTCTATATCATCTGCTACAAGCAAATAAATATATCTGATATCATTTTTAAATTTGCTTTCAGCAAAATAATCAGTCTTTTTATTGCATACGATATTCTTTATTCCGATGCACTCTATTTATTTCCATGAAAATGTTAACACTAACATTCGAAAACCAACTTTAAGACCGAGTTCCATTACACATATACACTCTATTCTACAATCATCCAAGGAACCACAACTCTTAATTCTTCCTGATAGTCAGAGCAGAGTTCTCTGACCTTTGCTTTCATCACCACAATTCTCACCTGGAACCTTTCTTTAAATATTCCAGGTGCATTTCATATTGGTGTATAAACATTAGTAATCTTGTAAGATAACACTTTCCTAAAACAACCAAGTTTTATTTTCAACTTCAACTATACCCCCGATCGCCTTAACATTAATTTCTTATTCCTATTTCACGACCGTGCTGTAACATACCACTGCAATATCAGGGTCTATTTACCATTTACCTCAAGCAGTGAGTGCAGACCAGATTTGTATTTACATGGTGTTTGCAACATAATGTTGTAAGGTGTTTGCAATAAAAGTGAATCCACTGCATATACATGTTTCAAAATACTGTCTCACATTTAAAAAACAAAGATTACTAATACACAAATACATATGAATATATGTAGTGAAATGTCTATATAAAAATATGTGTGTTGTTTACATTATTAGCTATAATACATAACACTTATAATATCAAATTTAATGTCATGTGATAAATGCAAAAAGTAATTTGAACTATTTTAATACAAATATACATGAAAAATAGATAGTTATGTTTATAAATACATACATTAAATCAAAAATTGTATCACTAAATCACAAATTAAACTATATACAGTATCACAAAGTCTGGTAAAATTTAAGCTATGGGAAAAAAAGTTGCCCCATCCCCAATATATGAAATACTGACATCTAAAAGTATCACATGTACTTGTATATGTAAAGCAGAGATGCACATAATAATACCAGATTTTTCATACATAAATTAAAAGTGTCAAAATAACCATAAATATCATGGTTTAAAAGGTTATGTAAACATGCATAGGTTACTTAATTTCTCTCTCTAAATTCAATTCTAACCTCAGAATGTTCTAAATCTGTGTATAGCTTAAAAGGCTTTTTTGACTATGCATTCCATACCTTTTTCGGGAAAATCGGTTTAAATATTTTCACTAGAACTACATATTCAGAAAGTGCCAACATTCATAAAGTCCATGGCTTCACCAATAAGAAGAGCCAAATTCTTTTCTTCGTTTAGATTTAAGAAGTTCATGTGACACTGTATCCATCATTCTGTATGTCAACTCATCAATCTCTTCTACAAGCTGTATTGACTGGTCCAGACCTGCTTCTAAGTCCGACTGTGGGGAGAGAGAAAACATGATAAATACATCCGTTAAACTTCACTTAGAACCATATCAAAGACATAGTGGTGGACACGACCTGAACCATGAGTTTGATCAGATTTGAGTAAAAGGTGAAGACCCTATCAAACTGATGGCCATGGCAGTCCATACCCAGTTATATAGTCATCTTGAATAATAATTATCACTTTTTTCCATGAATGATCATTGCTACATTCATCATAAATGTATGGTAAAGCAACATTCATGAAGTAACATCAGCTACAGATATAAACCAGTCTATACCTTTATGTAGACTGGTCTCTCATAAAAATGAACCAGTCTATACCTTATTTAGACTGGTCTCTCATAATATTAGGCTCACATAGTATGTGCCATAAAACAGCTGAAATAATGTGATCAACATTAAACCAATTGAAGGTTTTACATTCAAGTAATAAACCAGTACAACTTTTACAATAATTTCTCTATAATACAAGATACATTGTTGTTAAAAAAAACAAACTGATATGATTACATTGCTCTCATTGAGGTCATTATATCTGGAATTTACTAAAATAATAAAAGTTTTAATCACAATTTCATCATTATATTAATAATACTTGCAGCAAAAGATCAGTTTAGAAATCAATATTCAGCTCTGAATAAACATTTAAAGTAATCAAAATCCTCTAAACTTTATATTTGCAATAATAATAATAATAATAATAATAATAATAATAGTACCATATTCAATCCAATTTTACCTTCTTTTTCTAACATTGGCTCCATATGTCAAAACTGTCATTCTGAAATCTGCTTACCTGTGCTTATTACACTTTTTATATTTAGTATATTTATATTTAGATTAAACAGACAGGTTAACTAACACATATTGCAAGTTTTCTTTGTAAATTTGTGATAGTGCTGCATATATATCAATGACTTGATTCCAGGAATTTGGTGTCCTTCACTTGTGAAATTAGCAATGAGAAACTGAAGAAAAGGTGTGCCAAAAATCAGTAAAATCCAAAGCCAATAGATTTTAATGTGAACAATGGTCAAAATCAAAATATATAACATTATACTAAATGTCCATCAGGCAATGACAATGAGCAATTATTATATAACAGTATACTAAATGTCCATCAGGCAATGATATTGAGCAATTATTATATAACATGGCAATAAATGTCCATCAGGCAATGACAATGAGCAATTATTTTGAATAAAATTTTCATGAGATAGAATTTTCATAAGGAGATGAAATCTGTAAAACAATTTTTTAAAATTGGTAATAGTCATAGTGAAGGACAGTATAAATTTTAATTAATAGTAAAATAGCTAATTATATGTTGCAGATTTGCCACATTTGCCATATTCAGATAAATTTGCAGACATTATTTTAATTCAGTTGTTACAACATAAGACTAGCTGTAAATACTTTATTGAGCTTTGATTGCTTTATTATGTGTTTGGGGGTGGGGGAGGGGGAGTCAGAGGATTGTGTGAGAAAACCAGCAACTATAAATAACAATTACTGACTTATAATGGTGCAGATGTCTTAATCCAGATTCTCAGAAAAATAGCAACTGTTTAATCAACCACTTTGCTGTCCAGGCCTTGTTAACAAGAACTAAGATTCAACATTTTATTATACTGCTGTAAGTAACATTTTCGATATCTCAAAACTTTCTTATTATTTTCTCATAAAGAAATTAAATTAAAATCTTTGAAATGACAGTTTTAGTCAATTTTTTCACCCTCAATATATCTGCACAGAGTAAACTCCACACAAACTTTGTTCAATATGTAGACATGCTATTATTCTTGAACTAAACAAATCAATTATGATGGAAACTTCCAATTTCTAAGGAATCCATTATGGTGGAAACTTCCAAATTCTAAGAAATCTATTTTTATGGAAATGTAAAAATTCTAACAAGTCCATCATGATGAAAACTTCCAAAATTATTAGAAATCCATTATGATGGAAACCTCTAAAGTATATGAATATGTCATGCAATTTTCTGCTTTTCTCAAATATGAACTTGAATAACTGATGCTGAATCAAATCACTACTCGAGTCCTTGGGATCATATACTGATTTCTTACATTACAACTTGATGCATCAAACTTATTAACCTGAATTAATTGTATATTTGACAACTCTGCAATTTCAGGAAGCTTATAAATTATTAGGTGTTATTTCACAATGCACATAATTTTTTTTAATCTATCTGTCATTGCATGCATACATGCATGGACAAATTGTATTACCATTGTTAAACTATCCAAAAAAAGTTTAAGACAAATTTAAATATGGTAAGAATATTTTACCAAGGTTAGAACAGGATCTGAAAATGTGTAAAAGTGTAAACATCTGGTGTATATAATAATAACAAGCTTTGTATTAATATTCATTATTAGTTGTTGTAAATTGTAATGGCTTCATGGAATTCCCCACTTGAGTGGTTAACCAAAGTATAAAACTTCCATTTCAAAATCTGGTTTTAAGATTTGCATTTACTGTAACAGGACAATAAGCATCTTAATGGTTGTACTATGCACACAGCCAACCAAGTACCTTTCCGACAGATACAGATGACCTAGATTGACTGGTACGATTGATCAATATTAAACTGGAAATCCTTGCATAATAAGTCCAATATTCTATAAATGGTGTCATCAAAGCTACTGTCTTTCTAAACAGGGGCATCATTTGAGGGATGGGGCAGGGGAGGGAGTATTCCCCCCACCCCATTGCATGTGCTGTAAAACTGCCGTAATCTATATATGAAAATTAACAAGCCCATCAAGTTTTGCACCCCCACCCAAAAAAAAATAATAATTGAAATGACATCCATGTTTCTAAAGAGATGTAACTATGGTCATTTTAGTATCAAAGGGAACTAATAATGGCTTTTAAGGGTTATGCAAACTCGGTGTGTGTGTATGTGTATGTGTGTCTGTGTGTGTGTTTGTGATTTGGATTTGTAATGTAACTTTAAAAAAAAAATAATCATTTATATTGCTATGATGTCTGCAGTGTGACAGTTTATAGTGATGTCTAGCACTGGGGCATCATGCCACAGACCAGACATGTAGCATGATGTCCCACCCAGTCATATTATCCTGACACCAGATCGACCAGTCCCAACACTAACCTATTAATGCTGAGCGCCAAGAGAGGTAGCTGTATGTACATTTTTGTAAGCCTTTGGTATGACTTGGCCATGGATCGAACCCATGGTCACCCACATTGTATGTGGGTTTTCTAACCACTACGCCACAGGAGCGGTCGGTTACGCTAACAGTTGTAGTTCTGTCTTGAACTACTCAAACCATGACAGGACTGGAATTGTGGTCTCTGGATTAATTCCACTAATGTCATAATCTTTCTAATAAATTTCGTCCACATCTAGTAGTTGAATCGACCATAATCATAATTTCATAATCATATCAAAGCAAATTGAAATGGTTTATAAATTTGTGTGCAAACAAATTACCATAAAATGTCTGAAACATTGATATTCACTTATCATCATTTGGTAAAATGTTTCAATATCACTTTGCAAATTAAGGGAATCACTGAAATACAATTATTATGTTAGCTTTGGTTTGACATTAATAAAAATCATCGAAATCTGGCTAGCATGCAAAATTATAATTACTTAAACTACAGTTTAATATTTCTTGGGAAACATCTATGCCTGATCTACACCCAAAATGTTGATTTATATTTAAAAAGGTGTGTCAATCTACTTAACATTTTTACAAATTATATAAATATATTGTTGTAATGAATTCTGAATTACAGTTCAACTTCTTATATCAGCTGTCTTAAACAATAACCTCTCATCCAGGTCTGGTTTAAATCTGATTTCAGTTCTCTTAAACAACAATGTCTAATGCATGTATCAAGCTGAGGTGTGAATCTGATTTCCCTTCTCTATATTTCATATACATGTATCCAGCCCAGATCTGAATCTCACTTCCGTTCTCTATATTTCATATACAAATATCCAGCCCAGATTTGAATCTGATTTCCCTTCTCTATAATTCATATACAAATATCTAGCCCAGATTTGAATCTCACTTCCCTTCTCTATATTTCATATACAAATATCTAGCCCAGATTTGAATTTTACTTCCCTTCTCTATATTTCATATACAAATATCCAGCCCAGATTTGAATCTCACTTCCCTTCTCTATATTTCATATACAAATATCCAGCCCAGATTTGAATCTGATTTCCCTTCTCTATAATTCATATACAAATATCTAGCCCAGATTTGAATCTCACTTCCCTTCTCTATATTTCATATACAAATATCCAGCCCAGATTTGAATCTCACTTCCCTTCTCTATATTTCATATACAAATATCCAGCCTATGTTTGAATCTGACTTCCCTTCTCTATATTTCATATACAAATATCCAGCCTATGTTTGAATCTGATTTCCCTTCTCTATATTTCATATACAAATATCTAGCCCAGGTTAGAATCTGTCTTCCCTTCTCTATATTTCATATACAAATTTCCAGCCCAGATTTGAACCTGGCTTTCCTTCGCTATATTTCATATACAAATATCTAGCCCGGTGAATAATATGGATACTATAACTAAATACAAAATGTACCAAAGATTTGTAAAGCAACTGACCATGTTTTTATTCTATATTCAGTCTATGGATAAACTGTTTTGTACCAAAGATTTGTAAAGCAACTGACCATGTTTTTATTCTATATTCAGTCTATGGATAAACTGTTTTGTACCAAAGATGTGTAAAGCAACTGACCATGCTTTTATTTTATATTCAGTCTATGGATAAACTGTTTTGTACCAAAGATGTGTAATGCAACTGACCATGCTTTTATTTTATATTCAGTCTATGGATAAACTGTTTTGTACCAAAGATTCATAAAGCAACTGACCATGCTTTTATTTTATATTCAGTCTATGGATAAACTGTTTTGTACCAAAGATTTGTAAAGCAACTGATCATGCTTTTATTCTATATTCAGTCTATTGATATACTGTTTTGTACCAAAGATTTTTAAAGCAACTGACCATGCTTTTATTTTATATTCAGTCTATGGATAAACTGTTTTGTACCAAAGATTTGTAAAGCAACTGACCATGCTTTTATTCTATATTCAGTCTATGGATAAACTGTTTTGTACCAAAGATTTGTAAAGCAACTGACCAAGCTTTTATTCTATATTCAGTCTATGGATAAACTGTTTTGTACCAAAGATTCATAAAGCAACTGACCATGCTTTTATTTTATATTCAGTCTATGGATAAACTGTTTTGTACCAAAGATTTGTAAAGCAACTGACCATGCTTTTATTCTATATTCAGTCTATGGATAAACTGTTTTGTACCAAATTCGTAAAGCAACTGACCATGCTTTTATTTTATATTCAGTCTATGGATAAACTGTTTTGTACCAAAGATTTGTAAAGCAACTGACCATGCTTTTATTTTATATTCAGTCTATGGATAAACTGTTTTGTACCAAATTCGTAAAGCAACTGACCATGCTTTTATTCTATATTTAGTCTATGGATAAACTGTTTTGTACCAAAGATGTGTAATGCAACTGACCATGCTTTTATTTTATATTCAGTCTATGGATAAACTGTTTTGTACCAAAGATTTGTAAAGCAACTGACCATGTTTTTATTCTATATTCAGTCTATGGATAAACTGTTTTGTACCAAAGATGTGTAAAGCAACTGACCATGCTTTTATTTTATATTCAGTCTATGGATAAACTGTTTTGTACCAAAGATTTGTAAAGCAACTGACCATGCTTTTATTCTATATTCATTCTATGGATAAACTGTTTTGTACCAAATTCGTAAAGCAACTGACCATGCTTTTATTTTATATTCAGTCTATGGATAAACTGTTTTGTACCAAAGATTTGTAAAGCAACTGACCATGCTTTTATTCTATATTCATTCTATGGATAAACTGTTTTGTACCAAATTCGTAAAGCAACTGACCATGCTTTTATTTTATATTCAGTCTATGGATAAACTGTTTTGTACCAAAGATTTGTAAAGCAACTGACCATGCTTTTATTCTATATTCAGTCTATGGATAAACTGTTTTTTACCAAAGATTCGTAAAGCAACTGACCATGCTTTTATTCTATATTCAGTCTATGGATAAACTGTTTTGTACCAAAGATTTGTAAAGCAACTGACCATGCTTTTATTCTATATTCATTCTATGGATAAACTGTTTTGTACCAAAGATTTGTAAAGCAACTGACCATGCTTTTATTTTATATTCAGTCTATGGATAAACTGTTTTGTACCAAAGATTTGTAAAGCAACTGACCATGCTTTTATTCTATATTCAGTCTATGGATAAACTGTTTTGTACCAAAGATTTGTAAAGCAACTGACCATGCTTTTATTTTATATTCAGTCTATGGATAAACTGTTTTGTACCAAAGATTTGTAAAGCAACTGACCATGTTTTTATTCTATATTCAGTCTATGGATAAATTGTTTTGTACCAAAGATTTGTAAAGCAACTGACCATGCTTTTATTCTATATTCAGTCTATGGATAAACTGTTTTGTACCAAAGATGTGTAAAGCAACTGACCATGCTTTTATTTTATATTCAGTCTATGGATAAACTGTTTTGTACCAAAGATTTGTAAAGCAACTGACCATGCTTTTATTCTATATTCAGTCTATGGATAAACTGTTTTGTACCAAAGATTTGTAAAGCAACTGACCATGCTTTTTTTCTATATTCAGTCTATGGATAAACTGTTTTATAATATACCAAAGATTTGTAAAGCAACTGACCATGCTTTTATTCTATATTCATTCTATGGATAAACTGTTTTGTACCAAATTCGTAAAGCAACTGACCATGCTTTTATTTTATATTCAGTCTATGGATAAACTGTTTTGTACCAAAGATTTGTAAAGCAACTGACCATGCTTTTATTTTATATTCAGTCTATGGATAAACTGTTTTGTACCAAAGATTTGTAAAGCAACTGACCATGCTTTTATTCTATATTCAGTCTATGGATAAACTGTTTTGTACCAAAGATTTGTAAAGCAACTGACCATGCTTTTATTCTATATTCAGTCTATCGATAAACTGTTTTGTACCAAAGATTCGTAAAGCAACTGACCATGCTTTTATTTTATATTCAGTCTATGGATAAACTGTTTTGTACCAAAGATTTGTAAAGCAACTGACCATGCTTTTATTCTATATTCAGTCTATGGATAAACTGTTTTGTACCAAAGATTCGTAAAGCAACTGACCATGCTTTTATTTTATATTCAGTCTATGGATAAACTGTTTTGTACCAAAGATTTGTAAAGCAACTGACCATGCTTTTATTCTATATTCAGTCTATGGATAAACTGTTTTGTACCAAAGATTTGTAAAGCAACTGACCATGCTTTTATTCTATATTCTATAGCCTAACTGACCATGCTTTTATTCTATATTCAGTCTATGGATAAACTGTCTTTACCTAATCAATAACTACCATACGAAATATCTTTTTCTCATAATTTCTCCTTACTTATAAAATCCATTTTATAATAAATGATTATTATATCTAAATCATATAATAATGCAGACAGTAATGTATAAAACGTGTTATTTATCTCAATACTACATCTGATGCCTGGTTATGTGGGGCCTCCCTCATGCAATTAATATGGTATACTAGAAATAACAATTAATATGGTATACTAGAAATAACAATTAAAATGGTATACTAGAAATAACAAATAATACGGTATACTAGAAATAACAATTAACATGGTATACTAGAAATAACAATTAATATAGTATACTAGAAATAACAATTAATATGGTATACTAGGAATAACAATTAATATGGTATACTAGAAATAACAATTAATATGGTATACTAGAAATAACAATTAAAATGGTATACTAGAAATAACAAATAATACGGTATACTAGAAATAACAATTAATATGGTATACTAGAAATAACAATTAATATGGTATACTAGAAATAACAATTATTTTCATGTCTCCTTGAATCTTTACAGCATGCAAGTTAAGTAAATATTCATGCAGTTTGTTGGATAAAAGTACAACCACAAATATCAATTTGAACTACAGAGAGTTTTCATATCCTGCTGAAGTTTATTTATCCTGGGAAAAGGGTGTCTGCCATCTTTGTGTACAACCTTCTTACACAATATCATTGTTGTTCAATGTAAATTGTAATAATTAACAACAGGGCCCAGTGACAGAATGCAATGTAACTAGCATATACAATCATTGCAATATCTTTCCGAAGTCCTGTAAAAAAGCATACTTGTTTAAGATTTAATTTGATTCTGGTACTGGTTTTAGAGGTGTAATGAATAAATCCACAGTTAAAACTGAACAGTTTTATTGGGTATTGGGTCTTAAGATGGGAAATGTGAAGTCACAAATATATATTGATTTTACCGAAGCTATATGTTACTAGGCATCATGATTTTGTTTATTGTTTATGCAGGAATCAACTTATCGCATTAATACTATAAAGACCAAAAAAAGCTGGCAGACACACTTTCAAAGGACGTAGCTTGAAAAACTTGCAATTTCATATGAAAACTATTCATTTAATTTGCAAAGTGAGATGTTCTTTCTAGCACTACTGCTTCAGACCAACCAAACTGGGTGCATTAAACATCACACAAACCACGTCATGATTTTCACCTGGTTGTCATTGTTAACATTTTGATCGCCTTCAATATTTTCCTTGTTCTCCTGCTCATTTGATCCAACAGGTACTTGTTGCTGGGCCAAAAATCAAAATACATCAGACATATTTACCAAGAAACATAGCTGCATTTTTAACATTTTATTAACTACCCAGCTGGTACTTTATAGTGTTTCACCTGTCATAATGAAATTAATTGAAGAACCTTTGATTTCCAGAAGCAAAGGAAATTCTTCAAAGAAAGTTTGAGTAATAATGCAGTGAGTTGTTGACAGTAAAGACCATGATTAACATTACCTATGTCTACTGGATAAAAAGCCCCATATATTTTAAGTTCACAACTTTTTTCAAAAGTTACAGAGGGTAAAAATAAACAATATGTGAAGTGAATTTCGACAAAAAGATGAAATTAAAACTTGATCCTAGTTTATTATGTTGTCACCAAATTTTTGTTTCAATCCATAACATCTTTAAATGTTGAGAAGAAACATAATTTATGATGGACAACTTTTCCATGTTGAGAAAATGGATGTTTAGTTTTTTTCCCTGATTAATAATTTTACTGTAGTACTTACTACAATGCTTCTCTGACAAACAACACTCTGGGCTAAATAAGCACCAGCCTAGTCTTATCCATGTTTCCTTTATGACCCTTGAAAATATTTCATAATTTAAAATAAAATTTTAAAGTTTCCAGTAGATAATTAAACAGACGATGAAACACAGTTATAAAAAAAATTTCATTAAAAGGATTTTAACTAATATCCTGAATTAAATAGTTCAGTTTATCAAGGTATTCAATGATAGAAATTTGTTGAAAATAACATAAATAATACATAATAAAGAATTTAAATAAAGATAAACACTTTATTTTAAAGAACAGTAACTGGTTTAATTATATACATACCGGTCCTGCAATATCACTATAGTAATCCTCATCCCTGACACGACGGTATTTCCTTCTCCTATGCCGCCTTCTTCTCCTACCAACACTCCTACTTCTATGATGAAATAAAATTGTGAATTGTATCACTTAATACAAATAATACCATGGTAATACTACATGTACTACTACTAATAATAATTATTTTATAAAAAAAAAAAAAAAAAAAAATTATGTATTGATAAGCCAACACTTTTTGCACAAATATTTACCATTTATTTCTTTTCTGTTTACAAATCAAATGAATTTAAGTGACATGTGTTAGACTTGGCATATCACAAGAGAAATACTTTTAATAATACTAATCATAATAATAATAATAATAATAATAATAATAATAATAATAATAATAATAATAATAATATCAAGAAGATAAAGATGAAAAAGAAAACAAAGAAAAAGATGGAGAAGAAGAAAAGGAAGAAAATTTGGAAGACTGATTACTTGTAGTTTTCACTACCTGGAAAAGTATGAGATGTTCGTTTAATTTGCATTTCAAGAACTAGTATTATCAGTTTAAGCATACTTGCAGTTCCAGCATATTTGCCATTTGAGTACATCTGCAGTTTGAGCAGATTTACAGTAGAGGCTAACCGAAAATTTCTGGTTTCGGTTGAAAACGAAACCAGACCGAAAGTTATAAATTGACTTTCGGCCAAAACTGAAAGTTTAACTACACCTTTGGCCAAAACCGAAACAGAAACCAAAAGATAAAATGAAGTTGCTGAACACAAGATTTATTAAATAGGCCTGAGTCAAGATGCATTGCTACACTAATTAAAAGTGAATATAGAAGTAATTATTCAGGGCCTGCAGTAAGAGGACTTCGCTAAATGTCAAATTGCCTAGTGCCGACAAGCAGAGTAATAGACGCAGCACTAGCATTGCATTCTGAAAGTTAAAATAGATCTTTGGCTGATGACTGAAGTCAATATCAGTTTCGTCAAAACCAAAAGCAAACCGAAAGCTAACTTTTTGGCTTCGGCCGAAACAGAAACTAGGCTGAAAGAAGCCATTTGCTAACTTTCAGCGCCAAAACCAAAACCGAAAGCGAGTTTCGGTCGGCCTCTAACGTGCAGTTTAAGCACATCTGCAGTTTCAAATCTGACAATGATTTGTTCACTAATGTAATAAGTAGCCATTTTAGTTACAAGTTAATGCTCAGTAATTTAATTAATGTTTAGCATATGGCAAAGTGGAATGTAATATTAAGCTTAAAGTAATAAACAGTTAGACTGAGCATAATGTATAAAACCTAAACATTGAGGTTAATGTAATAAACAGACTGAGCATAATGTATAAAACTTTAACATTGAGGTTAATGAAACAATCATTAATACTGAGCTTATTGTAATAAACAGACTGAGCATAATGTATAAAACTTAAACATTGAGGTTAATGTAATAAACAGACTGAGCATAATGTAATAAACAGACTGGACATCATGTATAAAACTTTAACATTAAGGTAATGAAACAATCATTAATACTGAACTGAATCTAGGTGTGGATGGACTGACTGATAGATGGATATACAGTGATTGCTAGGAGTGGATGGACTGACCGATAGATGGATATACAGACAGTGGATGCTAACTTCACTGGCTCAACCAAATGTTCTTTAACAGCACTGTTGATAGTATGTTTACAATATATATCAAATGAAACACTGACATGATATTTCATATTCTATTTTTCTCTATCAGATGAAACACTGACATGCTCTTTTATGTTTTATTTTTCACTATTCCTTGCATATTGCTGGATGTTTAGACACTAAACTGCAACATTAATAAAGTATTGCTACATCTACTTAAAATCTCTCTCAGACAGTCAAGTATGCCTGTTCCTCAGTAAAAAGAAACATGAATGATCTGAATGAATGATGAATCCAGGTATCAAACTAAGTTACTGCATTTCCCAGGCCTGTAACATACCTTCTTCCCTCAATCTCACTGCCTGACTCAGCACTGTCTTCTTCATTTCCGAATTCTCTGACAAAATATCGACTGGACACATGGCCATCAGGAGTATAATATCGCATTGTGCCTCTTGACTGACTTCTTTGGGAACTGTAAAAGATAAATAATGAGTACACCAGATAACTAGATAACCTTATATGAATTATTATTAGATATAATTTGTAAAGCCAATTAAGTAACGTACATATGCCAACAACCAACTTGTAGCCAGTTATTTCCAGAATTATTCAACAAAGTTTACTAAATATAATAATGATATTGATGGTGATGATGATAATAATCATAATACTAATAAGACCTTTTTAAGCAGTAAACTCTGTGAGAAAAAAGCGACTTTCATTGTGGCGGATATAAGGATTTATCAGTGTGGTGGATATAAAGATTTATCAGTGTGGTGGATATAACGATTTATCAGCCAGGAAAGAGTTATGTTCCCCAAAACCTTATATGGCTTTAATGAATAGCATTTTTTGTGGGGCTGATATATCTTTGTACATGTACTGAAACAATGTTACTAATTATTTTGTTTACATGACTTTTAATTTCCTAAAGAATGAAAAAGAAACCTTTTAAGTGTTTGCCAACTAAGAGGGGTTAAAAATGTACTAGCCTAACTTGAAATGGCCAGTAAAAAGTTCTGGTGGTAAAGTGAATATTCCAATCACTAGCCAGAATGAGCCAGTTTCTATTCAGGGCTGACCAGTAATGAAAACGATGTTCTGTCCAGAATGTTGTCATCTGATGCCCATACCTTCTCTTGGAAATTTGTTCTCCATTTGTTTTGATCAAGCTCATACAAGGGCTTCATTCTTATTGTTTAATACAAATAAATGCTTATCTGACTAAAAAGTAGACTGGTCCCATTTTTTAAGTACTTAAAACTGATGTCAGAAGAGTCAACCAATAAGTTCCAGAAAACAAAATTCTCACAATCAAATTATTTTGATAATATGGTCAAGAGTTGATAATTCTATATAATGCTGACTAGTGAGTAAATTAGTCTGTTAGTACTGCCTGACCATGCCAGTGGATCTTTTTGAGGTTTTTTTTACATTATAAGAAACTAATAGGAAATAAAATGATTGGATTCATGAAAAAAGGATCAAAAAAGAAAAAAGATAAACATAAAACATTCAGCAAAATCTTTCCCACACCCCACACTTCCTAGTAATTTTCAGAATTGTAACTAGTTTTCAATTAAAATAATCACACACAAACAGAAGAAAGACCAGATGGGAAAGCAGCCAGATGGGCAAACATACAGAAACTTAAGACACCATAACAACATTTTGTCATTTATAAGTGAAAGGTGATAGATAATTCAGCACTACTGTATACATAATTTATACATAGTGGATATATACTTTATACATACAGTATACTACTTTATTTACACTCTATACATACTTTATACATACAGAATACATACTGGATATATACTTTATACATACTGGATGCATACATACTATATACATACTTTATACATACTGGATCCATACTTTATACATACTTTATACATACTGGATCCATACTTTATACAAACTGTATAATACTTTATACATACTGTATACATACTTTATACATACAGGATACATACTTTATACATACTGGATACATACTTTATACATACTGGATCCATACTAGATACATACTGGATACATACTGGATACATACTTTATGCATACTGGCTATATACTTGAGTGATAAAAGTAGTATGGAAACAATGAGTACCCCATGGCATGATGACATACATATAATTGATATGAAACTTAATACAAAAGTTTTTACATGGGTCACTTAAATGTACAAGGCATAGTGGGAAAAATACACCAGATTAAGTTAATACTGTATTCCAAGAAAAATAATACACAAGTTTTAGGAATCACTGAAGCTAAATTAAATGCTAACCACAATAATAATCTATTTTATTGTCAAGGCTACAATAAACCAGTATGCAGGGACAGAGAGACAGCAGGGGGAGGTCTTGTTGTATATATTAGGAACATAAAAATGCAGAAAGGTGACTTGCCTTGGAGTCACATAAAGCTGAGAGTATCTGGGTGGAAATTTCTCAAAATAATGTAAAATCATTCCTCATTGGTGTAATTTATAGACCACCTGCCTCGAAAGCTATCTGAATAGCAAACATCATTGTTTTGCAGATTGTTATCCATAACAGCAAGGATGTTACACATAAAGATGTTCTAGGATGAATCAAAGACTTCTATTCAATTGAAGTGAAAAGCCATGAAGACTAGAAGTTAAGGTTAACCAAAAGAGTAGAAATTGGTGTTCTACAGCCTACACACCCAGATTATTTCAACTGGCCTATGTATTCTACACCCAGATTATATCAATTGGCCAATGCATTCTACACCCAGATTATTTCAATTGGCCTATGCATTCTACACCCAGATTATTTCAATTGGCCAATGCATTCTACACCCAGATTATTCCAATTGACCTATGCATTCTACACCCAGATTATTTCAATTGACCTATGCATTTTACACCCAGATTATTCCAATTGACCTATGCATTCTACACCCAGATTATTTCAATTGACCTATGCATTTTACACCCAGATTATTCCAATTGACCTATGCATTTTACACCCAGATTATTTCAATCAGCCTATGCATTTTACACCCAGATTATTCCAATTCACCTATGCATTCTACACCCAGATTATTTCAATTCACCTATGCATTCTACACCCAGATTATTCCAATTGGCCTATGCATTCTACACCCAGATTATTCCAATTGACCTATGCATTCTACACCCAGATTATTCCAGCATTATTCTAAATGTGAAGTTTGATATCTGTAATTAGGGGGTCAAAATAAACTACACACAAGGTGTAGAAGTTTTCAGGTCTGTAAATATCAGATTTTAAGATCTGTAATTACTTTTAAACATCATTCACTTAAAAACTTAAGCTAAATTTGTTTCTTCAAATTTGAAATGTCAAATAAGTTGCATCATGACATGAAAATGATGTTACGACATTATATACAGGTCAGTAAAGTTATGACATAAAATATATACAGTATTTATATACAGTATTTATATACAGTATTTATATACAGTATTTATATACAGTATTTCATATATTTTTGTTAATTGTTAATTGTTTTTCTGTAGTGTAGTCATTTCATTATAGAGGTTGTAAAGCACTTAGAGCTTCTAAAGATTAGGCACTACACAAACTCATTATTATTATTATTATTATTATTATTATTATTATTATTATTATTATTATTATTATTTTATATCAGGAGATCTGATTAAAAGATAGCTCCCAGTAATCATGTTATACACATGTATTATAGTTTTATATTGTTCTCAGATAAGAATTTTCAAAAAGACCAGCATCCTTCTGTGCCAATAGTTAAATAGATATATGCTAAATACATTCTTCTATGTAAAAGATGTTTTTTTCTTCAAACTAGTGGGCTATACCTATACATGTGTGAGGGTAGTTCTGGTTTCTTCAAACTAGTGGGTTATACCTATACATGTGTGAGGGTAGTTCTGGTTATCAAAACAATCAGGAAAATAATTAACCATTCTGGTGCCTATTCAGGGGTCTGTAATTACTCTGCCATAAGCTAAGGTAAAATTAACTGACTAATCAAGCACCTGTCTCTCTAATTACTACCACAGTCTAAAGTAAAACTGACTAATTGGGTGCCAGTTCAGAGGTCTGTAATTATTATCAGTCTAAAGTAAACCTGACTAATTGGGCACTTGTAACAGAGGTTTGTAATTGCCATCACAGTCTAAAGTAAAACTGATGAATTGGGCACTTGTTTAGGTCTGTAATTACCATCACAGTCCAAAGTAAAATTAACTAATTGGGCACCTGTTCAGAGGTCTGTAAATACTATCACAGTCCAAAGTAAAGTTGACTAAATGGGCACCTGTTCAGAGGTCTGTAATTAATACCAGTCTGCGGTAAAATTAAGGCTATATGCAAAGGTGCTCATGTGCTATAAAAGAGGCAATTTTGCAAAAGACAAGTAGGTAAACACAATAAAAATACAATACAGACTACAATGCTGGTTTGTTTGATGACAAATGAGTAATTTCTATGACTTTACCTTGCCCTTGAGGTAGGAATGACATAACCAATTGGCTGGTCTTCATCAGGATAAACTTGTGCTCGAGGTGCTGTATACAATGGATAACCAGAGTCCAATCTCAAATCAATTGGTTGCTGAAGATTAACACCAGACATCTGTTGCATTTGCACACCTGGATATGCAGGTGGAAGTGAGCTCCGATTTCTTGGTCCAGATGCAGCATATGAGTACAGAGTCTGTCGGAGAGTGTGCTGAGGTCTTGGTTGGGTTAATTCTGAGGGTGAAGATGTCCCTGCAGTGGTACCAGTCTGAGGGGGTTGAAATCCAGGAGCATGTGGAGGCTGATATCCTGTGAATGTTAAATTTGGCTGAGATCCATACACTCGTCTCCCTTGTTTAAGATAGTATTGTTGGTCTGACTGAGTTTGTTGTGTGGTTGTGATTGTTTGAGGGGAATAAATTCCATAATGACCCTGTACATGTGCACCATTGCCTAATTCCTCTGCTTCCTGCTGGCGTGTGGGAGACTGATCTGAAAGATATCCATTCGGTTCAATATACTCATTTTCTCGATGATTCAAATCTCTTGTATTCAGATTCTTTCGAATCCTTCTCCTATCACGAGGTCTTGACCTTAACTGTACCTCAGAATTTAGGCGTGGTTCTGCATAGGAATCTGCTGCAGCATAACCCAAAGGAATATCTCCGTCACCATGATGCAATGGAATATACCAATCCCAGTCCCAATTCCGACCAGGGCTCCCAGAAAAAGAGTTTGCCCTGCGTCTTGGTCCTCTCATGAATGCATAAGGGTCTTCAGTCGGATCAAAGTAGTAGTCATCATGTTGATTCTGTTGAAGTAGCGGCTGTATGGGTGCAGGGGCAGGTGGAGGAGGAGGTTGAGTGTGCCTCTCAGTTTTGGAATGCAAGAATTCCTCACGCAGTTTTCCAAGTTCATCCTGAATTTGTTTTAATCTTTCACTGAAACAAAAGTTTTAGGTAAAACTCATTTATTAAAATGATGGCCAGAGTCAATGAAATGACATCATGACATAGAAATTAACAGGAGACCTAAGAATGTGAAACATATGTTCTGAACAAAAACTTACTTCCAGGTCTAGAATGGGAATTCAGTGATGCATGGAAATAAAATATTCATCTTGTTTTGTTGTTAACTGAAGGAAAAAAATTGTCTGTATTTAGGAAAGACTGTTGCAGTATATGACTACACTTTCACACCAATTGTCCATTGTCTGTCTGGTTACAAATATCAACTAAACTCTCATAACTTTTTAAAGAGACAAATACATTATGTTTTGACTAAACATATGTTTCCATGCTTGACTTAAAACACTTATGCAATAAAAACATAATTGAAATGATCTGAATGTGGGTATAATTTGTGAAATATATTAATTAAACTTTTACCCTTGATTGCTTCCCTGTCTCGGTCAGTTGCCCCTTATGTTTGGTAACCATTATAAGCCAATCTCAAGTGTAGATAAGTTTTTGAACATAATTCATTAGCAACTCATACATAAAGTGAACTAATCTAATGAACTTTTTGCTGTTCTTCAAGGAATTAATAATTATTCATTAGTGAGAGCACAATTTATGTACACAGAAAGTCAGAGTGCTAATCGTTTTACTGGCAAGTTATAAAAGATTTTGGGCTGTTAAATATATATCTACATTTTCTGTAACTCCTACTACATGATTTTATCCAATTTTTAAAATTTTTATCCATGGGTGTAAATTGTGTAATTATCTTTAGTTGAAGTTTCCTATGTGCATATGGTCTATTCTAAAAAATGCAAATGATTTATAAATAGATCTTTATGTGTTGGCAGTTACTAATAGTAAATTAATATAATTATTAGTAGTTTGTTTATGAGATTCTGCCTTTTCCCCATAGGACAGATCAGTCAGGTGGTATCTTGGAAGAAATAAGTTCTTGGATGAGTTAGGTCACATGAATAGATATTTTGAAATATTAAATGGTGTAGTATGATGAGTAAGCAACATAATAGACTACTGAATATATGAAGCGAACAGAACAGTTAGATTCAGTCCTTCCTGTTGTAACATCAAGTCTGCAGACAGACTTTAAGTTGTACTCAGATAATAAATGAGAGGAAAAACATTTGCTTTCACAGTTCACTTAAAACTGAAATTACACTGACTCATTTTTTTTTTTACTATTGTGAATTATTCGAAAGGAATTCAGGAAATGCCATTTTGATAAGATCATGATTTTTGGGGTACCAGTTCATTTCTGGTTCTAAAGTTTATACAGAAATTTTCATTCTTTAGACTTAAATTAATAGCATTTCATGATTATTTTTTTATTCACTTCATAATCCTGTAAGTTACTCTCATATTTTCATGTATAACTTTGATTATTAAAAATTATTTGTAATGGTTTTTTTAAAAATCATTAGTTTTGTTTCTTTCTGTTTCATGTACTTAGTTTATGACCATTGATGCATAACACCCCCTCCCCTTAAAAAAGCATATTTTCTTTTGCACTGGTCATACAATTAGAAAATAAATGAAGTTATGTAAAAATTATTGCTACCTCAAAGAAGGTTGAAACTTCAGTTTCTTTATTTAGAGAGAACATTAGCATTTACTGGCAGTAAAATGGACTTTTGGGGAAAGAAAAGAAAAAGCTGTCATCTGTCCATATCAGTCATGTGTCATTAATCAACAGCAGAAATATTTTCTGATTATCATTTGTCATTTCTAAACATGTCCCTTAGTAGCAAGCACCCTTGATCTTAAGATATTCCTTATCATGTACATGTAGTTTTCCCTGTAGTGAAATTAATAAATTAAAAAAGTATTTTCTGCATAAATATATTTGACAATAAATAAAAAAAATGATTTTCTCCATAAATACATCTGATAATTAATAATTAAACAATTAATACATTAATGAATGAATTTCTTGATCAAAACATCTGACAATTAATAAATTAATAAATGATTTTCACTATAAATACATCTGACAATGAATAAATTAATTGATTTTCTCCATACATACATCTCACAATTAATAAATAAAATAAATGACTTTCTCCATACATACAGCTGACAATAAATAAATAAATGATTTTCTCTATAAATACATTAGACAATTAATAAATTAATAAATGATTATTCACCATAAAAATTTTGACAATTAATACATTATTTTTTCCATACATACATCTGACAATTAATTAATTAATAAATGATTTTCTCTATACATACATCTGACAATGAATAAATTAATAAATGATTTTCTCGATCAATACATCTGACAATTAAGAAATTAATAAATAATTTTCTCTATATATACAGCTGACAATTAATTAATTAATAAATGATTTTCTCTATACATACAACTGACAATTAATAAATTAATAAATTATTTTCTCTATATATACATTTGACAATTAATTAATTAATTAATTATTATCTCGATCAATACATCTGACAATTAATAAATTAATAAATGATTTTCTCTATACATACATCTGACAATTAATAAATTAATGAATTATTTTCTCTATACTTACATCTGACAATTAGTAAATTAATAAATGATTTTCTCCATATATACAAAAAGATTTTCTATACCTATTTACAGAGCCTGCAGTAGCAGCTGTTCGTGCTGTTTCTGGATCTGATGCCAAAATGCTTTCCTCACTTCCAGAACCAACACTGCAATCCTTCATCTGTTTCAAGGGTATAAAAAGGGATGTACCTGGGGTAGCCTTGGGTGTTGGAACTCTCTGACCTTGGGCAGGTGATACTCTGTGACCTTGAGCTGGTGATGCTCTGTGACCTTGAGCTGATGATGCTCTGTGACCTTGGGCTGGTGAAGACCTCTCAACTTGGGCAGGTGACCTTCTATCTAGGATACTAAGATGATGCTGATCCAATCTTGACCCAGGGGTAGATGGCCTTGGTACTTCCATTTTTGGAGAAGGTGGAACCTTCATTGGGGTTCCTGGTTTTCTGGCTTGGATTATTATCCTTTCAGACTGAAGCTTTTCTATGTTTCTATCTACAGCTGGTTGTGGACTTAGTTCCCTTGAAGAATACAGATCTTGAGTTGTGTCCCTTGTTGGTGAAGCCCTTGGGGTACTGTCTTCTTCTTCATCTGATACAACTGGTGGGGGTAGAGGTGAGGGTTTCTTCTGTTTGACAGGGGATGACTTGGCCTCAGCTGCTTTTATACTGGCCTTAGACCTGTGACTCAATTTTGTACTTGGACGATCTGAAACCAACAAAAAAGGCATGATAATTTATAATATTCAAGGGAATCTAAATACAAGGAAATATTATATCCATTCAGTAATGACATATATTAATCTATTATTTATCTTTATGAATTAATATTTAATTATTTATTGTCTTACCTACAAGACTGATGAGTTATGGTAGTAACTTTTCTAGTGTCTGTGGCATTATTATTAAAAAGATTGCATTATTGTAAAATACACTGCAACATTGGAAAAAAGATTGAAGTTCTGCATTCAAGTTTTATATGAAAGTCAGATACTGGAGGTATACTGATACAGACACAACTGAGACACCATAATGCAGTTATATTAACAAATACAGACACAAATGAGACACCATACTGTAGTTATATTAACAAATACAGACACAAATGAGACAACATGATGTAGTTATATTAACAAATATAGACACAACTGAGACACCATGATTTAGTTATATTAATGCAAATACAGACACAGGCAAGACACCATACTGTAATTATATGAACAAATTTACAGACACAAGACACCATATTGTAATAATACTGACATGTATGCAGACACAAGTGAGATACCATATTGTAGTTATACTGGCATGCATGCAGACACAAGTGAGACACCATACTGTAGTTATACTGACACAAATGCAGACACAAGTGTGACACTATACTGTAGTTATAGTTACACACATAGACACCAGAGACACCATACTGTAATTTTGCTGACACACAGACACAAATGAGACACCATACTGTAGTTATAATGACACACAAACACAAGGGAGACACCATACTGAAGTTATACTGACACAAATGTAGACACAAATGAGACACCATACTGTAGTTATGACACACAAACACAAGGGAGACACCATACTGAAGTTATACTGACACAAATGAGACACCATACTGAAGTTATACTGACACAAATGTAGACACAAATGAGACACCATACTGTAGTTATAATGACACACAAACACAAGGGAGACACCATACTGAAGTTATACTGACACAAATGCAGATACAAATGAGACACCATAATGTAGTTATACTGACACACAAAAACACATGGGAGACACCTGGTTCCATGGAGTCTGATTGTTTTGTTATTTAGATATTACAGTATATCCTTTCAGTATTGTTACAAATTTATTTTTTCATTTCAGAAAAGTAATTAATAAGTGAAAGTAAAGATCATTAGAAAGTATACAAAGTAATTAATAAGTGAAAGTAAAGATCATTAGAAAGTATACAAAGTAATTAATAAGTGAAAGTAAAGATCATTAGAAAGTATACAAAGTAATTAATAAGTGAAAGTAAAGATCATTAGAAAGTATACAAAGTAATTAATAAGTGAAAGTAAAGATCATTAGAAAGTATACAAAGTAATTAATAAGTGAAAGTAAAGATCATTAGAAAGTATACAAAGTAATTAATAAGTGAAAGTAAAGATCATTAGAAAGTATACAAAGTAATTAATAAGTGAAAGTAAAGATCATTAGAAAGTATACAAAGTAATTAATAAGTGAAAGTAAAGATCATTAGAAAGTATACAAAGTAATTAATAAGTGAAAGTAAAGATCATTAGAAAGTATACAAAGTAATTAATAAGTGAAAGTAAAGATCATTAGAAAGTATACAAAGTAAGTAATAAGTGAAAGTAAAGATCATTAGAAAGTATACAAAGTAATTAATAAGTGAAAGTAAAGATCATTAGAAAGTATACAAAGTAATTAATAAGTGAAAGTAAAGATCATTAGAAAGTATACAAAGTAATTAATAAGTGAAAGTAAAGATCATTAGAAAGTATACAAAGTAATTAATAAGTGAAAGTAAAGATCATTAGAAAGTATACAAAGTAATTAATAAGTGAAAGTAAAGATCATTAGAAAGTATACAAAGTAAGTAATAAGTGAAAGTAAAGATCATTAGAAAGTATACAAAGTAATTAATAAGTGAAAGTAAAGATCATTAGAAAGTATACAAAGTAAGTAATAAGTGAAAGTAAAGATCATTAGAAAGTATACAAAGTAATTAATAAGTGAAAGTAAAGATCATTAGAAAGTATACAAAGTAATTAATAAGTGAAAGTAAAGATCATTAAAAAGTATACAAAGTAATCTACTGATTAGTTTTTGATTGACTAATTCATTGATTGTATTAATTACACAATTTTAGGATATAATTTAATGTTCCACAATATATGACAAAAACTCTTCAAAATTATACATTATTACCAATGCCTATTTTCAAGATTTCTTTTAAAGATTAATTAAAGTCAAATTTCAGATCAAAGAAACTAATCTTCACATTAGTAACTCTAATTATATTGTCTAGATACATTAAAATCCTCTGTTGTTTTCCTGACCTGGATTTAATAGAAATTACTTAAAACAAATTGTCATAAATGACTGTAATTGTTTCTAAATTTGGTATTAATCATTTTTTCACATGTACAAATAGTTATAGACAAAACAATGACTGGTATCATAATAATTCATGTGTAATGTGGACCAGTATGCAAACAGTGCAGACCCAATCTAAAATCCCATCATGCACTAGGCAGCAGAGTGTACATTATGTGCAGTACAATATGCATAATCAGGACCAATGCAGCATTAAGGATGATCTTTGTGGAATGTTGAAGTATGAAAGATTGGGCAAGTTAATGGTACCAAAGTTAAAAAGTATGATTTCAATATATTTATGTTGTGCTATCCTATCGAGAAAATTCTACCAACTGATCAGAACCTTGATTGATGATTGCTTCGACAGCATCTTTATTTTTCTGTGCAGTCAATATTTCCATTTTGTATTTCATTTTATTTCTTGTCTTCCATTTTTTCCATTTTGTATTTCATTTTATTTCTTGTGTTCCATTTTTCCATTTTGTATTTCATTTTATTTATATTGCTTACTATATTTACATTGTTTTTTTTATTCATACCAGCTTAAATCAACAGTAATACTTTACTTCTTTCTGCTAAATGCCTATGATTTTAAGCAGTCTAATAAAATATTTAGCTGCATTAATATCCATGTATTCTGCCAAACTTTTCGACTAATCAGATTAGCTGAATGTGAAAAATTCAACACTTGCAATCCACCCAAATCCAATGTTATTTTTGACAGAAATTCTAATTATAAGAAAAAGTTCACTGGCTGACATTATATACTATTGCATCTAAGCCCTTTAAAATGCAATTATTACATTAATCAAATGTACTGCATTACGACAGGTTAACTCAAAATATATGCTGTCTCACATGTTGGCATTTTTTGCATTTTTGTATCATGAGCAGTTACTTGTTACAGAACCAAGTATTACTGATGATTCAAGCTGTCTTTAAGTGAGATTTACATGACCTAATGATAGAAAGTGAAATCTATAAAAACTAATGATAGAAAGTGAAATTTACTTGACCTAATGATAGAAAGTGAGATTTACTTGACCTAATGATAGCAAGTGAGATTTACTTGACCTAATGATAGAAAGTGAGATTTACTTGACCTAATGATAGAAAGTGAGATTTATAAGAACTAATGATAGAAAGCGAGATTTACTTGACCTAATGATAGAAAGTGAGACTTATAATGCCTAGTGATAGAAAGTCAGATTTACTTGACCTAATGATAGAAAGTGAGATTTATAAGACCTAATGATAGCAAGTGAGATTTACTTGACCTAATGATAAAAAGTGAGATTTATAAGACCTAATGATAGAAAGTGAGATTTATAAGACCTAATAATAGCAAGTTAGATTTATAAGGCCTAATGATAGAAAGTGATATTTACTTGACTTAATGATAGAAAATGAGACTTATAACACCTAATGATAGAAAGTGAGATCTATACGACCTAATGATAGAAAGTGAGATTTATAAAGCCTAATGATAGAAAGTGAGATTTATAAGACCTAATGGTAGAAAGTGAGATTAATAAGACCTAATGATAGAAAGTGAGATTTATAAGGCCTAATGAAAGAAAGTGAGATTTATTTTACCTTATGATAGAAAGTGAGATTTATAAGGCCTAATGATACAAAGGGAGATTTACTTGACCTAATGATAAAAAGTGAAATTTATAAGACCTAATGACAGAAAGTGAGTCTTATATGGCCTAATGATAAAAAGTGAGATTTAAAAGACCTAATGATAAAAAGTGAGATTTATAAGACCTAATAATAGCAAGTGAGATTTATAAGGCCTAATGATAGATAGTGAGATTTATACCACCTAATGATAGAAAGTGAGATCTATGAGACCTAATGATAGAAAGTGAGATTTATAAAGCCTAATGATAGAAAGTGAGATTTATAAGGCCTAATGATAGAAAGTGAGATTTATAAGACCTAATGGTAGAAAGTGAGATTTATAAGACCTAATGATTGAAAGTGAGATTTATAAGACCTAATGATAGAAAATGAGATTTATAAGACCTAATGATAGAAAGTGAGATTTATAAGACCTAATGATAGAAAGTGAGATTTATAAGACCTAATGATAGAAAATGAGATTTATAAGATCTTTTATAGAATATACAAAGACAACAATATGTTGGTGAGTACATTTTCAGGATGATCTTTTTCTTTGGCCACTTTGCCTGTATCGGCAAATTTATGGATGGTTATAAATGACCGTAGACCTCTACATGTCTCATGATTTTTGTTGACTTTATAATTTTCTATCCATGGATTGTTATTGCATTAGCTGAAATCATATAAGAACTTTTCTTTTCATTACCTTATAACATCTGTTCTGATTCAAGGTTAAAATGTTCTGTTCTAATTCAAGGTTAACATTTTCTATTCTGATTCAAGGTTAAAATTTTCTGTTCTGATTCAAAGTTAACATGTTCTATTCTGATTCAAGGTTAAAATGTTCTGTTCTAATTCAAGGTTAACATTTTCTATTCTGATTCAAGGTTAAAATTTTCTGTTCTGATTCAAGGTTAACATGTTCTATTCTGATTCAAGGTTAAAATGTTCTGTTCTGATTCAAGGTTAACATGTTCTGTTCTGATTCAAGGTTAACATGTTCTGTTCTGATTCAAGGTTAACATGTTCTGTTCTGATTCAAGGTTAACATGTTCTGTTCTGATTCAAGGTTAAAATTTTCTGTTCTGATTCAAGGTAACATGTTCTATTCTGAGTCAAGGTTAAAATGTTCTGTTCTAATTCAAGGTTAACATTTTCTATTCTGATTCAAGGTTAAAAAAATTTCTGTTCTGATTCAAGGTTAACATGTTCTATTCTGATTCAAGGTTAAAATGTTCTGTTCTAATTCAAGGTTAACATTTTTTCTATTCTGATTCAAGGTTAAAATGTTCTGTTCTAATTCAAGGTTAACATTTTCCATTCTGATTCAAGGTTAAAATTTTCTGTTCTGATTCAAGGTTAACATGTTCTATTCTGATTCAAGGTTAAAATGTTCTGTTCTAATTCAAGGTTAACATTTTCTATTCTGATTCAAGGTTAAAATTTTCTGTTCTGATTCAAGGTTAACATGTTCTGTTCTGATTCAAGGTTAACATGCTCTGTTCTGATTCAAGGTTAAAATTTTCTGTTCTGATTCAAGGTTAACATGTTCTGTTCTGATTCAAGGTTAAAATTTTCTGGTCTGATTCAAGGTAACATGTTCTATTCTGATTTAAGGTAAAAATGTTCTGTTCTAATTCAAGGTTAACATTTTCTATTCTGATTCAAGGTTAACATTTTCTACTCTGATTCAAGGTTAAAATTTTCTGTTCTGATTCAAGGTTAACATGTTCTTTTCTGATTCAAGGTTAAAATTTTCTGTTCTGATTCAAGGTTAACATGTTCTGTTCTGATTCAAACATGTTCTGTTCTGATTCAAGGTTAAAATTTTCTGTTCTGATTCAAGGTAACATGTTCTATTCTGATTCAAGGTTAACAATTTCTGTTCTGATTCAAGGTTAACATTTTCTGTTCTGATTCAAGGTTAACATTTTCTACTCTGATTCAAGGTTAAAATTTTCTGTTCTGATTCAAGGTTAACATGTTCTTTTCTGATTCAAGGTTAAAATTTTCTGTTCTGATTCAAGGTTAACATGTTCTATTCTGAATCAAGGTTAACAATTTCTGTTCTGATTCAATGTTAACATTTTCTGTTGAAGTGAAGGGTAGGAAAGGGGAAAGTGCAAAAGGCCTGAACAAGTCTTCTATGTACTATAAGCCATGCCCACATCTATGCCACACAAGGATAACAAATGTTACTTTTACGACAATGTAATATGTGTGAATTATGTGTCTGATTTAACATTAGTAATATGTACGATTTATGCCACAGAAGGATAACAAGTCTGACTTGTACGACAATGTAATATGTGTGAATTATGCCACATAAAAATAACAAGTCTGATTTAACAATAGTAATATATACGAATTATGCCACACAAGGATAACAAGTCTGACTTGTATGACTTTAATGAAGGTGTAATATGTGCAAATTATGCCACATACAGATAACAAGTCTGATTTAACAACAGTGTAATATGTACAAATTATGTCATACAAGGATAACAAGTCTCAATTTAATGACAGTGTAATATGTGTGAATTATGCCAAACAAAGATACCAAGTCTGACTTTTACAACAGTGTAAAATGTGTGAATTATGTCACATACAAATAACAAGTCCGATTTAATAACAGTGTAGTATGTACAAATTATGCCACACAAGGATAACCAGTCTGACTTTGACAACAGTGTAATATGTATGAATTATGCCACATAAAGATAACAAGCCTGGTTTAAGAACAGTGTAATATGTGCAAATTATGCCACACAAGGATAACAAGTCTGACTTTAATGACAGTTTAATGTGTGTAAATAATGTGTGAACTACTGAAGATTAAACAAACTGAAGATGATCATGGCCTAGTTACCAAAAGTGTATAATAATTTAAAAATTAAATCTAAAGTTGACACCATTCTACATCATCGTGAAGTTACATATTTCGTTCTAGTTATCAATGGACAAATAGATTAATTGATCATCTAGTTTTCAATAAAGAATTATTATTATTATTATTAATATTGGAAATTAGAATGGTTATGTAAATATTTATTGTAATCTGTAGCCAATATTTAATGTACAGTCCAAATGTTAATGTATACAATGTATATTTTGATGTACAGTCCAAATTGTAAAGAATATTTTGATGTACAGTCCAAATGTTAATGTATACAATGTATATTTTAATGTACAGTCCAAATGTTAATGCATACAATGTATATTTTGATGTACAGTCCAAATTGTAATGTATATTTTGATGTACAGTCCAAATGTTAATGTATACAATGTATATTTTAATGTACAGTCCAAATGTTAATGTATACAATGTATATTTTGATGTACAGTCCAAATTTTAATGTATATAATGTATATTTTACTGTACAGTCCAAATTGTAATGTATACAATGTATATTTTAATGTACAGACCAAATTTTAATGTATACAATGTATATTTTAATGTACAGTCCAAATGTTAATGTATACAATGTATATTTTAATATAAAGTCCAAATTTTAATGTCTACAATGTATATTTTAATGTACAGTCCAAATGTTAATGTATACAATGTATATTTTAGTAAACTGTCCACATTTTTATTGATAAACAGAAACAAAACTGCAAGACTGCATATAAGTTGTAAAACACAACACACAGCATGAACAAAGAAAGTGGTGTTTTCTTTGGTAGAAATTGATGACCTAAGATACTAAAATACTATATACTGCCAAACCTGTCAATATAGGTCACTTTACATGAGTTAATGTAAAATTACCCTTTGTACACATGTCACCTCTGTATAAATTCCACCTTTCAAAACTGTATTTTTCACAAATACAGAGCACCAATGATTATTATTATTATTATTATTATTATTATTATTTTATTAATATTATTATTATTATCATTATTATTGTTATTAATATTATCATTATTATTATGATTATTATTTTTATTATTTTATCATTATTATCAATATTATTATTATCCTTATTATTGTTATAATCATCATTATCAGTTTTATTATTATCATATTATTATTATTATTATTATTATTATTATTATTATTATTATT
This sequence comes from Unio pictorum, assembly GCA_030141615.1. Taxonomy (NCBI): domain Eukaryota; kingdom Metazoa; phylum Mollusca; class Bivalvia; order Unionida; family Unionidae; genus Unio; species Unio pictorum. The sequence goes on along the minus strand of JARLTB010000029.1, from coordinate 343,071 downwards.
ATTATTATTATCTGTTGCATTCTTGCCATCTTGCTGATATCCACATTTCTGCCTACCCAAGTAAAACTGTTAGTACAAAGATAGCTAAAAGTGATAGGAGGCCAATTTACAATTTCAGTAATATAAACCTTAATTAACTCTTAAGATATCTGATTAGTCAATTTTAAATCATGCATAAATTTCATCCAAACACAGATGGCCTGAATTTAATCTTAATCCAGGCCTACTTATAATTAGAATTTAATTAATTAAGTAAACATACCAAACACATTTTGAATACCAAAAAACATTAAAACTTGTATTTCTATTTCTTTACACAGAACAAACTATATAATAAAGTGTATATATGATGAAATTTAATTTAAATGATAAAATTGAAGGATTGGGGGTATGTGTGCGCAAGAATACTGAGTTTAAAAATAGATAAATTTAAGTTTGTACTACATACAAAATTTCACAAGAGAATAATTCTCATAATTTTCATGCTCTATGCAAAGGATCACCAGGAATAAATAAAGCTGTTAGTGAACTGTGCAAAATATAACTACCATATGTACTAGTCTGTATGTCAAGCCCAACTGCAAACAACATTGACACTGAACTGCCATCACATATTGTGCTGGCAGGTCAATGTCTATTTTATAAGTTCCACTGATTGCTTACATCAAACTGCACAGACCTATATCTGTCTTAACATTATGCAATGGCAGATCTGGATCCATGTTGTTTGCAGCTGAATTCAACGTATAATTGAGTATATACAGACGGTATTCAGCAAGATAGAAAAGGAGAAATGTGCAAAAAAGCCTGAATGATCAAGCACACAACACATTTATGCAACATACGGTAAGAAAATTAAATTTCTAACCAGATTCGGATGTTATCCAAGACATATTGATATCAGTAGATACATTTAGTGTAGGATCAATGGTATATTCATCTGAAAAGTAAATAGCAGCTTTTTGCCCAAAAAAATATTTTAAAAAATAGCAAGAATGCATAGATTAGATATATTTTGTTATTGAAACAGGAATAGTAAAGCAATGTAATTTGAAAAGAAAAGGCTAGTGGAAATATAGACCAAAGGCTAGAAGACATTGTTAGATTAATTCACAGTTAGAAAGTATCAGATTATCTGATACTATATAAATTTCTGACACTTTTATGATGTGTCATATTTTATAGCTAGTACTATCACTAATATCCAGTATGACTTATTAATTAATACTCACTATAGTTTATTATTAATTGATAAAAAAAAATACCCACTATAATCTTTTATTAATTAATAAAAATACCCACTATAATTTTGTATCAACTAATAAAAATACCCACTATAATGTGATAATAATTAATAAAAATACCCACTATAATTTAGTATCAACTAATAAAAATACACACTATAATCTTTTATTAATTAATAAAAATACCCACTATAATTTTGTATCAACTAATAAAAAAACACACTATAATGTGATAATAATTAATAAAAATACCCACTATAATTTAGTATCAACTAATAAAATTACACACTATAATCTTTTATTAATTAATAAAAATACCCACTATAATTTTGTATCAACTAATAAAAATACACACTATAATGTGATATTAATTAATAAAAATACCCACTATAATTTAGTATCAACTAATAAAAATACCCACTATAATCTTTTATTAATTAATAAAAATACCCACTATAATTTAGTATCAACTAATAAAAATACCCACTATAATCTTTTATTAATTAATAAAAATACCCACTATAATTTAGTATCAACTAATAAAAATACCCACTATAATCTTTTATTAATTAATAAAAATACCCACTATAATTTAGTATCAACTAATAAAAATACCCACTATAATCTTTTATTAATTAATAAAAATACCCACTATAATTTAGTATCAACTAAAAAAAATACCCACTATAATCTTTTATTAATTAATAAAAATACTCACTATAATTTAGTATCAACTAATAAAAATACCCACTATAATCTTTTATTAATTAATAAAAATACCCACTATAATTTAGTATCAACTAATAAAAATACCCACTATAATTTAGTATCAACTAATAAAAATACCCACTATAATCTTTTATTAATTAATAAAAATACCCACTATAATTTAGTATCAACTAATAAAAATACCCACTATAATTTAGTATCAACTAATAAAAATACCCACTATAATTTAGTATCAACTAATAAAAATACACACTATAATGTTATTAATTATTAATAATACCCACTATAATTTATTGTTTGTGATTTTATACAAACACCTTCTATCTCTTAAATCACTAATATCTTTTTTGAGACTTTTTAATGAATGTTTGTTAAAAAAAATAGCAAATTGATTAATATTTGTATTTATAACTGTTATTACACTCTAATAATTAATACAAATTGTATAAAAAGTAGCAGATTGATTAATATTTGTATCTAAAATTGTTATTATATTAATAATTAATACAAATTGTATAAAATATAGAAAACTTGATTAATATTTGTATCTATAATTATTACACTCTAATAATTAATACAAATTGTATATAAAAGTAGCGGATTGATTAATATTTGTATCTAAAATTGTTATTACACTCTTTATAATTAATAATTTTTTTTATTAAAAATAGCAAATTAATATTTGTTTCAATAATTGTGATTACACTCTTTATAATTAATTAAACAATTGTATTAAAAATAGCAAACTGATTAATATTTGTTTCAATAATAGTTATTACACTCTTTATAATTTATACAAATGATATTAAAAATAGCAAATTGATTAATATTTGTTTCAATAATAGTTATTACACTCTTTATAATTTATACAAATGATATTAAAAATAGCAAATTGATTAATATTTGTTTCAATAATAGTTATTACACTCTTTATAATTTATACAAATTGTATTAAAAATAGCAAATTGATTAATATTTGTTTCAATAATAGTTATTTCACTCTTTATAATTTATACAATTGTATTAAAAATAGCAAATTGATTAATATTTGTTTCAATAATAGTTATTTCACTCTTTATAATTTATACAATTGTATTAAAAATAGCAAATTGATTAATATTTGTTTCAATAATAGTTATTACACTCTTTATAATTTATACAAATTGTATTAAAAATAGCAAATTGATTAATATTTGTTTCAATAATAGTTATTACACTCTTTATAAATATTAAAAAATTGTATTAAAAATAGCAAACAATACAGCATATGTAGTGGTCATTAGACAATACAGCACACATCATAGTAATTAAAGACAATTCAATGTATATAGGGGTAATTCATGTACAATAGTTGCCTCATTGGTTGTCATTTCACCTGAATATGCTTATAAAATAAAGTTGACTTATTCTGATGATGACATTGTTACCAGCACCCCCCACCCCCCATTGCCCACCACCCCGTCATCTGTCACCACTTTCCTCTAGGGGGGTGGGCAGAGAAGTCACTTGATCCTAAAATTTGAGTACTGTGTCAAGATTAAGAGATTAGTGTAAAGGTTATATTTATGTCACAGTCTAGTCAGAAGAAACGTAAGCAGTTTATTTCATTGGCACCATTTACAACGTTTGCATACGGGGCCCCGAGTGGCCGAGTGGTCTAAAGCGCTGTCCGTTACGGACCACTGCCATCTCACCTCTGTCTGCGTGTGTTCGAGTCTAAGATTCGGCAAATGTAGTTATGTGAGAAAGCTTGCCAGTAGCTTCTCGTGGGTCGGTGGTTCTTTCCAGGGGTTGTCCGGGTTCTTCCTCCACTGGCCGCCATGTATAGCCTATATTGTGCTGAAAAATGGCGTTAAACCATAAAAAAACAGAAACAAAAACAATGTTTGCATACAAGTTAGAATTCTGTTTCCAAAAAGGTAATTACATGCAGCTTATTTGGATTATATCCACATGTCATGCCTGATGATGATGATGTTAATGATAAAACTATGTCAAAGAAAAGGTGAGTCAAAACTTATATGGGATCATTTATGAATAATCTCTCTCTCAACATGATAAACATTATAACACTAAAGGAAACTACAGGTAACACAGACAGCAGCTGATGCAAACTATTAGATAATGGGATTGGCTGCACACAGGTAATCCAATAATCATATTACAATTTATGAAGCATTTAATAATTTTCAATAAACACTTAGTGGAAAAAGTATATAAATAGTAAACACAAAATAGATTACAACAAAGAATAATCTTCATAAGCAGATAAAATCAATAAAGATGATGTGGAGTTGGTTCCTTCAAGGAACAGAAGATATATTTTACCAAATCAAACAACCTTTTTTTTAAATAACAAAGCTGCTACCAATGTTTAGTCAATTAAATCTGTTCAATCCTTCACATACATATAACTTAAAGTTTAATATTTTTAAAACTGTCGAGACCAAATGATGGCAAGTGAGATTTACTAGACCTAATGATATCAAGTGATATTTACCCAACCTAATGATATGAAGTGAAATTTACTAGACCGAATAATGGCAAGTGAAATTACTAGATCGAATCATGGCAAGTGCGATTTATTAGACCGAATGATGGCAAGTGAGATTTATTAGACCGAATGATGGCAAGTGCGATTTACTAGACCGAATAATGGCAAGTGAAATTACTAGACCTAATAATGGCAAGTGAAATTTACTATACCGAATAATGGCAAGTGAGATTTACTAGACCGAATAATGGCAAGTGAGATTTATTAGACCAAATGATGGCAAGTGAAATTTACCAGACCTAATGATATCAAGTGAGATTTACCAGACCTAATGATATCAAGTGAGATTTACCAGATCTAATGATATCCAGTGATAGTTTTATAATAATTCCACACCTTATCATTTGATGAATATTTGGGTGTGATAGATATGTTCTAGGTCTTCTACATCTTCTTCTTCTTCTTTTGGTGATCCATTTCATCATCACGTCTGATTAAATTACAAGAACCATGAAAGATGTAACTCTGTTATTTCTCCCATATACCCACTAGCGGTAGTACAAATATACAGCTGAAGCATAAAAGTTAACTTTTGCATCATATTTTTATACCATTATAATCAATTTCTAAACCCCATGTCTAAAATCAAAATGTTGCAACACAAAAGAATATATACCTTCTTCACTATCCTCTTCTATTTTGTCAATTTGTCGCTGTGATCCTTGGTTGCTACTTCCTCTTCGTCTCCGCAAATGATGTAGATCAGTGTCAAAACTTGCATCACTCTCTGTTACTGAGGTGTAGCTATCGTCAGTGTATTCTCGTCCTTGCGAAGCCTGGTCTTGTCTAGTACGTGATCGTGGAGGCTCTTTCTTCATTGGCGTCCTAGATGGTTCTGTCTGAGTCTGTATTGGCTCTTTCAGTGTCTGTGTCAGCTGGGTTGGAGATCTGCTCACTGATCTAGCACTTGATTCAGATCCCCGAGAAGGTGGTCTGGTGGAAAGAAGAGAAAGCGAGAGTTAGGCCAACATCTGATACTGTATTTATTTGATAATAAGCCAATGTTTAATAATAAACCACCCATACCTTCTACTTTTTTAAATACAAAACTTTGGTAAATATTTCCCAAAGTTATCTTTGTCTGGCAAGTCCATCCCTTCATTTAAAACAAATTTGCTGGGCTTGTTCCCTGGTCATATATCGGTCTGATAATAAGCTAATTCCCTCCTTTTTGAAGAACTGATCAGGCTGGCCTGTGGTCTTATCATAGGTATATTTGTATACATGTAATTACTAAGCATATCTTTCATAATAAATCCTGTTTGATAAATTTATCAGGCTAGCCTCCTAGTGTTATCAATGGGAGAAATATTGTAATATTATCGCCATCTTATGACCAATAAAATATGTAATCACAGATATATCTGGAATATTTCAGGTAGTTTAATGATAAAAGTATAAAACCGATAAGAAGTTCATTTAACTCTGGCTGGATAAGTAAAATGTCGTGTTATTTTCCAAACTGATCACTTCCATTAACTTAGGCATTATGTGACTGCACACCACATTCAATATTTACTCTGAAATTGACGAGCTTGATAACATGCAAAATTTGCATACCTCCAAACTGATGATCTGACAATAGAAATGTTCCTATGAGTAGCCCAGCATTAAATATTCGATTTACTTTAACAAGTCACCGTAACAAATTGAAGCAAAATATTGCTTGGAACTTTCTGAGATACATGGGTATCAACTAGGCTGGTTGGTGTAAGGATATTATGTAAAACTGTACAGCAAATCACCATACAACAGATGTATTTACTTGTCTTGATGGTGCAATGAGATATACCCTTTAATTAGTAGGAGGGAAATCATGCTAATACATTTTAAAAAATTCCTGTTCAGAAAAGTACCGGTACAATCTTAAGCTTCCATAAAAACTATTTAAATTTGTATTATAATCAAAATCACCCTTATTACAATCTTTTGTAAAACTCAGTTGAACTGCAAAACATCTGGCTTCATCTCAGAAATTAATGTACAATTCATTGTAACTACCTCTTTGTGAACTGGTAATTTTAAAAAAGCATGTTGAAGACTTGATCAAATGGAGATGGATTTATTTGATTTTCCAGTTATGTATGCTTGATTCAAAACCAAGGTGGAGTGGTCGAACTTCTTTTTTTTCAGACAGTAAACTCTTTATATTTACTGACAAGTAATTTTGATACGAGATATGGACTAGCACAAGAAAATTTACTGAGGCCAATTATGGATTCCATAGAACATTATGCCCTGCCTCAAACCACACTCTGGTGTATATTGAAAACTTTCTGAAATGTTTCCACCAATGATACCATCACTAGACATTCCACCCCTAGGGGTGTGACAATTAACGAACATAAATAAAAACTGGTATGAAAGTACCACAATCAAGCTTCTGTTTATGATGCTACATAATCATCATCATCATCATCATCATCATCATCATCATCATCATCATCATCAGTCTCTTGACCTAGTGTGGTCATGCATTGAGGCACTGTGCTGCTGAATATCTGACCAGTTCAATATTAACAATAAAATCTTTTTAAATGATTCAAGTTTTTAGGGACAATAAACGATTCAACTTTCTGGGGACAAAATTGTCCTGGAAATGTAAATGAATAAAAGTTTCCATCTAATAATGCCAACAATTGTTTATTAGGATCCAATAGCTTATTATATAGGAGATAATAAAAGTCTCCACCTAATATAGCCCTCCATTGTTTGGTACAAACCATGTACCAACGATATGGCAGATAATAAAAGTCTCCATCTAATATAGCCTTTTGTTGTTTAGTACAACCCAAGTACCAACTATATCACAGATAATAAATGTCTACACCTAATATAGCCTTTTGTTGTTTAGTATAACCCAAGTACCAACTGCATGGCAGATAATAAATGTGTCATTAAATTATTTGAATTCCATGATAAATAGAATGTCTATGAAAAAAAATACAGAAAACACTCCAAGCAACTGAACAGATGGCTGATCTGTTCTTATAAAGAAAAATAACCACTGCTTTGAAATTTCAACTAATATCCAACACAAGCCCTTGTCAGTAACACTGCAGACAATTGAACACCAAATTCTGACACTGACTCTTCATATTGGTAACCCCTGCTAATGGAATCATAAAATGTTATATTTACATCCTTACATACTTTAATATTCAGAAGATAAAAATGACTTGAATATTATAATTTAGTCCACTTACCTTTGGCCGATGCCACTATCTCCTGGATGTCGCAACCTCAGTGGAGTCTGTTGTTGATTTCGCTGAGCAGACAGATTTCCACTGACCTCTGACCCAACAAATGATCCAATGAAACCACTGTCAGTATCAGCCTCTCTCTTTCCTGTCATCTGTTTGAACTTGCCAGGGCCAGGGATGTTAGAAAGTGGGCTGGCCCCTCCTGTAGCACCCCCAGCTTCCTGATCTGATATTCCACTATCAAGTAAACTGCTCTGACTCCCTCCATCTGGTTTCTGTGATAATAAATACATTGTTTTGAAGCAAATATTTCTTTCTAAAATCTAGATCAATGGCATGCAATTTGCTCACGTAAGATTAGCTCCACCTCTCTTGTACCCCACCCCATCCCCATAATCCACAATAGAGATGAGTGTATAGGTCCAAAAAAGAGGCATAACTCTTGTGAAAAAAAGCATATACAATGATCAACATACATACCTTCTGAGGTCATGACAATTATACACAGTAATCCACTAAAAACTAAAACGGTAGATGCATTAATAAAATCTCTGGCATACAATACGTCCAGCTTTAAGTAACAAAAGGCAATAATTCTTAAAAAAATTAAGAAAGCACAAACAGATGTCAATATGTAAAGTTTTAAGTAATGACCGCTAAGTTCCTCCTAATCTATAAATAACTACAAGCTTATATCTTATGCTGTTCTCAGCTGAAGGTCTCAATGGACAATAACTCTAACCAAAACTGCTGTAGCTTGATTTATTCAATCTTCAATTAGATGGCCATGTTGGATGTCTGAGTAGCACCAATATTTCTTTTAGTACAACAAGATCATGAGAAGAAAGTTTGTGTAAAGTTTCATGGCAATCAGTTTAGATGGAGTAATGATAAATAACTGGTGTTAAAAGATGAAGGATGATTGACAACTTACCATCCCATAAGCTCTTCTGAACTATGACCAGTGGAGTCAAAATGTTTTTTAAGTTACAATTTTCAACATCATGCTGTTTGTAAATTTAGATGTTTTGTTTATATGCACATGTTTGTGTTTTTATTAATGGTTATACATAAAATGTATTCCATTTGACAGTTATGGTTCATATTTTAAAGTGTGAATCCATGGCTTTCAAACCCCCGCACCTATATCAGGTCTGGAGACATATACACATACAAAATTTTCCTTGACATTTCTTATACCTTTTTCAGGCCCTTGCTATCCCTCCTATCTAGGTGGTCATAACGTTGTGGACGAGGGACATTTGGCACTGGGGAGTCTCGGTCAGCAAAGGAGGAATCTCTGGGAGAGAGGGAGTACCTGGAGGAAAGACTGCTGTGACTGCCACTATTTGGCTTACTGTTTAGCAGTGGTTCCTGGGAAACCATTCTGCTACTACTGCTTGCGCTCCCTGTACACAGAAGAAAATCAGTCCATTATGAGATGAAAATAAGTATGTACATATCAAAATTAGTATAGGCAACAAAAAAACAACTATATATGAGATGAAAACTAACACATATGAGATGAAAACTAACACATATGAGAAGATGAAAACTAACATATATGAGATGAAAATAAGTACGTACATATCAAAATTAGTAAAGGCAATGAAAGAACTATATATGAGATGAAAACTAACACATATGAGATGAAAACTAACACATATGAGAAGATGAAAACTAACACATATGAGATGAAAAAAAGTATGTACATATCAAAATTAGTATAGGCAATGAAAAGAACTATATATGAGATGAAAACTAACACATATGAGATGAAAATAAGTACATACATATCAAAATTAGTATAGGCAATGAAAATAACTATATATGAGATGAAAACTAACACATATGAGATGGAACTAATGCAACAACAACATAAACAATGGGACAAAGCAGACATTTCTTTTGCAATGGCAGATACTTGTTTAAATGATTAATACCATTTTTCAGCACAGAATAGTCTATAGTGGCCAGTATAACTGGTGGAGGAAGAACCCTGGAAAGAACCATCCACCCACTGGCAAGCCATCTCACATATCCACATTAGCTGAGCCTGAGACTCGTATCCATAGAGACAGAGTTGAGATGGCAGTGACCCGGAATGGTGAGTGCTTCAGACCACTTGGGGAGAACCACCCACCCATGTGAAGCTACTGGCAAGCCATCTCACATGCTCACATTAGATGAGCCTGAGACTCAAACCAACTCCGAGATGAGATAACAGTAACCCAGAATGGTGAGGGCTTCAAGCCACTCTGGGTCCCCGCAATGGCACATAGAGAAACTTGATAATTCACAGGTTGCAAAGGCAATTTTGAGAGCGCAATTTAATTAATTGTTTTGACTTTATGTACATGTATATGGTTTCTTTTGAAACTACAGGGAAAAAGACATGAAAAACAAATTTTACAAAATTGTGTAGAAGTGTAGCTGCATATCATTATTATTATTGTTAATATTATTACAACTGTTGTAAGCTTTGCGCTTGATAAAGTACAAGTCTAAACTAATAATTTTATGGACAATTAACTAGATGACCCCAAAAATCAACAATGGAAAGTTTCTAACTTAGAATAAGCAATGGTGTAGAGTGACACATATTTATTCTTATGGCTTACAAACAGCACTGTCAGTTTTAAAAATGTACCTGACAAAGCCCAATGTGTATAGTGATATATACTTACATCATAACATTGCCATCATTCTTTTGGCTTACAAATGATATTGTCAGTTTTAAAAATATACCTGACAAAGTCCAATTTGAGCAGTAACTATATCACAAGACTGGCATCATGCTTATGGGTTATAAATGATATTGTCTGTCTGAAAATATACCTAATATTAATTGCAATATTCGGACTTGTAACTCAGATTTTTCTGCATGTTTAGAGGAGGTGAAAAGATAGCACATTTTTTCACCATTCTCAGTTTATCCTTCAATATAGAAAAATCAAGTGTCAAATGAAAGACTGGGAATCGGTTGTAGTAACTGCCTACATTCAGCACAGTGTATAGTGTCTAGCATCCAGTGAAGACATTACATTATATAAATTTCTTTAAATACTTGAGTTTAATAAAATTTAATAAAAATTCTGTTCTTAAAACACAGACCACAAGTAATCTGGCTAAAACAGATATAATTGTTGATCACTTTCAATTTCTCAAATTTTAGCAAAAAACTACTGAAGTAAACATAAAATTAAAGCCAATAAAGATGAGAGAATTGCAGTCAATTGTTGTAGAGTTTAATGCCTTTTTCAGCACACAATAGGTTATACATGGCGGCCAGTATTAATGGTGGAGGAAGAACCCGGGAGAAACCCTGGAAAGAACAACCGACCCATCAGTAGCAAATGGCAAGCTATCTCACATACCCACATAGGCTGAATATGAGACTCTAACCCACACAGACAGAGGTGAGATGGCAGTGACTCGTAATGGAGAGCACTACTAGGAGCACCTTAACATTGCAGTCAGTAATAACTTTTCATCGTATAAAATGATCTGCTATGTAGCCTGGATAGCCTGGATAATTTTTATTCATACTGAATTGCTAGAATTTGATGCCTGCTAATACCGAATGGTTTACATATACTCTACAAGAGTTTCAGGAGAACCAGAATTGATCAGAAAAAATATACCTGATCCTCTTCTGTTCTGAGGGCCCCTGCCAGGTGTCATATCTGTATTCTGTAAGAAAGAGGAAAGAAATAAAAAAAATTATACCATCCAGACCATATTAGTATTCATCTCTATAGAATGGTCACTTGTCTAAAGACATATCCTGCATGTATTGGTCAATGTGCAAAGTGTATGGATGGACAGGTTGACTTAAATCACATTTTATTTCTGAAATGTTAAGTTTATTTCACTGGTTCCATAAATAAACATATACCTAAGGTCTATTTTACTTTTACCCATAATTCCCCAAACTTTCTCTTGTTAATCTTTGTTTGTCCTTCCATGTTATATCTAATTTGAGGGAGCCACTGTAGTTCAATTTATAGTGTATCATGCTTGTAATCCATGGGTTATGGGTTTGATACCTACCAAGGCCTGCCTCTGTGTCACCGGGAAAGGCACTTACCTCCCTTTTCTTGATGTGTTATAGCCAATAATATTAGATGTGTCATTAAAACAACAAAAAGAGTACAGTCTCCTGGTTTTTCCACTTATATGCCTTTGCATGTAAACATCACATGTTTAAGGAGGCTAATAATTGACACAAACTCCCCAGGTTGACCGCTATACACACTCCCCATGGTATTCCCTTGAATGATGGCTAAACTAACACCTTGCTTGGTGATCACTATACATATGCATTCCCCTGGATGACCACTATACACATTCCCCCAGGAAGTATTAAGGATTTCTATGGATTTTATGATACAAAGGTGGATACAATGTAAGATGTCTATTTATTTGAAGCATTTTTCTCTCAATAATTATATTACACAGGTTTTATTTAAATTTCATTCATCTATACATCCAGTTTGTCCTGTTTGCTTTTCCAAATATTAATTCGCTGATGATGAGTCACCCTTCAGGTACATATGTATTGCAAAATACGCTCAAATTAAAAAGAGTGCATGAGAAAGAAATAAGCCTTTTGCAGCCCTTAAAGGGAGAAAACTTATAGAAGTCAACTTATAGCAGAGTATTTATGGTATATCACATCATAGTAGAGTCAACCTATACAGGAATATACATGGTATATAAAATTATAGTACAGTTGACTTATAATGGAGTATATACATCATATTTTTTTATGATGCTTATATTAGATACAAATTAAGAGATAAAGTTAAAACATGAATTTCAATTACTAACACAACTTTATGGCATTTCTCTATTACAGTGTTGACACCAGAAGGCTTTTACAACTACAACTAATTTCATTGATCAATAAATTTTCACCTTTTACTGAGGAAAAAAAACATCAGAAAGGAAACTTTAAAACAGATTTTTATTAAAATGTATCACTTTCATGATCATGACTCCAAAATTTGAATGCACTAATAAACCAAGAAATTATAAATGAACACATTTTAAAAAATATTGTTTCAATACTAACACTTGAATGTTGTTGAAAAATAAGTTTTTGTTGTTGATAAACTAGTTCAAGCAAATAAATGGAGTAAATAATGAAGAATAAGAGTTATGTATCCCCAAAAGAAATAATGATATTCAAACCTGATGATTTGATCCAACAGATGTCATTGAGCTGTTAGATGATTGTAAATGACCTCGATTTTCTGTTGACCTTGGGCGACCTTTGTCCTCTGACTGCATTCTTGATCTCTCCTGTTTCTTGTGCTCCTTATCTTTCAGTTGTTCAGATCTACAATGAAGGACGATAATGTTGTATGATATATAAATCTGGACAGACTGTTGTGATTCAGGTGTCTTGATGGAATTTAAATATTTACTTATCTTTTATTTTATTTTGTAATCTATTGACTGATTTCCTATACCTTTACCTCTATTCACTTTCACAAAAGACACATTTAGTTGTATATAACTCAACTGAAAAGAATCTGAAAATATTTACCTTACATATTTTACTGAAGAATGATTTCATTCAAATAAAATGAAAAACATTGCAATAATAAGGTTAATTCCAGTTTTATAAATTTTGTATTTATCAGTGCAAAATGCTACCATCAACTCACCAAACCATCAAAACAAGCAATGGAGCATTCATGCATGAATAAAAAAATCTAACAGACGAAATACTTCTGAAGCTTGCAGTAAATCTATTACTACTAGAGGAAAAATTGAAGATAAAACATCTAAAGGCCAGTTAATTTAAAAACTTGATTCTGGTTGGATAAACAACATTCAATTTCATTAATTTCTGTCAACAATATTTTGACCATACATGTCAATATAATGTATTCATCACATGTACCTAAAACCTCTATTCTGTCAACAACAGTTTGACCATACATGTCAATATAATGTATTCATTACATGTACCTAAACCTCTATTCTGTCAACAACATTTTGACCATACATGTCAATATAATGTATTCATCACATGTACCTAAACCTCTATTCTGTCAACATTTTGACCATACATGTCAATATAAAGTATTCATTACATGTACCTAAACCTCTATTCTGTCAACAACATTTGGACCATACATGTCAATATAATGTATTCATCACCTGTACCTAAACCTCTATTCTGTCAATAACATTTTGACCATACATGTCAATATAATGTATTCATTACATGTACCTAAACCTCTATTCTGTCAATAACATTTTGACCATACATGTCAATATAATGTATTCATTACATGTACCTAAACCTCTATTCTGTCAACAACATTTGGACCATACATGTCAATATAAAGTATTCATTACATGTACCTAAACCTCTATTCTGTCAACATTTTGACCATACATGTCAATATAAAGTATTCATTACGTACCTAAACCTCTATTCTGTCAACATTTTGACCATATATGTCAATATAATGTATTCATCACCTGTACCTAAACCTCTATTCTGTCAATAACATTTTGACCATACATGTCAATATAATGTATTCATTACATGTACCTAAACCTCTATTCTTGAGCATCAAAAAGAGCTTTTTATTTCCTCACCATAATATACAAGTATTTATAGATCTTTGCTGAGGCGAATATAAAGTTCTATGAACCAATAAATCATACAAATCAAGGCACAGTGGAGGTCAATATGATGTGTGTAAACCTATACAAATCAAGGCACAGTGGAAGTCAATATGATGTGTAATCCTAAACTAATCAAGGCACAGTGGAGGTCAATATGATGTGTGTAAACATTATACAAATCAAGGCACAATGGAAGTCAAATATGATGTGTAATCCTAAACTAATCAAGGCAAAGTGGAAGTCAATATGATGTGTAATCCTATACAAATCAAGGCACAGTGGAGGTCAATATGATGTGTGTAAACATTATACAAATCAAGGCACAGTGGAAGTCAATATGATGTGTAATCCTAAACTAATCAAGGCACAGTGGAGGTCAATATGATGTGTGTAAACATTATACAAATCAAGGCACAATGGAAGTCAAATATGATGTGTAATCCTAAACTAATCAATGCACAGTGGAGGTCAATATGATGTGTGTAAACATTATACAAATCAAGGCACAGTGGAGGTCAATATGATGTGTAATCCTAAACTAATCAAGGCACAGTGGAGGTCAATATGATGTGTAATCCTATACAAATCAAGGCACAGTGGAAGTCAATATGATGTGTGTAATCCTAAACTAATCACGGCATAGTAGAGGTCAATATGATGCGTGTAAACCTATACAAATCAAGGCACAGTGGAAGTCATTATGATGTGTGTAAACCTATACAAATCAAGGCACAGCAGAAGTCATTATGATGTGTGTAAACCTATACAAATCAAGGCACAGTGGAAGTCAATATGATGTGTAATCCTAAACTAATCAAGGCACAGTGGAAGTCAATATGATGTGTGTAATCCTAAACTAATCACGGCATAGTAGAGGTCAATATGATGCGTGTAAACATTATACAAATCAAGGCACACTGGAAGTCAATATGATGTGTGTAATCCTAAACTAATCACGGCATAGTAGAGGTCAATATGATGCGTGTAAACATTATACAAATCAAGGCACAGTGGAGGTCAATATGATGTGTGTAAACATTATACAAATCAAGGCACAGTGGAGGTCAATATGATGTGTAATCCTAAACTAATCAAGGCACAGTGGAAGTCAATATGATGTGTGTAATCCTAAACTAATCACGGCATAGTAGAGGTCAATATGATGCTTGTAAACATTATACAAATCAAGGCACAGTGGAGGTCAATATGATATGTGTAATCCTAAACTAATCAAGGCACAGTGGAGGTCAATATGATGTGTGTAAACATTATACAAATCAAGGCACAGTGGAGGTCAATATGATATGTGTAATCCTAAACTAATCAAGGCACAGTGGAGGTCAATATGATGTGTGTAAACATTATACAAATCAAGGCACAGTAGAGGTCAATATGATGTATAATCCTAAACTAATCAAGGCACAGTGGAGGTCAATATGATGTGTGTAAACATTATACAAATCAAGGCACAGTGGAGGTCAATATGATGTGTAATCCTAAACTAATCAAGGCACAGTGGAGGTCAATATGATATGTGTAATCCTAAACTAATCAAGGCACAGTGGAAGTCAATATGATGTGTGTAAACATTATACAAATCAAGGCACAGTGGAGGTCAATATGATGTGTGTAAACATTATACAAATCAAGGCACAGTGGAGGTCAATATGATGTGTAATCCTAAACTAATCAAGGCACAGTGGAGGTCAATATGATGTGTAATCCTAAACTAATCGAGGCACAGTGGAGTTCAAAATGATGGGTGTATACCTTATATTTTTTAAGGCACAGTGGAGGTCAATATGATGTGTGTAAACATTATACAAATCAAGGCACAGTGGAGGTCAATATGATGTGTGTAAACATTATACAAATCAAGGCACAGTGGAGGTCAATATGATGTGTGTAAACCTATACAAATCAAGGCACAGTGGAGGTCAATATGATGTGTAATCCTAAACTAATCAAGGCACAGTGGAGGTCAATATGATGTGTAATCCTAAACTAATCGAGGCACAGTGGAGTTCAAAATGATGGGTGTATACCTTATATTTTTTAAGGCACAGTGGAGGTCAATATGATGCATTTAAATCTTATACTAATCAAGTCATGGTGGAGGTCAATATTATGTATGTAAACCTTTTACTTTTCAAAGCACAGTAGAGGTTATTAAGATGTGTGTATACGTTAAACTAAACAAGGTACAGTGGAGGTCAATATGACAAGAGTATGGATTGAACCGTTCATAAAATTTCATATTCTAAATAAAGATCTATAATTGTTTTATTACATGATTCAGAGAAAATTTTTTTAATTCTTATTTGCTTCAGTAAATATGCCATTTTACATGCATGATGCTTTGCGACAATACAAACTTAAAAAAAAAATGTGATGTGTGTCTGTGTGTACGACTGGGTGGGACATCATGTTACATGTCTGTGGCATGATGCATCAATGCTAGACATCACAAAAAACTGTCACACTGTAAGACATCATAGCAAAATGACTGAAAATTGTTAAAGCTACATTAAAAATCCCAATCACACATACACACTTTTAAGTTTGTTTTTAAAAAGTCATTTTTTTTTACTGAGCTACATTTTGTTCTCAGAAGAATACAGGGCTATCTTGTAAGTGCTCACTTTATATATATCAATGTTACAAAACCAGTTAAATAATATTTAATTTCATTAGATTTTACTATTTAATGAGATTATAAAAAATATGTCAAGATTATTATTTCTATAAAGATTTGCAAGCAATAAGAACAACTGCAAGATTCCTTCTTTCACTTGAAGAAAGTCACTCAGACAAAATTCGACAAACTACACAAATGTGGATCAAAATACATGTGCAAAATATATTCACACTTCCAACCCTGAGATGGTACATCCATAATCAGTTAAAAATTCATTATGAGTCAGTAATTAACTTAGTATGTGATGTTTTAAAGCTGAAAAAAAATGAGTTTATCAACTGTCATGTCAATGACATCAAATTACAAAATGCTGATTTTGGAGGCAAAGTTCTTTGAAATCCAATGTTGTCTATTTTGTATCAGTCTATTTTTATACTCTTGTCATGCTATGCATAAAGCTCCCTTTTACTCAATGTCACTTTCATATGCTGGTATAAGTGATTCTGCAAAAATCTAGAACAACTTGGGAAATTGGGGCTGGAAATCCAACGTGAAATACAAGAAATGTGTTTTTTTCTTCTGCAGAATAGTTTTAACAAATGCCAGATGTCACTGGCCAGAGACTTTAACAATCTACACATATCCAAGGTGGTATGAAATCCAATTACCAGCTGGGAAATCCAAACATATTTAATTCCAGTGTTTAGCTAGATTAATTAGAGGCAACATTGATGACTTTATAAAATTGTTTTTCTGAGAAAAAAAACAGGTCTTCTACTTGGCCTTTTTACTTTCTGAGAAAAAACTCTGTCCAATATAGTTTATAATACCTTTGCAAAATCACCATACCCCCACAGGGACAATTTTGTTTTGGAAATATTATCTGAACAATTAAATTGGAAAAAATTTCTGCCACAAACCTTTAGTAATCCTGATTATTAGGCATATTTAGTGTGCAAACCTTAATTACATGCAACAATTTTGAAGTTTACATCATTTTGTTTGATTTGGAAAGCCAAAAATCTCACCTTTCTTGAAGGTCTGGGGGCATTCGGAAAATATCTGGGGCTTCCTTAGTGATATTTCTTAATTTCTGAAAAATAAATATAGAATACGATAATACAATGGATGACACCTGGAATGACAAAACTAAGATATGTCAATACCTATGAAATTATGTTTTAAAGTACTTTCTTAAAAAATATAGTTATATGATTTTTTTCTCATTAAGACTATCATTCACTTAAATCTTTCATGATTTTTTTATATCATGTTACTTCTAATCCAGCCCTCATTTTCCAAATCAATCTAGTCATTCCAACAATAATGGCTGGGATCAGGTTCCATATCCAATCACCTGTTTATTATTATATCATGCATTGGCACCATGAAGGACGATAAAATAATATTCAATAAATTGCTAGCGGTTGGTTGATATAATGTAATCCTTTCTGACTGCTACAAGAATGAAACTATTAGAAGTCATACACAGGTCTTTGCCTCACCTTTACTAGATTGTCAATTTCCTTATCCCTTTCTTGACTTTGAGCCATTTGTTTCAGCCTTCGATACCGATCCATCAGTGCATTATATTCCTCATGAAGCCTCTTCAACTTTTCATCGAACTTCGCATCCTCTTTTGGCTGAAGAAGATCATCACCTGCCTTAGTCCCCAACATCTTCGGCTTCCGATGGTCTGTGGCAGGAGTAGCTCCACTTTCAGTCTCTGTTTCAGAGTCACTCTTCTGCCGACTGGCTTGAAATGGTTGTCTTTGTGAAGAATTGTGTTTCCTCTCCTCCTCCATTTTTTCCTGAATCTCATCAAATTTCATACCAATTTTGAACAGTTTTCCTTCAAGTTCTTTATCCTCATCAAAATTGGCATCAACAGCGGCCGTGACCCCAGCACGACGAAGCACTGAATAATCCTCTTTTGCTTGCAGATAGTCTTTTCGAATCTGCTCGTGCTCTGTTCGAATTTTCTCAAAGACCTGTTCATGCTCCTCAGTGGGCAATTGTTTTTCTTCAATTAATGTTTGAAAGGAATCCATCTGAAGAAAAAAGTTATTTTAGTCCATTCAAATGGATTAGCAGTATTTGTGTCAGTTCTGCAAAAAACATTCAATATTTCTGGTAGAAACTGATCATGAGTATCAGTCAACTGAAATGCACTTATTTTGTTTCCAAACCCCTTAACACATGCAAAAATTTATTCCGATAACGAAATCAACTTGTATAGAAGCCAATCTACTAATCAAAATTTGTAAATACACTGGTTTGAAATCCTGGATCTGTCAAATGTATAGATTCAATGAAATTTTCATGCTAGCACACAATGACAGCACATACTATTACTGCGGTCCTTGTCTACTCTACCCCAACCCCCACCCGTGAACCCAACTCAGCCAAGAGGTAGAAAATTTGAAAACATGTACAGGAGTCAAGTGTCATGATTTGTGAATCCATATCATCACATGGTTTTGTTTTCATTTTCTTTAAAACATGTAATACTTACATCGTTAAAAATATCTACTGTTTTATAAACCAATCTAATCTATCAATATTTGAAATCTATTGGTTTGAAGCCCTTGTTCTGTCACATGTATGGTGATATAAGAATGTTTAAATAAGGATCGCAAACATGGCTTCCATAGTGGTAACAACCACAAACAATCAAATGCAAAACTGTATCATTAATTTAAATTGATTAATATGCTCATTAATGGACTCATCCATGATCTTGATTAGATACATATAGGATCTATTCCAAAATGGATCGAATCTTGGACCAGAACTATGGTAACGTAGTTAGCCAATCAGATCCAAGATCACCTCATTATTATGCCAGGATCTCAGTCAACTAATACTGGTATTACTTTTGGTTCTGCATTCATCATGTGTATGTGTCCTACCTTATCTGTCATGTGTTCTGCATTACCATCCATCAACAATTCCTTCAACTCCAGAGACCATATTTGATTTCAATAAATTTGCAGTGTGCATTTGTTTCATATAAGGCTCCTAATAATGCCTTCTTGTTTATGATATGAATATCATGTGTATTGGTGTATTACAAAATCATAACCAGTATATATATATAATGTGTATAGCTGTCAAGCCTTTCTCAACTTAATTCTAATTTTTGCATGTCATGATAGAAGAGGGTAAGTGCCATCTCTTTCCTTAATATTATCACACTGGAAACACCTTTCCCTTTCATAGACCTATGGGAACAAGCATGGACTCCCATACATATGAATTTTCTCCAACGATCCCAAAGATACATGCATATATGGAGAAGCTGCTTTTGAATGGGCAGTAATTAAGTTGACATATGCAGACCATCAAGTGTACACAACGTTTTATTATTTTCTGAAATTAATTTGAGAAGTTGAATTGTACAGCAGCATATTGTCAGGGTATACTTTTCAATTAGGATAAGTGTGTGTGTGTGTGTGTGTGCATGCGTGCGTGCGTGCGTGCGTGTGTGTGTGTGAATTTCTTCGGATTGAAATGTGTGATTACAATAAATGCCTCCATCAGTCAAAACTGGCTCTTTAGCCATAAGTTGTTGTTGTTGTTGTTGTTGTAGGGTTTAACGCCATTTTTCAGCACACAATAGGCTATACATGGCGGCCAGTATTAGTGGTGGAGGAAGAACCTGGGAAAACCCCGGAAAGAACCACCGACCCACGAGAAGCTACTGGCAAGCTTTCTCACATACCCACATTGGCCGAATCCGAGACTCGAACCCACGCAGATAGCGGTGAGATGACAGTGATCCGTAACGGAGAGCGCTTTATAACACTTGGCCATTTGGGGCCCCTAGCCATGAGCTGAATCAGTCAAATAGTTATCACCTTGATAAGTTGTATCAGTCAAATAGTTCTTGTCTAGGTTAATATGTTGCATGATCAGGTGGTTGATTTAAAGTGTTACGACTATTGGATTTAAATTATTTATTTTTTAATTGTTAAATCCAAATTTGTTTAATATTCATTAATTGGGAGATTTTTCTTGCAAATTCAGGCTGACCTACACTCTAATTGTAAACAGGTTTTGAACTTGGCTTGTTGATCTAATTCCTGACCTTGCTTTGGACATTGTCAATAAGCTTCTAAAACTATTGGTTAATTTCAAGGACAACTTTTTATTTTTGGTAATTCGTGGCTTATTTTCTTCTGGATCATTTTATTATTACGTGACTAGGTGAAGGTACTCTTCCTCTGACTTTCTATCAATTTCTAGAAAATCACGTGATCACTTGTTTACTTCAGAAAAACAGTTATATATAGCTGTGTTTTGGAAGTTAACATTAGTAGAATCTCTGGGCTGTAAAGTTATTAGTTGTGTATTTATGTTCAAGTTATAATTATCTTGTTCTGGACTTTGTGTCAATTCGTTGGAAAAGAAGAATTATTCTATTTATTTGGAAAAAGGACATTGTTTCATAATTTCATCTGGATGATATTAAAACAAGAACTGCATCATGTGACATTGTCAGCCATTTTGGATTACATCATCAAGATTCGAACCTGGAACTATTAGAAAAATTTATTTATCAGGACTTGCAATTCCATTAGTGGATTATTTTGTGAATTCTATATTTGTTGGATTTGATTCTGTAAAACTGTAAGTTTATTTATTTTATGAAAATAATTGTACTTAATAAAAATTATTGTTAAAGTTTTACAAGCTTGTTAGTTTTCACTCTTTCTGTGTTGCTGCTTATTCGAGCCTATGCATGTAACAAAAGGGATAAAAGAAAAAAACTTACTACAGTAGAACCTGTCTTGAAAGACCTCCTCTTTTGACAAACAATTATGGTCACTCAAGAGAGGTGGTCTCTCATAACAGGTAACAATGCTACATAATCATTAAATGTGTGCACTGAAAGTGTGGTCTCTCAAAACAGGTGGTCTCACATAGCAGCGGTCTTTCAAGACAGGTCTTACTGTATACAATATGTATATAATCAGCTCTTTATAAATTTAAGGATTTTAAATTTTCATCCAATTTTTGTGCAACTTTTACAAAACACTATGAGTTTTGTATAAATCACTGAAACAGGTTCGTAAATGTTGAAGCAGAGCATTCTCCATTTTTCCTAGTCATGATCAAATGACTGCTCCCTAAATAAGAACTCTAATAAATTTGTTAGGATCTGCAATGATTTAGTATGACAAGAGACTCCTATACTCACTTTTTCCTCCAGCTTTTTTGTCTTAAATGAAATATTCAGCTTGACATTGTCAGCTACATTTGTGGGAAAGTGTTCCCCCTCCCCCACCGTACTTGTGGTGTGACTGGTGTCCACACTATTTGTATCTGACTCCAGTCCTGGTCTTTGTGCTGGTGAAACACCTTGGAATGAGACTGACTGCTGGGCCCTGTCAGGTCCATCTTGAGACAAACCATCTGAAAAACAGAAAGGTTTGTAGCTAAAAAAATGAGATGGACAGAAGGACTGATAACATCATTTTCGCATTGGTGTGCCATGAAGATAATCTGCCACATAATGCTTGTCTACAATTAAACCAGTTTGTTGGCATTAGTAATTCACAAAAAAAGCCAGTCAGTTTATGATGAAACCTTGCAGGGTTTAATTAAGTGAGGTGAGTTAATGTGTAGCAAAAAGCAATAGAGGTCTATCAGATATGGTAATAATGGTAAATGTGAATAAATGTGTAGCAAAAAGCAATAGAGGTAAATCTGGTATGGTAATAGTCACTGTGGTAAATGTGGGTAAATGTATAGCAAAAAGCAATAGAGGTCTATCAGATATGGTAATAATGGTAAATGTGGGTAAATGTGTAGCAAAAAGCGATTGAAGTCTGTCAGATATGGCAATAATGGTAAATGTGGATAAATGTATAGCAAAAAGCGATTGAGATCTGTCAGATATGGTAATAATGGTAAATGTGGGTAAATGTATAGCAAAAAGCAATTGAGGTCTATTAGATATGGTGATAGTGATAAATGTGGGTAAATGTGTAGCAAAAGCGATTGAGGTCTGTCAGATATGGTAATAATGGTAAATGTGGGTAAATATGTAGCAAAAAGCAATAGAGGTCTATCAGGTATGGTAATCCAAAATTGCCCTTCTCAGTAGAATCAAGAAATATTTACCTATGGAAACTCGCAATCTATACTACAAGACGTATATTCTTCCAACAATGGATTACTGTTCTAATGTATGGGGAAACTGTGCTAAATCTGAGCTTGACAGGATTTATAAACTCCAGAAACGAGCAGCACGTGTAATTTTAGATACATCTGTTGACCATCCCTCAAAAGCATTATTTACAGAACTCAAATGGTTCACAATATATGACAGGATAGATTTTCACAAGGCAGTTCTTTTATATAAATGTCTACATGGAACTGCACCAGAGTATCTTCAGGACTTATTCAGGCCTTTTTCAACACAATACCAGTTGAGATCAATCTCACATGGAAACCTTCTAGTACCAAAACCAAGAACAGAGCAATTCAAAAAGAGTTTTCAATACTCTGGTACAGTTCTGTGGAATAAGCTTCCACTACATGTAAAATCGGTTGAAAATATTAGAGTATTTAAGAAGAGATATCAGGAGCATGCATGTGTTTCTAACAGATAATGGAATTTAGTATTTGAATACGAAACATGCTAATATAAGCACTAATTATTGCTTCTTCACACAATGTGCATTTGTTATATTTTCATTAAGAGGGCCTCAAGGGATAATAGTCCTTGACTAATGAGTCACCCTCTATAAATAAAGCATTATTATTATTATTATTATTATAATAATGGCATCATATGAATGCTTAAACATAGAATAGAAGAAACAGAATTGTGATATGAGGCCATGACTAATAAAGCTACCTGTTCTTTATTAGACTGGCCTCACATCTTATGATGAGTGTAATAAAATAGCTGTCACAGTCCTTTACTAGACTGGTCTCCTGGTATTAAATGAGAGTAATACTGTAACTGACTCTGTCCTTTATTAGACTGGCCTTTAATGGGAGTAATATTATAGCCATCTGTGTCCTTTCATTAGACTGGTTTTCAAGTCTCATAATGGGAGAAATGCTATAAACATCTCTGTCCTTTATAAAACTATACGCAGGTATTATAATGAGAGTAATGTTAATTTAAGCTTATCTGAGACTTTTCATTATTAGACTGGTCTCCTGGACTAATAATGGGAATAAAACTAGAACTACCTTCATCCCCTCAATGATTGCAGTGTGACAGTTTATAGTGATGTCTAGTACTGGGGAATCATGCTGCAGACATGTAGCATGATGTCCACAGCCAGTCACATTATCCTGACAGCAGGCCGACCAGTCCTAACACTAGCCTCTTAATGCTGAGCACCAAGCGAGGCAGCTGTTAGTACTATTTTTGTATTTTTTTGGAATGATTTGGCTGGGGATCGAACCCATGACCTACCGCTTCCATGGAGGATGATCTAACCACTAGGCCACCGGAGTAGTAGACTATCAATCTAATCAAATGGTAAAATGACTATGAACCCAATCAAATAATAAAATGACTATCAATCTAATAAAATAATAACATGACTATCAATCTAATAAAATGATAAAATGACTATCAATCTACTAAAATGATAAAATGACTATCAATCTAATAAAATGATAACATGACTATGAACCAAATAAAATGATAAAATGACAATCAATCTAATAAAATGATAATATGACTATCAATCTAATAAAATGATAACATGACTATCAATCTAATAAAATGATAACATGACTATCAATCTAATAAAATGATAAAATGACTATCAATCTATTAAAATAATAAAATGACTATAAACCTATTAAAATGATAAAATGACTATCAATCTAATAAAATAATAAAATGACAATGAACCCAATAAAATGATAAAATGACTATCAATCTAATAAAATAATAAAATGACTATGAACCCAATAAAATGATAAAATGACTATCAATCTAATAAAATAATAAAATGACTATGAACCCAATAAAATGATAAAATGACTAAGAACCAAATAAAATGATAACATGACTAAGAACCAAATAAAATGATAACTTGACTATCAATCTAATATATTTAACCAAGAAGTGCTAGCAACATTCATATGGGTTTAAGCCATCAAGTGAATAATTTATTGATAACAGATAAATGTAAGAAATTTCCAATACACTTCAAAATACTGCAGTTACAATAATGGATTCTTTTAGGTAATACAATATTGATAAACTTTACAAGTGAATGTTAAACATATATCAGGTGCAGTAAGTAAGTAAGTAAGTAAGTAAGTGCCAGGTAAACATTACAACATGCATAAAGGAAAGGTCCTACATGAAAATAGGTCATATGTTTGGGGACCATTACAGGGACATCTATTAAAGCGGCCATTCAGAGTCACCTGACACTGCATTCCATACTCATTAAATGGCATCAATAAGTACATTGTATCATAGTATAATTGTTTTCTAAAATAATCCAACATTTTGTTTTTCTGCCTAATGTACTGTGTGGGACATTATTATAATTTATAGGTTCACTGAACTAAATTGAATCTAATTATTACATTTTACATTTCACCAAATAATAGCTGTTAAAATAATTGTTTTTGTCATTCATCAGAATGAATATAGGTCTACCATTACCTGTATGTCATAGACACATTTCACCAAATAATAACTGTTAAAATAATTGTTTTTGTTATTCAGAATGAATATAGGTCTACCGTTACCAGTATGTCACATGCATAGTGACCTGTACCAGTATATCATATGACCTGTACCAGTATATCATATGACCTGTACCAGTATATCATATGACCTGTACCAGTATATCATAGGCGTAGTGACCTGTACCAGTATATCATATGACCTGTACCAGTATATCATATGACCTGTACCAGTATATCATAGGCGTAGTGACCTGTACCAGTATATCATATGATCTGTACCAGTATATCATATGACCTGTACCAGTATATCACAGGAGTAGTAACCTGTATCAGTATATCATATGACCTGTACCAGTATATCATAGGTGTAGTGACCTGTATCAGTATATCATAGGCGTAGTGACCTGTACCAGTATATCATATGACCTGTACCAGTATATCATAGGCGTAGTGACCTGTACCAGTATATCATATGACCTGTACCAGTATATCATAGGCGTAGTGACCTGTATCAGTATATCATATGACCTGTACCAGTATATCATAGGCGTAGTGACCTGTACCAGTATATCATATGCCATTTAACCAGTACAGTGTGACCCAGCTATAACACGGCAGTTGGGAGCCACAAAATCCGCGTTATAGACCGAACCGTTTTATAAGCAACCAGGTCAGTTACCTGAAGAAAATGATGCATGTACCCCAAAACATTGCGGGGGGAGGTAGGTAATAAATGTGGGCGGTAAAATATGTCTACATCGGCACAGTTACCATCTTAAATTGATACATATTAAAGGAGAAATACACCTACATATAATAGTTTACTTTATTTAGAGAACCACGAATTGGTACATATACGAGAATACTGTTTATAAATACATGTCTAATGTATAGCATGAATAGAGTATCAACACCGTGTACTCGCCTACGAACCTGATCATATACATGAATCCACAATACAAGTGATTCCCTCGAAAATATGCGCATACACAGCTTTAAAATATTCAATAATTTTTTCACAGGTCATATTGATCTGAATTCAGTGGAAAAACATAGCACATTCACGTAACGAATGACGAAGCACATTAACTTTTCAGTATGTCCCAAGTCGGTAAAAGTTCGTTTGCATTTTGACAGCGGAAGCGTTCGTAAGCATCAAAATTTCCAAACAAAAAGGAAACTTTCAACGGGTTCCAGTCAGGTTGGAAAATACAAAAATCCATCAGATTTCATCACATTTATTTAAGTTTGGTACTGACATCCTTTGAATAAAAAGATCGTTTTTATTGAAAGAGTAGTCGACTTTCTTTGATGACGGGTGCATGCATTATTGAAGTCACCGCTCAAAGATAGTTTTGGAGAACCAAACAAATGCCCATTTCTTATTGTGGCGGCATCATCATATAATTGTATTGCCTGATTGAGACGAATTTTGTTCCCATTTGCTGATTACGTTTTCATAACAATCGGTGTGTCAAAGGTAATATGTTTCCTTTGAAATTTTAGCAAACTATTTTATCTGGGTGCATTTTAAAAATGAAGTGGCCGTGGTTTGGTCGATTGTAGTTACAGTTCCTCCTGTAGACTACAAGATGTTTTTTTTTTTTAAATTATTTTTTGTTACATATGTGGTAGCGGAGTGATGCTGCCTTGCACTCATGCGTCAGAAATTTAACAAAGGGTCAACGTATGATAGAGACGCATGTGCTTTGGTCTGATGACAAAGATTACTACAAAAAATGTGGGTGTTCTGAAGGATTTAATTCTGAATGGAAAGAAGAGGAATTTTACCTACCATCCACATACAAATATCAGTCTAAGTAAATATATTAATTACTAGCGAGCGGCCGAAAATCTGACAATGAAAGATGACGAGACAATGCCTCATCCACTTGATATCCGCTACCAGAAATGTCAACAAGCAGATATCTCAAAACATACTGTACTCATGCTCGATGTCAGCATAAGCGGATTATGATCTAACAATACACTGTTAAGATAATAATAATAATAATAATAATAATAATAAAAATAATAATAATAATAATAATAATAGTAATAACAATAATAATAGTAATAATAATAATAATAATAATAATAATGATAATAATAATAATAATAACAATAGTAGTAGTAGTAATAATAATAATAATAATAATAATTAATAATAATAATAATGAGGACTTTGTATAGCGCCTAATCTTTCGAAGCTCTAAGCGCTTTACACCATCAATAATGATATGACTACACTACAGAACAACAAATGACAAAAACAATGAAATTGGAAAACATAAAAACATGCTGAAAACATATAAGATACAAAACATGATTAGGTCACTAAGTTTGTCCCTGCAGTCAAAACAGGTGAGTCTTAAGAGCACTCTTAAATGGGACCACTGTATCTTTGTGTCTAATTTCAATGGGCAATTTGTTCCATGTCAATGGGCCCTGGTGTGCAAACGAACGTTGTCCATATGACTTTGTTTTCACCTTGGGAACAATGAGTATACGATTATCAGAAGAAGAGTGTAAGGATCTAGCTGGTGTATACACATGGGTGAGGCTGGATAGGTATATTGGACTGGAGTCTGTCATTGAAACATAGCACAGAGAACAAATTTTGTGTTTGATTCTGTATCGAATCGAAAGCCAGTGTAGGGTACAGAGCAGTGGTGAGGTGTGCTCTGATCGAGGTACTCTAAAGATGATCCGTGCAGCTGTGTTTTGAACTTTTTGAAGTTTCTGGAGTAAATATTGTGACGAACCAGACATAATTGAGTTACAATAGTCCAGTCTTGAAAGTACTAATGAACACACAAGTGTTTTAGTGGCATCAACTGAAACATATTTACAAATGGAACTGATGCGTCTCAATTCAAGATATGCAGTCTTGCATATCTTCATGACATGTTGGTGCAATGTGAGAGTACTGTCTAGAGTATTGCCTAGGTTTCGTACTAACTGTGAGAATTTAATTTTGGTGTTTCTGATATTTATTGTCTGAGGTAAAGGATGTGAATGAGAAAGTCTTTGTGTTGTGATCAGAATAGCCTCAGTTTTATCATCATTCATCTGCAGCTTCTTGCATGTCATCCATGATTTCACATCAGAAATGCACTTCTCTACTCCATGGATGGTAGCATCAACTTCATTTGGGTGGCTAGACTTGTATATTTGGGTGTCATCAGCATACAATTGGTGCGACACTGGGTGATGATCTATGACACTTGAGAGCGGCTGAGTGTATAGAATGAAGATAACAGGTCCAAGAACAGATTCCTGTGGAACACCACAACATACGTCAACTGGGCTGGAGTGTATTCCATTTGCAGATATAATTTGTGTCCTGTTAACTAAGCAGGACTTGAACCATTGTAAGGCTATATTCTGAATGCCAAATACATGCTGGAGACGGTGAAGTAATATATCATGGTCTATTGTCAAATGCTGCAGATAAATCCAGGAGAGTGAGGACTGTAATCTTTCCACCATCCAAAGCTGAGAGAATGTCACTAAATACTTTCAGAAGAGTAGTTTCCGTACTGTGGCAAGGGCGATATGCAGACTGTACATTGCTAAAAAGACTGTTTTAATTCAAATGAGATACAAGTTGAGTATGAACAACCTTTCCCTAAGATTTTTTATATGAATGGGAGATTAGAAACTGGCCGGTAGTTCTTTAAATCGTTATGGTCCAGTGTTGGTTTCTTCAGCAGTGGCTTTACGATGACAGTTTTGAAAAATGATGGGTATTTCCCTGATGAGAGAGAGGTATTAATAACATCATTTAGTGAAGGCAATATTGGGTCTAAACACTCAAGCAGCAGTGATGTTGGGATTGGATCAAGTTCACAAGACTTTGGTGCACTTTTCATCACGATTGTCCGTAGTAAATCAATAGAAACATGTTCAAATGCTCCTAACGGTTGTCGCTGAAATTCTGCATCATAACTGTATGGTGACGAATCAGTTGAAATTGTGCTGTCAAGCAAATCTCTAATGGTTTGTATTTTGTTATCGAAGAAATTTGCAAATTGGTCTGGTAGGTCTACTGGGGAGAAGGTTGTTGGAATTGGTGTACATTTGTTCCTTGACATTAGTTTGTTAGTTATCTCGAAGAGCTCTTTGCAACTGGAACTCTCCATGATCTTAGTACTGTAGTGAGATGATTTGGCTAAATGGACTATGTTTGTGACATTCTTCTTAGCATCTTCGTAGATTTGTTTATAAATAGTGAGTCTGGTGGAAAGCCAAAGTCTCTCTGCTTTTCGGCAATGTCTTTTAGCAGTGCGAAGCTGGTCCCTAACACTGTTATACCATGGAGAACACTTTTTTTATTGATACTCTGCATTTGGTGGCTGGGGCATGTTTTCAAGCAATGAACGCAGGCAGTTATCAAGTTGTTCCGCTGTTGGATGTAAGAAAGTTATTAGGATTTCTTGGATGTCATACATGAATTTGGTTCTATTTATCATACAGAGGTTTCTCTTAGCAGCAAATAGAGGTGGAGGGTTAAGGACTGATACGTCGAGATGGCATACAATGCAGAGGTGATCCGATGCAAGTTCATGGGATACAAGGGTGGATTGCAGAATATTATCATCAGGTCTATAAAGAAACCAGTCTAAAATGTGACCAAGTTTATGGGTTGGTTGGTTAACTGACTGTTTAAGATTGAAAACATAAATGGAATCTAGGAGTTCTGACGTGTATGGTTTACCAGGACAGTCAAAGTGAAAGTTGAAATCTCCAAGAATAATTAGGTTGCCACCTATCAAATTTCCACACTAGAAGATTTGGAAACTGCTCCAAAAATAGAGATTCAGTCAGCTTGTTTTTTCTACTAGGAGGAGGACGGTAGAGACAGAAAAAATGGACTGACCTTTGTTTCAGTGTGAGTGTTGTTTGGACTAATTCAAACGATGTGTGGCAGAAATTGAAGGTTGTGTTGTACTTAAGGCATTTGACCATGGAATTCTTTGTAATTACAGCCATTCCACCTCCGCGAGAGTTGCGGGGGAACGACTTGATGGAGTAATCGCTGGGTGTTAAATCCGCACACTTACATTCATCACCTGCTGAATTTAACCAAGTTTCTGTCAGGAAGAAGACTTCAATATTATGGTCATTGATAAAATTAACAATTTATGTGCGCTTCTCGGGTGATCCTAACAATTGAGCATTGAATAATGCAATACGTAGTGGTATCCCTGGGACAGTTGACACAACGGTTGATGATTTAAGAGGAATTTGATCCAGGTTATTATAATTAACGGCAGAATTTTTAAGTTGTTTATTCATTACGGGCAAAAGGGAGATAACTGGAATTCTTCTTCCTGTTCTACGCTGGCCAGCTTTGAAAGAACGTTTCTTTTTTCGCTTCCATTTACATTTAAGAAAAGATGAATGTATTCCCAGTTCGTTCAGTCTTGAGCCCAATTTATTATTTAGAACCAAGGTGTGGTCATTTAATCCAATTAATGAGGGTCCGTCGTATTGTAAAAGCGGTCATGTGACGGCGGTTTATTAAAAAACAAATGACGTCTTAACATTGGGAAAAAAAATCTGAGAAAAATTCTAATTGTTCTCGTTTCCAAAACAAGGAGATGAATTAACACATACAAATGGAACAGCCAATGCATGATGAAACACAATAATGTAGACGATGATAGAGAACAAGCACAAATATTATAAATATAGCACAAAATTGAATGAGCCTATCTCGAGCAGTTAAGCAATGGTGGCCATCTTTCCGGACGGTTTGTCAGTATAGACAAAGAAATTGTTTATGTAACAATATGTACATTTCAGTGCATTTTATATCAAGTTTGCGGTTGCCTTTCATGGGGCCTCTGAATTTCTCCACTCCAAACCAATGGTTGTATATACAAGTTTAAACAGCCAACAATGTTGCCAATTAAAACAAAGTCACCAGATGGTATATTTTGCCACCATTAAGGAAAATAAAAATCGCAACTTGCGACATTGGGGAGGCCCTACGCGATCCTAGAATAAACGTTTTGCACTTTATTTTTCGTACTTTCTGCTTGGTTGTGTATATGTATGCAGCAAGAAAAAAAAATCTAGGTCGGTTATTGTTTGTGCAATGATTGTATACAGAATTAATTGAAGACAGTCACAAAGATGACTGGTTATACTCATGGATCAGTAACAAGTAACATTTGTGTTAATGTTTATTTTGGCATAACACTTGACGAATCTAGTGAAATTGTTAAATTTCAGAAGCAATTATATTCGAATTCATACTAGAACTCTTCCCCAAAATGATAATAAATGTTTTACACACTATTCCTCGTACTTCAAAAAAGAAAAAATACACATACATGTAATCAAAATTGCAGGAACTACGCCACGATCGTATTCAATTTGAATTCTTACGCGATCTCTTCCCATAATGATAATAAACTTTGAACCCAAAAATATTTTTTTCATGTGTGAATAAATACCGTATTTTCGCGCATATATGACGCACCCAAATATAAGACGCACCCGTATATAAGACGCGGGTTTTGACGCTTTGTGTAAAAATATTTTACATAAGACGCACCCATATATAAGACGCGGGTTTTCTCGATTTGTGTAAAACAAAATTACATAAGACGCACGCGGCCTGCCATCTGCCGCACTGAGCAATTTATATCCAGTGGTTTCCTTTCCTTTATCATAAATAAAAATTTGTCCAATGTTTCATCACCCGTCGGATGTACCGTATTTCATGTTATTATTCGTACATGAAAAAATAATTATTTTTTTCAATGTACTAATTTACAAAATCGGTCTCATTCTGCTCAACGTTTTAAATATATGTTGTTATTATGTATTATGAGAGAGAGAGAGAGAGAGAGAGAGAGAGAGAGAGAGAGAGAGAGAGAGAGAGAGAGAGAACAAAACGTGTATTTAATTGCCAACTGGTCTGTGGTCTTCGCGTTGAGATATTATTTTTACTAACGGTAGATAAATAAACTCAAATGGCTTCTGAACTCATTTTCAAATACGCGCGTTTATTTGTTACACCGACTGACGTAATCAGTAGTTCGCATTAACGACGATGTCCAGCGGTTAATGAATAGAAGTATATATTGTAATGACAACTGAACAAATATATACCGGTAAATCATTATATTTTCTCGCCGATACAAAAGACAAAGAAGGGCAATAAAACGAATGTGAATATATTCTCAGTTAACAAAACAGCTGCCCTTTTATTAGTAGGTTGAGCAACAGGCTTTCTACACATACCGGTAATTGGTGAACATTTTATTTCGGGATTCTTTTCTTTATCAATATTAGATGCCTCAGATATACATTTACGCGAAGAAAGTGAAACAAACAATACTCTGTTACAACTGTTCAAGTACATGTAAATAAATCAATTAATTCTGTAACATTTTTAGTTTAGATCAAAGAATTGTCTGAGGCAGGACCGCAACGATTATTGTTTATTCTTATCTGCCGCCGGGCCAATAGCGAATGGGTTGAGTACCGGTACCTGGTTTCTAGATTCTAGATTCTAGAACAATAAACGCCAGATGTAAAGGCGGCTTCATTGATCTGCTAGGCGGCCAAGTCTTCAGCGAGTGTGATTAGTACCGTACATAGAAAAATAAATGCCTGATGTATGTGGTTAGCATATATAAACGTGGGAATAGTATCTTGTTACCGGTATATATAAGTGAGAGATCAATTTGCATTTTTAAAATTTATAAAATTGTCACGATGCCGAAGCGAAAGTCATATACAGCCGACTTTAAATTAGACGTCATCAAGTTTGCCAAGGAGCGTGGCAACAGAGCTGCTGGAAGAGAATTTAGCTGCAGCGAGAAAAATGTACGTGATTGGAGGTTGGATGAAAAGGAGATTAAGAAGATGAATCCAAGGAAACGAGCTCGTAGAGGTAGAATTGCAAGATGGCCGAACTTGGAAGAAAATCTAGCCAACTGGGTGCGTTCGGAACGTGAAAGTAACCGTGCCGTTTCAACAATAGCGATCAAATTGAAGGCTCGAATTATTGCTACAGAAATGAACATCACAGACTTTCTTGGTGGCAGTGCAAACTGGGTGTTCAAGTTTATGAAACGGAACGATATTGTAGTCCGGTCACGTACAACTGTTGGACAGAAGCTACCGGACGATTGGGAAAATAAATTGGATGTTTTCCATACCTTTGTTCAGAAGGAAATGAGTGAACTGAAGTTGGCCCATGATGACATTATCAATATGGATGAGATTCCAATGTCATTCAATATTCCAGCAAACTATTTAAACATACTATATTATTTAAATTTAGAACATTTACTCCGACTAAACGTAGATCTGCAATAACTACGGTATACAAAACATTGAAACGACAGGATTTTAAATTTGAAGTGGCCTGCATTAGATTGGTACACGTGGTAATTACTGAACACTTACCCAACTGTTTTTACAACTAGGAATGAAAATCGTGAAACGTGAATATCGACCGCAAAAATCGTCATTCAATATCACACACTGTACCGGTCGTTCGTGTTAAAAAAATACTTACCATATTTTCGCGCATATACCCGTATATAAGACGAGGGTTTTGACGATTTGTGTAAAAATATTTTACATAAGACGCACCCATATATAAGACGCATCACTTTTTGCGTGGTGTGTAAAATGTCGTATAAGACGCGTCTTATATACGCGAAAATACGGTATACGAAATTTCGGGAGCCATGCCACGATCGTGCTATATCTGAATTCGCCTTATAGCAGAGCGCATTATAGCGGGGTCGCTCTGTACCAGTATATCATATGACCTGTACCAGTGTATCATAGGTATAGTGACCTGTACCAGTATATCATATGCCTATTATAAAGTGCCAGTAAATCATTACCTGTACCAGTATATCATATGACCTGTACCAGTATATCATATAACCTGTACCAGTATATCATATGACCTGTACCAGTATATCATATGACCTGTACCAGTATATCATATAACCTGTACCAGTATATCATATGACCTGTACCAGTATATCATATGACCTGTACCAGTATATCATATAACCTGTACCAGTATATCATATGTCTATGAACCTGTAACCAGTATATCATATGACCTGTACCAGTATATCATATGGCCTGTACCAGTATATCATATAACCTGTACCAGTATATCATATGACCTGTACTAGTATATCATATGCCTATTATAAAGTGCCAGTATATCATATAACCTGTACCAGTATATCATATGACCTGTACCAGTATATCATATAACCTGTACCAGTATATCATATGTCTATGAACCTGTACCAGTATATCATATGACTTGTACCAGTATATCATATAACCTGTACCAGTATATCATATGTCTATTATAAAGTGCCAGTATATCATTACCTGTACCAGTATATCATATGACCTGTACCAGTATATCATATAACCTGTACCAGTATATCATATGACCTGTACCAGTATATCATATGACCTGTACCAGTATATCATGTAACCTGTACCAGTATATCATATGTCTATGAACCTGTACCAGTATATCATATGACCTGTACCAGTATATCATATGACCTGTACCAGTATATCATATAACCTGTACCAGTATATCATATACCTATTATAAAGTGCCAGTATATCATTACCTGTACCAGTATATCATATGACCTGTACCAGTATATCATATGACCTGTACCAGTATATCATATGACTTGTACCAGTATATCATATAACCTGTACCAGTATATCATATGTCTATGAACCTGTACCAGTATATCATATGACCTGTACCAGGTCCAGTATATCATATGACATATACCAGTATATCATAGGCATAGTGACCTGTACCAGTTTATCATATACCTATGAACCTGTACCAGTATATCATAGGTGTAGTGACCTGTACCAGTATATCATATGACCTGTACCAG
This sequence comes from Unio pictorum, assembly GCA_030141615.1. NCBI lineage: Eukaryota > Metazoa > Mollusca > Bivalvia > Unionida > Unionidae > Unio > Unio pictorum. The sequence goes on along the minus strand of JARLTB010000029.1, from coordinate 307,438 downwards.
TATATCATAGGCATAGTGACCTGTACCAGTATATCATATGACCTGTACCAGTATATCATAGGTGTAGTGACCTGTACCAGTATATCATATGACCTGTACCAGTATATCATATGACCTGTACCAGTATATCATATGCCTATGAACCTGTACCAGTATATCATATGACCTGTACCAGTATATCATATGACCTGTACCAGTATATCATAGGTGTAGTGACCTGTACCAGTATATCATATGACCTGTACCAGTATATCATAGGTGTAGTGACCTGTACCAGTATATCATATGACCTGTACCAGTATATCATATGCCTATGAACCTTTACCAGTATGTCATATGACCTTTACCAGTATATCATATTACCTGTACCATTATATTATATGACCTGTACCAGTATATCATATGACCTCTACCAGTACTGGTATATCATATGATCTCTACCAGTATATCATATGCCTATGAAATGTACCAGTATATCATATGACCTGTACCAGTATATCATATGACCTATACCAGTATATCACAGGAGTAGTGACCTGTATCAGTATATCATATGCTTATGAACCTGTACCAGTATATCATATGACCTGTACCAGTATATCATATGATCTGTACCAGTATATCATATGCATTGTGACCTGTACAAGTATACCATATGCATAGTAACCTGCAACATTCCCTCTAAGCTGCGCATGTGCAGCTGAATTGTCAATCCAACATTAAAGTTTGCACGTCTCCATAATGCTTGCACAGTGCAGCAAGCATTGTGTGCACAGCTACCATTAGCTTTGAGGGAACGTTGGTGACCTGTAGCTGTATATCATATGTATAGTGACCTGTACCAGTATATCATAGGCATAGTGACCTGTACCAGTATATCATAGGCATAGTGACCTGTACCAGTATATATGACTTGTACCAGTATATCAATTAGGCATAGTGACTTGTACCAGTTTATTATAGGCATAGTGACCTATACCAGTATATCATAGGCATAGTGACATATACCAGTATATCATAGGCATAGTGACCTATACCAGTATATCATAGGCATAGTGACCTATACCAGTATATCATAGGCATAGTGACCTATACCAGTATATCATAGGCATAATGGCCTATACCAGTATATCATAGGCATAGTGACCTATACCAGTATATCATAGGCATAGTGACCTATACCAGTATATCATATTAGGCATAGTGACCTATACCAGCATATCATAGGCATAGTGACATATACCAGTATATCATAGGCATAGTGACCTATACCAGTATATCATAGGCATAGTGACCTATACCAGTATATCATAGGCATAATGACCTATACCAGTATATCATAGGCATAGTGACCTATACCAGTATATCATAGGCATAGTGACCTATACCAGTATATCATAGGCATAGTGACCTATACCAGTATATCATAGGCATAATGACCTATACCAGTATATCATATTAGGCATAGTGACCTATACCAGTATATCATAGGCATAGTGACCTGTAGCAGTATTTGGATAATGATATTCATAGTCAGTTCAGTGACTACTACCAATATCTTCAAAGCAGACAAATTATTAAAACTGATTAGCAGAATACTTTTTTGTTTTTTAAATAACCTGCGTTTGGAAGGTATACTGGTAGAGGTCACATGATATCCTGGTATTGTATCACATAAATGTATTCAGCTACATGTATTTACACTCTTGGTATAAAATCAACAGACCGTGTATTGAAAATGTCTATATGTTGTATGAATGAACCATTGTTTGTGACTTTACTCCAGTAACAGCTGATTGCTATTGATCTTAACACTTCGGCTACTATCCCTTTTTAAACCGTCATTAAATGCTCCAGCATAAAACACAGCACAGTTATTCTTTTTCTTTAACTACAAATATCAATTGCATGTTATAGTATAATAAATTAAATAATCTATGACACAGTTGCTGAGTTAGTAAATTTCTTACAGAATACAGTTATACATCTGTGTGTTCTGTAAATCAGTATACTTATCTTTAATGTTTGATAATAAATTATTTTTTAATGTGTATTACTGATCAAATTTGATAAAAATCATAATGAGCATTGTTGCCTTGAAATCACTGCTTCATATTAAAATTTGGATTATGTAAATTCTGGAAGGTATTTCAGCTAGTTTTATACATCTCTTGAATTAAAAGTTTGTTCAATAGCAAATGACTTTATTCATATACACTATCTTTAAATGGCTGCTGCTGAAACTCAAATGCAATGTGAGCTAATGGTTTTTCATCTCGAAAACATAAAATGCTTTCATTACACTAAATCTAAACCTAAAGACTTCCATATTAGAGTCTGTACTAGAATCTTTTAATATAAGTAAAATTATAATCACTCAAGCTAGATGAACAATAATAAAGTAGAATAAGTCTCCAATGTTTGTAACTGTGTTTAAGTAAAGATGTGGGAATTAACAAATCTCAACAGCTTGAGCCACTATGGGTAAAATGAACCAGTCTGACTTAGATTAAAAAACAGCTTGAGCCACTATGGTTAAACTGAACCTGTCTGAGTCAGTAAGGTTGAATGACAGACATTCTGCAAATGTGTCAACTTGGCAAATGTTTTGGCCTGAAATTCCATGGGTCCTATGAGTGCAAAAGAGGCTTGCCATTTAATTCTAGATCAATGTATAGATAATTTTCAGGATGCAATGAAAAATATAAAGATTTTAATGATACATGAAATAAGATTTCTTAGAAAGGCCAAATTGATAAAGTATCCAGAAAGCCATTCCTGTAAATGTAAGCAATATCTTTTACCAGAGATGCTGTTATACTCCAAAGTTAAGGTCCATAAGTAAAAATTACATTATACCAAGACCAAAGAAGGAATTGTTTAAAACGTTTTCAATATACTAGTCCACTGGTATGTAACAAGATTCCCAGTGACATAAGGCAGGCTTCTAGTATTTCTTCTTTTCCTAATCAATGTCTCAAATGAAAGAAATCTTTAGACAATTGAATGGCTGTAGTATAATAAAAATACTGTCTGCCTGTCTGTATTTTTATACCATTTTCACAGTTGCATATTTCAATGCAGGATGATATTTTTTATATGTCTATGTGTTCACAGAAGCCTGACTATATTCCAGGCTTGACACTTTGATTTTTAAAATCATTTAATTATTGTGTGTCAAGCCAGATATATTATTATTATTATTATTATTATTATTATTATTATTATTATTATTATTATTATTATTATTACTGTATTATTATTATTAATCCATCAAAAGCTATATTCAATATATCAATATATATATAATTCTAAAGTCAATTAGTTGCAATTTAACTACATATATTCAGCTACTGTTATGGCCCGAACCTCTGTATATGTCTATATGAAAGTCTGAGTCATGTGTTATCACAAATATTTTGTTAGTGTTATAATGTTGACCAGTAAATGACTAAATTAAACAGTCTGAGTAAATGTCATGACAGGTATTTTCCTTGTGTAGCATCAACTTTTATGTATCTAAAGACTGAGACAGTATCATGACAGGCATTCTCCTAGTGTAGTACATGTATCAACTTTTATGTATTTAAACTAAAGACTGAGTCAACATCATGACAGGCATTCTCCTAGTGTAGCATCAACTTTTATGTATCTAAACTAAAGACTGAGTCAGTATCATGACAGGTATTTTCCTAGTGTAACATCATTTTTTATGTACCATATCTAAAGTAACATTTGAATTCATATCATGACACGCATTCTTCTAGTATAACATCAACTTTTATGTATCTAAACTAAAGACTGAGTCAATATCATGACAGGCATTCTCTGTGTGTAGCATCAACATTTATGCATCTAAAGACTGAGTCAATATCATGACAGGCATTTTCCTAGTGTAGCATCAACTTTTATGTATCTAGACTGAGTCAATATCCTGACAGGCATTTTCCAAGTGTAGCATCAACTTCTATGTATCTAAAGACTGAGTCAATATCATGACAGGTATTCTCCTAGTGTAACATCAACTTTTATGCATCTAAACTAAAGACTGAGTCAATGTCATGACAGGCATTCTCCTAGTGTAACATCAACTTTTATGTATCTAAACTCAAGACTGAGTCAATATCATGACAGGCATTCTCCTAGTGTAGCATCAACTTTTATGTATCTAAAGACTTAGTCAATATCATGACAGGCATTCTCCTATTGTAACATCAACCTTTATGTATCTAAACTAAAGACTGAGTCAATATCATGACAGGCATCTAAAGACTGAGTCACTGTCATTACAGGCATTCTCCTAGTGTAGCATCAACTTTTTTTAAATCTGAAGTTAAATCTGTTTCATTTTTATGACAGGCATTCTGCTAATTATAGCAACAGCCTCTATTGGTCCAGATTTAGTCATCGAAGTTTCATGTCATGACTAAAATCCTGCTTGCATCATAGCTTGAATTTCTATGGGTGCAATTAAAACAGTTTGAATTATTTATGTGTTCCATGTGATATTGTCATTTTGCTGATTATGGCCTGAAACTTTGTGGGTTTAACCAAAACAGACTGTATCAAGGTCAAGGTCATGACATACATACTACTAGTGCTATGGCCTGAAACTCTGTAGATTTAACTGAAATAGAATTTGTCTTGGTCATGATAGGTATACTGCACTTGTAATAGTTTGATTATCCAAACCATTATGAGTCAGTAAGGTTCCAGGTAATGACAGACAATCCTATTGATGTTTAAATTAAATTATGAGTCCAACTTAAAATTATGTTCTGTCATTGTCATATACTTGTGAAGAACAGCTTCTAATGCACTGATCTCACTCTCTCATGATAATGCTTTCATTACAACACAGTTTCTACGATAAGGTGGGGATAAGGTTGACTCAAAGTTTGTTAAAATATTTGGTTGTTGAAATTGCACTTCATTACAGGGTTGTCATACTATATGCCAGAATACACTACAAGGCCATCATAATATATGACAGCATACACTTAAAGGCTGCTACACTATATGGCAGTATACACTGCAAGACCATCATAATATATGGCAGCATACACTTAAATACTGCTACACTATATGGCATTATACACTACAAGGCCATCATAATATATGGCAGCATACACTTAAAGGCTGCTACACTATATGGCAGTATACACTACAAGGCCATCATAATATATGGCAGCATACACTTAAACGCTGCTACACTGTATGGCAGTATACACTACAAGACCATCATAATATATGGCAGCATACACTTAAACGCTGCTACACTATATGCCAGAATACACTACAAGGCCATCATAATATATGGCAGCATACACTTAAACGCTGCTACACTGTATGGCAGTATACACTACAAGACCATCATAATATATGGCAGCATACACTTAAACGCTGCTACACTATATGCCAGAATACACTACAAGGCCATCATAATATATGGCAGCATACACTTAAAGGCTGCTACACTATATGGCAGAATATACTACAAGACCATCATAATATATGGCAGCATACACTTAAAGACTGCTACGCAATATGTCAGTATACACTACAAGGCCATCATAATATATGGCAGCATACACTAAAAGGCTGCTACACTATATGGCCAGTATACACTAAAAGGCTGTCACACTATATGGCAGTATACATTACAAGACCTTCATACTGTATGGAGGTATACACTACAAAGTCTTCACACTATATGGCAGTATACACTACAAGGCAGTTAAACTATATGGCAGTATACACTGCTGGAATAAGGAATGGTAATTTATCATTTTCTACTATTTTGTCATTTGGAAATATGTCCAGGGTAAAGATTTGCAATTTATCGTTTTCTACTATTTTGTCCTTCTGGAAATATGTGCAGAGTAATGATTTGCAATTGATCATTTCTACTATTTTATCCTCCTGGAAATATGTCTTGGGTATAACGATTTGCAATTGATCATTTCTACTATTTTATCCTCCTGGAAATATGTCTTGGGTATAACGATTTGCAATTGATCATTTCTACTATTTTATCCTCCTGGAAATATGTCTTGGGTATAATGATTTGCAATTGATCATTTCTACTATTTTATCCTCCTGGAAATATGTCTTGGGTATAACGATTTGCAATTGATCATTTCTACTATTTTGTCCTTCTGGAAATATGTCCAGGGTAACGATTTGCAATTTATCATTTTGTAATATTTCGTCCTTCTGGAAATATGTCCAGGGTAAGGATTTGCAGTTTATCATTTTCTACTATTTTGTCCCCCTGGAAATATGTACAAGACCATGATTATCATATCTCATCATTTCCCCAATTAAAAACTCATGAGCAATATCTGTCTAAACTTTTTAATTTTTTTTTTTTTTATTAAAGATGCAAATACACTTGTCAGAGTTAAGTAAAACCTGCATTCAGGTAAGATTTACAACACCACTGCAGGTAATACACCCCTTAAACTTGGCAAAATATTCTTGAATATAAGTGTGACTGTTGGGACCTAATTTACTGCAATTCTGCAGTTTACTGCAATACTGCCCAATTCTATTTTCACTTAATTGCTAAAAATGACTCTTGAAGTTTGGTATTAAACTGCCCACTTATGAAAATCTATGAAAATCTTAAACAAATGTTCTCAATTAAACAATCTTCATATTGTATGATACAGCATAAATTAACTCCCTAGATGATAGTAATACATAGCTCTCTTTCCAAGCACCAATAAAGCAAGCATATGAATAATGGACTGAACAATGTAGGTCATCAAAGGCTGAGCCATTCCTTTTCTACAATTAAAATTTCAATAATGTGACAGAATAAATGAAACCAGTCCTTACATCAAGACCATCAGATATACCATGCCCTACATAGCAAATTGCTACAATTATCTACACTGAATGATAAACCAATGACAGAGGGACACTACAGTATTAAGAAGTACTAATGGCAATGAGGTTAAAATTGCAGAGTTTGCAATGAATGTTCAAGCCACTGATTCTGTTTTATACCCTCTGCCATTGATTTTTTGGGTGATTTGCTATATATGGGTGATGTAGGTCATGAACACACAGACAATGGTACAAAAACCAATATTAATATCTATTTCCATTCAGTAAATCTCAGAACCAGACACTGTGAAACCTAATAAAACATGTATGCAAGCTCAGGCAAAGAAATCCATCAAGATATTAAAATAAAAATTAAGATAAGTCAAATGAAGTAAGCTATGCCATACAATACCACAACAGAAATCACTCAATGAATACAGTATACCTTGACTGTATTACTGTGTTGTGTTAGGAATTTGCATAGCATTATTCTACATTTTGCTGATATTCACAATCATGGTAAATTATTCATATGCAGTTTGATTGAATTCAAACATTACACTTTAAAACATATATTCAATTCTGAAAGGCAATTCTTGTTTGTTCCATTCTAGTGTGGAAAACAGCCACCAATCAGAACTGAATCTTGGTTATTTGCTGCATGACACACTGAAACTCTTGCCATCCAAACTCAATCTGAACAGATAAAAAGCAATAAACTTGGCACAAAAGTGATTCTTAAATGACCTTTAAAGTAAATACCACTAAATCATAAATTGGTAACAATTTTGAAATGTCTCCTTTAACACCGATGTATGTAATCCTGTCAGAAATATTGCTTAAAAGTTACGTGATGAGCCAAAGCGTGTGAATCTAGCATCCTCTGGTTACTCCAACGAGTCAATTAACCACACTACTCCCATAGAGGTGGAATTGCTGTCATAGCAAAGAACTCCATAAGTCACTATCTTAACTACACTACTTCTTTCAATTTAAACCACACATCATTCAAACTGGTCAAAACATATCACTCACAAATTAACAAATGTCAGGTCATCTTTTTCTGCCTCTACTACTCTCGTATTAGCAAATATAAACAAGAATTCCATAATAAACACAACACAACCTTCAGTTTCTGCCACAGATTGTTTAAACTAGTCCAAGTAACAAAGGTCAGTCGATCTTTTTGCCTCTAGCTACTGTCCGCCTCCTATTAAAAAAATCTCTTTTTGGAATAGTTTCCGAATCTCGTGGAGTATGGAATTTTGACAGGTGGTAAACCAATTATCAGAGATTTCAACTTTCACTTTGATGTCCTGGAAATCCATGCGCATAATAATTCCCAGATTTAATTCACATTTTTTAACCTTAAACAGTCAGTTAACCTGCCCATCGATAACCATGGACACATTTTAGACTGGATTCTTTGTAGACCTGATGATATTATTTTACAGTCTTCATTGGTGTTCCATAATCTTTCATCATATAACCTATGCATCATATGCCATCTCAACATATCAGTCCATAACCAGTCAGTCCACGTAACTATTCAGTTCTGTTTGTTACTAAAAGAAATCTCCATATGATAAACAGAACCCAACTCATGCATGAAATCCAAGCAAACCTAAGAATTTTATTACCTCCTACAGCAATACATCTTGGTAAGTGTTTGCATTTATTGCTTGACAAACATAACCCATCAACCAAGTGCAATGTATCTAATCAGAAGTGTTCTCCATGGTATAGTGTAGTTTTATGAACTGCCTTCACCCTGCTAAAAGAGAATGAAGTACAGCTAAGTAGCATTAGGCTTTACACCAGCCTCACTATTGCTAAGATAGTTCATGCAATAAAACCAGTACTAAGATCACTGAAAGCTCTTGTGTATAGAGCTCTTCAAGATTAAAAACAAGGTGATTCAAAGGAATAAATATACACCATTTTCAATAACCTGCTCTCTGGTCAATCTTCTGGATCCATTTTCAAATTTCTTTAATGAAAAAGTTAAATTTATTATACATAAGCTTGACAATACAAACTCGGCTGAATCATCGTCACCATACAGATTTGATACAAAATATATTTGGCAACATTTAACAGCATTGTGGCTACCAAATCCATAGCAACAGGTTAAACAATGGGATTGGTGACCAAGAATAGTTCTGATTAAATCAATGAACCTAAAATGGCCAAATAGGTTGAATTAGAATCACTAACAGGGACTGTGTTTGGGAATAATTTTGTTGCCTTGTCAAGGATAAGAATGATATATGAACAGATGGTACATCTCTGTCTGTCTGTAATCTGCATAGTGGAAATACAACCAATATGTCAACATCTGCCACTGAAGACCATCTAAAAATAATAAGACCACCAAGTTAATATGTGCATCAATAATGTATCATATCACAGACTGTGTATTGTGAATTGAACTGATATGTAGCACAAGTGCATTATTACACCTATATTAAGTAATCCACTGAAAACTGCAAGGTTAGCTGCATTCACAAAATTCTGTCATACACTGCATCCAGCTTCAAGTCAAAAAGCGTAAGAACAAAAATAATATGAGCACAAAGCCTGGCTGATATCTGCATCTCTAGATCATAGATGAATAAGTTACAAGAGAAAAAGGGAGATAATTGTGATAAATATTGTCAAAGTACATGTAATTGTTTAAATATTTGATAATAATAATAACAATAATAATAATAATAATAATAATAATAATAATAATAATAATAATAATAAAGACTTTATTTAGAGAAGGTAACTCAATTAGTTACAGAACTAATCTACCTTGAGGCCTTTTATCTGTTATGTACAATATATACAATACATGTACATACAAGATGATGTGAAGAGTCTGACTCGACACTAAATAATTAAGGAATTTTAAATTTCAAAGTATCAAGCCTGGAACACATGCACAGGCATCTGTAAAAACATAAAGATATAAGAAACATATAATATCATTCTGAGTTGAAACATTCAGCTTTGAAAATGATGCAAAATTACAGACAAGCAGCCAGTATTTTTTTTTTTTTTGGTACTAGCACTGTTCAATTTTCTAAAGATTACATCCATTTAAGACATTGATTATGAAAAGAAGAAATGCTAGGAGCCTGCCTTATGTCGCTGGGAATGTTGTTCCATACTACTGGACCAGTATATTGAAAACTTTTTTTAAACAATTCCTTCTTTGCCTTTGGTATAATGTAATTTTTTCTTCTTATGGACCTTAAATTTGGAGTACCATCAGCATCTCTTTCGTGAAAGACATTGCTTAGATAGACAGGAATGGATTTTCTGGATACTTTATACATCAAGTTGGCTTTTCTAAGAAATATTCTTTCATGTATTGTTAAAGCCTTTATATTATCCATTGCATCCTGAAAATTGTCTATACATTGATCTTGAATTAAATGGCAAGCCCTCTTTTGGAGCCTTATAAGTGTTGTTATGTTTGAATTAGAGGTATTACCCCAAATTACGTTACAGTAATCCAGATATGGCTGAATATAACTTTTATAAAAGATGACCCTATACTGAAGAGGAATGTATGTTTTGATTTTCCTCAGTAGCCAAAGATAAGAATTAACCTTTTTTGAAATGTGTTTAATGTGAATAGACCAAGTAAGATTGTTATCTACGAATACACCAAGAATTTTATCTTGAGAGGTCATATTAAGGCTCACATTGTCCGAAAACACATGAAGTTTGTCGCTATCTAGTCTTGCTCATTTTTGTTGTGTTGTAACTATAGTAGGGCTTTCGTTTTTTTCTGTATTTATGATCATACTGTTTTCCCTGCACCATACTTGAAGTCTGTTGAGAGCACCTTGTAAGTTATTTTCAAGTACCGTTTTGGTTTTACCAATCTCAGACAGTGTAGTATCATCTGCATAGAGGTCAGTGGAAGAAATTGAAGTTCCAATCTTAAGAGGTAAATTGTTGATAAATAGAATGAATAACAGAGGTCCAAGGATAGAGCCTTGTGGTACTCCACAATTAATACTTTTACTTTCAGAAAGTTGACCATTTAAAGATACTTTTTGCACTCTATCGGTTAAGTAAGAAGTAAACCAGTTTAGAGAGTTTTCACTATATTAATAAATCTTTAGTTTTTCAAGCAAAATTTCATGGTCTACAAGATCAAAAGCTTTACGAAAATCAACCATAATAGTGCCTACCATTTCTCCTTGATCTAACGCTTTCAGCCATTTATCAATCAAAGATACAAGTGCAGTTTCACAGGAGTGATTCTGGCAATAGCCAGACTGATTATCATGAATAAGATCATAAGTGTTTAAATAGTTGAGAAAAGAATCATATACATGTTTTTCAAGTAATTTGGAGAGACAAGGAAGGATAATTTTTACTAACTCTCACTGCAGTCCATTGAAAACTGTGACAAATATTTGCACTAACTAAAGTGTGTCATATAATGTCTATTAGGCTACAAGACAAACAGAGAAACAAAGAAAAAGGGCAGGAGCAGAGCAATTCGATAGATTCACATTTTAATGTGATGACTATAATATTTACCAAGTTTCATGACAATACATGTACATCAAAATCTGTAGGATTAGTTGAGGAAAAGAATGCCATGGAAGAATTGAAGTCACAAGGACAGTAAATATTGCATGTTTTTCATAAATGGATTATCTGCAAGGCAATCTGTGTAATCCAGTGTAATCTTGTGTAATTCAGTGTAATCTTGTGTAAACCTGTGAGTGAATGTTTGCTTTTCTTAGATGAAATCATGTACAAGGCTGCAGACTGAACCCCAAATAATCTGTACAGTCTAAGTATTTTTTTGACAGAGTTCTTTGATACACTTCACAATTTTATATCTGTCATACCGCTTTGTGAAGTTTTGTGGCTGAAGCTACACTTGCGCCCAAATAAATACACATACACACACATAACCTACCTCCAGATACAGGGCTGATAAGTGGCTGTCTTTGAAGCGGTGATGTCCTAGTTAAGGCCCGTGATGGTGTGGCATTTAGATGAAGTACTTGTGGATACTGCATGGAAGCCACAGATCCACTCGTAGCCTGACTTGGTGTCGGAGAGTCTGAATGAAGTGATATTTTGGCACCTAATCGCAGCTGATCAATGGTCAGTTCTGCCATGGCATACTTGGAAAGAAGTCTATCATAATCCTTTTGAAGCTGTTGAACAAGTTCAGTTGCCTGTGCTCGTTTGCTTGACTCTTGTTTTAGTTTCTGTGTAAGCTCTGTTTTGGATTTTTCAGATGTGGTGCTTTGTGCACCCTCACTCTGATCATGGAGGATCATCTCGGGATCATCAATGAGGAGTGAAATTTCTGTCAATGTCATGTGAGTTGGCTTTACTGGCCCTGACTTTGATGACAAGTTTGACGTACTTTTACTCATAGTTTTAATCTTAAAAGCTTGATTACTGTCAGTAGCACTAGGTTTAGGAAGAAGTCTTTTAGGCAATTTTTCTCCCTTGCTTCCTCTTTCTTCAGCATTATCAAAGAAACTCTCCTGTGATTTAGCCTTTGACAATGTCTGCCCTGTGGGTTTTCTGGGAGAATTCTTTGGCTTTATGCCAGAGGATAAATTCTCTGAAGCATTTGACTTTTGACTAGCCACTGAATCAGGACGAGTCATTGAAGAATCATGCTCATTCTTTGATCTGAGTTTACTGACCAGAGTCATTGATTCTTCTTCCTCTGGTTGACTCAAAGGTTTGGAATCGATCTCTTCCTCACTCCTATTCTGGGGTGTCTGAGATCGACTCCCATCTCTGCTGTATGGAGTACTAATCCTACTACTCAGAATGCTTGATTCGCTTGGTGGTCGACTGCCATGAGACTCTTTTGGAGTCAGAGATGGGACATTCTTGTTGTTGTAGGCCATCATTTTTGCAGGTTTGGGGGACTCACCATCTGTGCCATGACCTGTAATGAGAAATATTTCATCATCATCTCCATCATTGACCATTTCCATTTTTTGTGATTCATCAAATTCAATACTCTCTGCATCATTGTCCACAAGCTGAATCTGATTCTGGTATAGCTGCAGAGCCTCCTCCGGAGAAATTTCTGGAAAAGATCGACTACTTATTGTCCGAGCTGAATTAGCTGTGCTAGGTCTTGTACGAGAAATTTCATGATCATCTGCTTCAAACAAATGACCTGTAGAGTCTCGACTTGTGTCAAAATAATCTCTTTCATGACCATGATCAATATGAGGAGTATCAATGTCCAACGAGTCTCTGTTAGGAGCTTTCCTGCTTTCCCGCTGAAAGAACCTTTCTATTGCATCAGCATTGTCTACATCATCAAAATCTCGAGAATACTGGCCTTCTAAATTCTCAAATTCATTTAATGAAGTTTTTGTTTCCTCAAAATCTGCATCATCCACAAGAACACCTAACTCCCGCAGTTGATGATAATATTCGTCTCCAAAAAGTTCCTCATGATTATTACCTCCCTTAATTCCTTCATGCGGATCTTCAAAATGTAACGAATTGTCAGTACTATTCCTGTTAGTGAATCCATTACTCCTTCTGCCATGAGTAAATAATATATCATCCTGTGACCCTGTAATATCAGTAGGTCTATTGATCAAGGGTTCATCTTCAAAGTCAAGGTCATCCTTGGATGCTTCAAGGTCACTGATATTGATATGACTATCATCCAAACTTGCATAAGACTGCAAATCCAACTGCCTGAGTGTGGAAGGAGTGCTGGACTGCTTATCTCCCCCTAGTCCTGAATCTGTCCAGTGGGTGTTGCTAGTGTGCCTACTGAAGACATCAAAATCATCCCGCATAATACCATCATCATCAATGAGAATGCCACCAGCTGAAAGACAGAAACAACAATGTAAGACTTCATTTTGACAGGATTTTAAATACCATAGTTTCACGTAAAACAGAGGACCCATGAGCAATTTGTTTACATAAATATACCCCCCCCCCCTTACAGCATCCTACCCCCCCCCCATTATGGAGATGAGTATATCAGTTAAATAAAGTGTATAATCTTGTAAATTTTGTACAGGTAGAATAACTGGCCAGAATGCAAATCTTCTTAATCTACTTGTATATATCTTCATCTAATTATATTATATTACACAAAAATGTTAACAACATTCAATATTAAGTAAGAATTAAAAAAGACTTTGCAAACTGCCTTCATTACATTACGGGGCAAATGCCAACATTTTCTACAATGTTAATATTACTATCTTATTATTGTCAGAGATGAATTAGTATCAGAGATAGAGGCATAATTAACATGTACTGTCTCTTGCTCATAATCAAACTCATCCCAAATCTAATACCTAACCAAGTTTTAGAAAAAATGGATGAGAAATGTAATCTACAATTATTTAGATGCAACAATCAACCTGATGAAAGATCTTCACATTATTATCTACAAATCTCAATAATATTACCAAACCTAAAACAATTATTGTTGAGGCTATTATTATCAAGTTGGACGAATATCCAATCAACATTCAGAATGGTAACAAGCTCAACCAATCAGATACAAGATTGCTTCATAACCAGACCTGCTCATGATAATACTCATCCAGCATGTTGTTGATATAAGACCATTTAGCATGTTTTATTAAAATACCCATCCAACATCTTGTTGATATAATACCATTTAGTATGTTTTATTAAAATACCCATCCAACATCTTGTTGATATAATACCATTTAGTATGTTTTATTAAAATACCCATCCAACATCTTGTTGATATAAGACCATTTAGCATGTTTTATTAAAATACCCATCCAACATCTTGATGATATAATACCATTTAGTATGTTTTATTAAAATACCCATCCAACATCTTGTTGATATAAGACCATTTAGTATGTTTTATTAAAATACTCATCTTGTTGATATGGCATTTATAAATCAAGCTGTACGATATCATGAGCTATGTTCAATTAGTGACATATTGTATTCAATGATAATTTCTCATTATGTAAATGTTGATACTGATTTTACCATACATAACTTGTAATGTTAAAATCTATCAGAGTGTGTCACATATTAATGTCTAATGATTATGTTTTGGTTCTGTTTATAGTTCTGTTATGTTAAAAGCTAACAGAGTGTGTCAGATATCAAAGTCTAATGATTATGTTTTGGTTCTGTTTATAGTTCTGCAATGTTAAAAGCTAACAGAGTGTGTCAGATATTAATGTCTAATGATTATGTTTTGGTTCTGTTTATAGTTCTGTAATGTTAAAAGCTATCAGAGTCTGTCAAATATCAAGGTCGAATGATTATGTTTTGGTTCTGTTTATAGTTCTGTAATGTTAGTGTGTCAGATATTATGTCTAATGATGTAAATTTTAGTTCTGATTATAACATATATGTGATGTTAAAAGATAACAGAGTGTAATAATTTTATTATCAATAAATGATATGTAATACATTTATATTTATGATTACTGTGTAATAGATGGTAAAATACCCATATAATAATTTTCACATATGTAACCAATGCTTGATAAATTGACTTGATATTAACTGTTTTCAGTACAAACAGCATTTTTATAACTGTAATATTTTCCAGCCATAAAAATTCAAGATTGTTCAATTTCAATGAGCATGTTTAATATGAAACATAAACTTAAATTCAAAATATCACTAACAAAAAACTTCAGGTTTATTTTTTTTCCAGTTAGCATTATCAGAATGGTAACTAACAAACTGCAGACTTGCTAGAGTCAAATTCAAATTCTGGTTGCATATGTCATAACGCCTTATGACTTTACAGATGACATCATGTACAGAAAAGGCATACTGGTGGAGGCATCTCCAAATATTTTCCAAGATAATGTCACTACAGTAGAACCTGTCTTGAAATACCACCCCCTTCTGCCAAAAAGTAATGGTCTCTCAAGACAGGTGGTCTCTCATAACAGGTCATAACACTATATAATGAATAAATCTGTGCACATGGAGATTCTGGTCTGTCAAAACGGGTGGTCTCTCATAGCAGTGGTCTCTCAGGACAAGTTTTACTGTACACGAATCTGCAGCTTGGTCCAATAAAATCAGTATTTTTTGTCGGCAAGAATTAGAATTTTAAACATGGGCCCATTTTAAATTAAAAATTTAAAACTCATCAAGTAAAATTTTAATGTTCTGGTGAGTTGGCTAACCTTGTAGAGTTGGCCAGACAAAAATATGTTAAATGTATAGTTTTTAAACTTTTGTTCCTAAATTTCAATTAAAATTAGCACTCATACATGATTTTATTTATATTATTTATGATTTTGGGCCAAAACACAAGTACTTCAAAATATTTAAGATACAAGAGCTTCAAATAAACAAGCAGACATACAAGCATCCATAAAATGGCTGTCAAAAATATAGTTACTATACCACCCATACATTATCATCAATTTGATTAAAAATGGATCGATATCACTGATTCATAATTTAAAAATACCATGTTTATCCTGACTTTAAATATAATGACAACATTATTAATAGTGTGTATTTCAGACCATAATCCTTTGAAAATCCTATGGAAACATTTGCATGAACATTCTGTAAAGCTTTTTAGTAAGAAGGCAGATAAATATAGCCTCAATATTAAACAATCAAACAAATAAAAAGAACTTATATTGGCACAAGTATTTTAAGAAACCAGCATGAATCCTGTAATTGTGTGTTCTTTCAAATTAATCTCTGTCTTGCTCAGACATTCAGTGAAGAAAAGTCGCAATTGTGTGCTGTAAAACATCCATGACTTGCATTAGTGAGGAAAAGTCACAGCTGTGTTTTCTCTAAAATGCCATGCCTTGTAAGATAATCATTGAGAAACATTCACAAATGTGTTAAAAATCAAAATACAACAATATGACATGCTAAAAAGCCAGCAATATGTGAACAAATTCATAGAATTCTAACACAATAATAACACATTACAAAAAAAAATATAAAAATACTACAAATGCAACCACTAACAGAACTAAAATGAAATAATTATTGCTACATTTAGTATACATTCATTTTCTCCTCACTACAGTAGTGTTCATGTCAGCCATAATTGTATACTGTGCTTGAAGTGAGACCACCGTATAATGAAGTATACAATGTGTTATACAATGACATATTGAATTTCATCTAAGACAATACTCACGTTATAACAGAAACTGTGTTATAATGAATGACCATATAGTGAGGGAATGCTGTACATAATTAATACAGGGATTGGATTCTTATACTTCAACCTGTATCAAGCTACATTCAAAATCAAGCCATAGTCACTATAAACATGCGATACCTCCACACACTGAGCAATCCACTTCATGGAACAACTATCCCAGCAAACTTAAATTTATGATAGTGAATTTTATAAACATTGACAGCAATGTACAGTAATGTATACAGTCTGCTTAACTTTATCCGTCTATGAAATTGACAGTAAATTCTGTAAATATTGACAGTAATATATGGTACATGTACTGTATACAGTCTGCTTAACTTTATCCGTCTATGAAATTGACAGTAAATTCTGTAAATACTGACAGTAATATATAATAATGCAGTGCTGTCCAAACTGTGGCCCATGGGCTGATTTTAAATGGCTTGCCAGAGCTTGAGCAATTTCATGTACATTTATGTAAAAAAAAAAGTCCATGGCCTACTTTCATATTTCAGCTTGTTTTCATTCAATCCTTACTGTTATATATTGGTAGGATATAAGACTATGTTTTAGCTTGTTTTCTTCCAATCCTTATTGTTATACATTTGTAGGATATAAGACTATATTTGTTTTCTTCCAAGCCTTATTGTTATACATTTGTAGGATATAAGACTATATTTGTTTTCTTCCAAGCCTTATTGTTATACATTTGTAGGATATAAGACTATATTTGTTTTCTTCCAAGCCTTATTGTAATAAATTGGTAAGATTTTGGTCATGGGGGCCACTGTATTACGGTATTATATCTGACACTTTACTATAACATTGAAGGCACATTATTACAGATCTGTAAGGTTTTTCAAAGTAAACATTTTCCTGTAAGATCCAAAATAAATCTAAATCAAATCATATAAGGAGATAGAACATAAATTCCAATTCATTGTCTATTGAAACATATTTGACTGTGATACACTGAACATTCAGGGACATCATGGGGAGGGGGGGGCAGGGTGCTGTAAAATTATATACAAATATTAAGCCCATCAAGTTTTACACACACACCCTCCAAGAAAAATAATAATAACTGAAATGACGTCCCTGCTGAACATGCAGCCAAATAAAATCCAACAAAACACCTTCAATTTTAAGATACTGTATCAATATGCTTACAAGTACAAACATGAGAGACCCTGATTTTACAGCACATAATCTGCCAGCAGATTAAATTATTCGCTGTTTGTTCTACTAATTACCCCTAACAAGCTGTTTGTTCTGCTAATTACCCCTAACAAGCTGCACAGACTCGGATCTGCCAGTGCATATGGGTCTATGCAGTTTGCAGCCAAACTCAACACTTGCAAGCAAGTGTATATGTTTAATCAATAATGTGTACCAGTACTCTTTATTTTAACTACAGGTGTAGTTTATTAACCCACATATTTAGTCCTACCTTCAACTCTGTCTAATAAAGGGTCAACTTTAATTGATAAGGATCCAATCATAAAAGAATATCAATAGATGCCAACCAAATGTATCCATTTTCTTTATGGACCCAGTCATGACATACTAGACTTGTTTCACATTATTCAACTGGAAAAATAACCTGCTTAAATATGCACAATAGTATAAACCCAGTCTGCATGTCATATTTGATAGCTACATATTGTATGTAAACTGAGACAGAAAATTAACAATATCAGTACAGGTATATTTTGTTTCTTGATATCGAGATTCAGCTGACATTCCAATAAACAAAACAAGAACAATGTTATATGATTATATATACAACTGAAATACATAATGTATAATGAACTGGTAAATAATATTTGCATGTATTGTCACTCAAAGAAATATAAAAATGGGCATATACAGATCTGGAAAACAATTAAATGCTAGGAATTGCTGTATCGAGATTTCAAAACTTGTGTCATGGAATTGTATAAACTCTTTTTAGTTATTTGTTAAATTCGTGTAATAGAATTTTGTTTTTGGCGTACAATAATACCCAAAGGTGAATAATGTATATTGAGTTGTATTTCAAAATAGTGAGTTCAGTTTTTCCTATGCCGCACATGCTTAAAGTGCTTTTGATGAGATGAACCAAATGCATTCAATGCATAGACAATATCTGTATAAATATCTCACCACATGAAAAGCTCTTTACATTAAGGAACATCTTGTTAGTTGGCGGTCTACTAATAGGATTTGCACATATCCAGCTGTAGAGCTGCTCAGTGTCTGGAAAGATCCAGAATGTCCAGTGTTGTCCGGTGTTGTAGAGTGTCTGGAATGTCCAGTATCTGGAATGTCCCAGCTGTAGAGCTGTCACATATCTGCAATGTCCAGTGTCCAGAATGTTCGGTGTTGCCCAGTGTCTGGAAATGTCCAGTGTCTGGTATTGTCCCATGTTGTCTATTGTCTGGTATTGTTCTGTGTCTGGAGTATCCCAGCTGTAGAGCCATCCATTATCTGGAGTGTCCCAGCTGTAGAGCTGTCCAGTATCTGGAGTGATGGGAATGTACACTATCTGAAAATGCCCAGTATCTGGAGTGTCCAGTATTGTCCAGAACTGTCCAGAGACTAGTGTCCAGAGCACTCGGAAAGTGTAGAGCCATCTGGGGTGTCCAGAGTGGCTTGAGGGCCGAGAGTTCCAAGTATCGGAGGGATAGACATCTACGTGGTGCAAGCTTTAAAGCCAGAAATCATTCATAGAAATCATTCATAGAAATCATTCATAGAAATCATTCATAGCAGCTGTAAATTTCAGTAAAATTCTACATTTGTTTGCTAGCTCAGTAAACTATATCCATCTTTCCATTGTTTAGTCACTGTGAATTTATGCCTTGTGTTTGTCTTCTGTAGATTAATTTGTTTGTATTTTTCTTTATCACAATTGTGCGTTATTATGTTAATATAGTTCAATATTTGGATTAAATATACATGCACATATTCATAATTTATTGCTCATTCAAGTCATTAATTATTAAACAATGTATTTATATCATCATCAAAAGTGTTCTGTTCCTACCCAGTTATCTTGTTACAACTTAACTACAACCTCGTTTTATGGGCTTAAGGTAACTAGTCCTTGGCTTAAGGTAACTAGTCCTTGGCTTAAGGTAACTAGTCCTTGGGTGCATTTCAGAAGAAGTATGAATAACCATCTATATCCCACTAATCTCTAAGAGCTTAAATCCCAAGTAGGGGTATCTATATAGTTTCCAAGTTATGACCCAGGGGCTAAGTTTCTAGTTGAGGTATTTCAATAGGTTATGACCCAGGGGCTAAGTTTCATGTTGAGGTATTTCAATAGGTTATGACACAGGGGCAAAGTTTCTAGTAGAGGTATTTCAATAGTTTTTAGGTTATGACCCAGGGGCTAAGTTTCTAGTAGAGGTATTTCAATAGTTCTTAGGTTATAACCCATGGGCTAAGTTCTAGTAGAGGTATTTCAACAGTTTTTAGGTTATGACCCATGGGCTAAGTCCCTAATAAAGGTACAGAGGGACTCTAGTGTTGGCATCAATCCTTTTCATAAATTTGTCTTTTCATGTATGTAAAGTGTAAGTAATTTTCATGTGATGGGATTCTGTCTACAATCTACAAATTATCAACCTAGGCTAATTCTATTGGGGAAGGGAATTTATCCAATGTGTCAATAGCAGTTGTATGCACATATATAAACATGTTTTATATTCTTGCCTATAGTGTGTGTGTGTGTGTGTGTGTGTGTGTGTGTGTGTGTGTGTGTGTGTGTGTGTGTGTGTGTGTGTGTGTGTGTGTCATAACAGGGTAGGGATCTCAACAGTGCTCAAGTTATGAGGTTATATCACTAGAGTTATGGATGAACCAGTTCAATTTCAGTTGCTTTCATATATATTGTCTTTTCAATGTACACACTCGCAAATAGGCCATAACACATTATCCTTTATTTCTTAAAAGGATAATAATTTCTAGAAGAGTGTAAATAACTCAGAAAATTGCTGATGGTCAATGTAAAACAATAAACATGTAAATTGGAAATACTTGGATGGCTCTCTATACACTCACTGCACAATGATGTGGTCATACTTATGCTGTGGTCATACATGGCAATGTTGTGATCCTATCTGACATTTTACAATGCTGTAATCATAATTAGTTGACACTTGGCAAGGCTGTGGTTCTATCTGACATTTCAAAATGATGTGGTCATAATTAAAAAATTGGCAATGCCGTAGTCATACTTGACAATATTGTGATCCCAAGTGACATTTTACAATGCTGTAGTTATACTTAGTTGATACTTGCCAATGCTGTGGTTCTATCTGACATTTCAAAATTCTGTAATTATTTGATACATGGCAATGCTGTGATCCTATCTGACATTTCAAAATGCTGTGGTCATACATGTACTTGGCAATGATTTGGTCCTATTAGACACTTCAAAATACTGTGGTCATACTTGGCAATAATGTCATATTAGACACTTCAAAATGCTGTTGTCATACTTGGCAAAGTTGTAGTCCTATCAGACAATTCACAATACTGTGGTCATACTTATCTGATATTTGGCAATGCTGTAGTTCTATCTGACCATTTGTAATGCGCTAGTCATTATTATCTGATATTTGGCAATGCTGTGGTTATATCTGACACTTTGTAATGCGCTAGTCATAATTATTTGATACTTGGCAATGCTGTAGTCCTATCTGACACTCTGCAATGCTGTAGTCCTAATTATTGAAAACCTGTTGATGACAAGCAAGAATAATTGGTTCCTCATTCAAGGTACAACAGTTACACCTTTCTGAGTTGGATATTTAAGTATTCTGAGTAAATCATTTAAGTCACTCAGAGTACAACATTTAAGCCATTCAGAGTACAACATCGAAGTCATTCAGATTACCAGTACAACACTGAATTCATTATGATTACAATATATGTCATTTAGAGTACAACATTAAAGTCATTCAGAGTACAACATTGAAGCCATTCAGAGTACATTTAAATAATTCAGAGTACAGCATTTAAGTCATTCAGAGTACAACATTGAAGCCATTCAGAGTACATTTAAATCATTCAGAGTACAACATTTAAGCCATTCAGAGTTTTAATGATATTTGAAACTGGGCAGAAAATGCACAAGCCTAAATGATTACCCATTCAAGGTGCAACATTTAAACCATTCAGCGTATTACATTTAAACCATTCAGCGTATTACATTTAAACCATTCAGCGTACAACATTGAAGCCATTCAGAGTACAACATTGAAGCCATTCAGAGTACAACATTGAAGCCATTCAGAGTACATTTAAATAATTCAGAGTACAGCATTTAAGTCATTCAGAGTACAACATTAAAGTCATTCAGAGTACAACATTGAAGCCATTCAGAGTACATTTAAATAATTCAGAGTACAGCATTTAAGTCATTCAGAGTACAACATTGAAGCCATTCAGAGTACAACATTGAAGCCATTCAGAGTACAACATCGAAGTCATTCAGATTACCAGTACAACACTGAATTCATTATGATTACAATATATAAGTCATTTAGAGTACAACATTAAAGTCATTCAAGTACAACATTAAAGCCATTCAGAATACAACATTAAAGCCATTCAGAGTACATTTAAATAATTCAGAGTACAGCATTTAAGTCATTCAGAGTACAACATTAAAGTCATTCAGAGTACAACATTAAAGCCATTCAGAGTACATTTAAATCATTCAGAGTACAACATTTAAGTCATTCAGAGTACAACATTAAAGTCATTCAGAGTACAACATTTAAGTCATTCAGAGTACAGTACATGGTAAAAGTTGTTAAGCCTTTCAGAGTACAAATCAAAAGATTTAGAACTCATGGTACAATTAAGACAACATACACTTGGTTCAATGTTCTCATTACCTAATGTTCTCATTACCTAATGTTCTCATTACCTAATGTTCCTCAAGTGAAATTCAACTTTCACTGAAACTTTAGCATCTATCTTTAAAAATATAGTCCAAGATGGAACAATTGCAATCTTATGTTATTTTAATAAAAATAATTAGCATATGATAGTTAAACTCATAAACTTGAAAAAGAAATGATATTTCCATCACGATTTATCCTGGCCATGAATTCCAGACACTTTTAAGTAGCTACCTACTCAAATCATTAAGATATCTCACAGTCTACTGATATTATTACTCCAACATATGTCACAAGCTACTAGTGTTCTTTCCATACAAATTTCAGCTGATTTGCTTCTGTCTCTGATGCCTTTTTCAAAAGCATCAAAATATATTAGCGCAACAATCCTTTCATCTGAAGCCATTAACTTCTGCTTCATACTACTCCAAAGTGATTATTATGTAGTTCATAACAAGTTCGACATTGCCATGTGCATTATGTTTAAATTTCCAAAATCAATACGTATTGTGATACATATCATTTAATTAACAGCCAATACATTTCCAGATGTGGGTATATATATATATATATATATATATA
The DNA here is from genome assembly GCA_030141615.1 of Unio pictorum. Lineage (NCBI taxonomy): Eukaryota > Metazoa > Mollusca > Bivalvia > Unionida > Unionidae > Unio > Unio pictorum. The sequence goes on along the minus strand of JARLTB010000029.1, from coordinate 283,960 downwards.
TATATATATATATATATATATATATATATATATATATATATATATATATATATATATATATTCCTGATGCATATTTCATCTTTGGTTTCACGACACTGTACAAGTCTACTATCTACTCAGTTTTAAGAAGAAACCAAACTTTGTCTCACCTACATTAGGAGGATTGAACTCCTATTTCACCTGTATAACTTATATCACTTAGTTGGAACATGGTATCACCGTTATAATAAGGTCTGAATTTCTTTTCTTATCTCACCTTTATTGCTTTGTCAAGTAGTGGAATTGATACAAAAGTTCAAGTTTCATGTTAAACAATTTGCATCCAAGACATAGTATTGTTGGTCATTGCACAGAAATGACAGAAATAGAACATCACTACCTAACTTTACTTAAAAAGCTGTTTTAATTCAAATATCTGATTTCATAATGTATAAAATATGCCATTCATGAGTATGTAATAAACAGTATGAAAACCCTTATTAAAGTAATATACATTCTCAGCCAGTTTTATAGCTGAACACCTGAATCAGAATCTGCACATACACAAGTCCAGTGTATCATCATTCATGGAGCTAATGGCACAATAACCAGGTATATATTACACCGATATAATCTGTACCCATTTTGGGACAACTTTGATCACGACTTTAGTGGCATTTATATGCCTTTAAACTGCTGACAGGTTTCAATTAAATCATAAAAATAACAGCATTTTTAACTTTCAATTGAGGGTGAATTAAAATTAATATCAAATGACTTTGAGCTAAGTTCTCAATGAATGGGTGACAGGGTATTTTGAATGTAATTTTGATATAAAATTAAAAAAAAGATATTCATTCAAAACTGTTAATATAAAGGCGAGAAAAATATACTATACATGTTCACCTATGTAATCAAGTTCCAAGAAAGAACATTTTACCTCCTGAATATTATCTATTCTATTCTGTAATTTCATTTACCACTACAAGAGTTCAATTTACAATTTATTCCCTAACATTTCCTGAATTCAATCAACAAAACATGTTTTGATTCCTATGAGATCTCTTAATTATGTTTTTTTAATCTGTAAAACTTGCAAATAACTTTTTAATGACTGACTGGAAAATTGGAGGCTATATTATTTAATGACAGAAAATTGCACATTTAAACAATATAAACAGGTAACATGCTACAAACATATATAACAGTCCTGTAAATCAGAAACATAACATAAAATGTCACAAATAAAACAAGAGGCCCAGGTAAGCTTAAGATGACTCACCTGAAGACATGCCTTGAAAGCTAAATGTTATTATGAGCAATTGAGCCAGAAACCTAGGCTAGCACCACTCACATGAGATTTGAAGCAATTTATACTTTTAGTAACAGCAGCCATCTTGGATGGCAGATCAGCACCATTTGTACTAACCTGAAATGCCGTAAGCAAGGATGCTTTTTTGTTAAATTTGGACACTTTTGCTGACAATGTTAGAAGACAAAGTTTCAAGATTTGTCTAGTTTTAGTAACAATGACCATTCTGTTGTTGATACCAGCAGTCATATTTCATGGCAAATTAGTATTATGTTAAACAAAATTTTCCTGCTTAGTAAGTGTCCATACATGATGGCCAATTCAGAAATGGTAACCATATTTATATATATAAATATATGTATACATGTTAGCAAAATGTAGTAATTAATGCCATATTTGATAACTAAATTTTGCATCACTTGTTCACATTTGGGTCTTTATGCAAGGAATCTTCTGCCAAATTTGGTCCAAAAATGTTAAGATATTTTTATTAAAAAGTTGTTTAAGGATTTTTCAATAGCCAGGCCATATCTGTTGAATAATCAGCATCATGATGAGCAAATCTTAAACATCTTTATTTCTAGATGTGTTATGTTCAATTGAGTCCTAGACCACTCAGCAGTTTTTGTAAAGTCATTTACATGTTTGCTATTTTTGATAACAGCAGTCACTATATTTATGAACTATAAAAGACCTTGATGCTTGGATGCTTTCTCTTACATTTGTTTGAAATTCATCCAGTGGTTTTTAAAAAACTAAACTGGAAATAGCAACTATCAAAGGATAAGGGACACCAGCTGCAAGCCATAATACAGTAAGCTCCCTTATTGTCATGACCAGATGAGATAAAAACAATTTATATTCATGTAAGAAACTTCAGAAATACAGAAACTCTATTCCTTATTATTAGGTTGAGAAAATGATAAATGTTATAAATAAGTGTAGAAGGATTATCAACACAAGCAGGAAAAGTAGACAATCATACACTTTAATACAGAAAGAAAAAAGCTAATGTTTTGAGGAACAATACACAACATTCTAATTGAGCACGTAATTCATGATTCATCTTTCAATGTATATTCCAGCATGAGGAAATGGTGTTACAGATTGAACAATAATTTCTGGTCCTGAAATAGCTTGTTGAAAAAAAACACCTTATAAATTCCATAATCTTAGTTGACAAAAATTATTTATCTTGTGGAAAGGAAAAACAAAAATTCTGGCTCAAAAGAAAATTCCAGTCCCTGCCCTACAAGTAAATAGTTGGTAAATAACAAGTTGCAAGGCTTAGATCTGGCACAGGTAGATATTACATGTACTAATAACCAATAAGCTAGTCCTCATAACAAATATGTATTAGTGCAAATATTACTAATTAAAACTGTTATTAATTTTTATTACCCATTAACTTAATCACATTATCATTTTTCTACATCATGCATAAAAAAGAAAATAAAGTCTACAAAATAATAATATGTGCAGTTCTAGTTTACTACTATTAAAAAAATGGTCGGTCAGTTGGAGAAAGATGTTGTTATTCATTTCTTCATCTCTTCAGACACTGAAAAGTATCCCATAATTCTATAACTTAGTTTTATTAACCTGAGAAAAGACCTTGTCAGTATTTCTCATCAACATATTTTACATTAGTGAGACATGATGGAACCATAATAATTTGTATCTTTCAGGTATAACATGATGTAATCTGAAACTGACAATTAGTAAACAGAAAGAAAAGTTAAGCCACTATTGAATCATACTTTCAGTTTATGTTCTGTAGGAGCTTAAAATTATTGTGAGAAATAGCAAGGATCTTAATGATTATGATGTCTAATTACCTTTGAATGAAACTGAATTTGGTTAGGACACACAACATTGGGAAATACAGAAATTCTTTGCTGTTTCTTTTTATACTGTTGTACAATTTTAATTGCTGAAAAATTACCAGAAATAGTAGGTAAAACAGATTTGCATATGGTTTGTCAACAAAGATATTTTCTTCTAGGCCTAATGTTTGGAAGATAGTAACCTATACAATTACAGAATGTTCTTTGTTACATGGTGCTGTCTTTTTGTGTAAACTAGGCCTTAAATGAGACCCTAGAAGAGTTATTTCTATTCTTCTTTCTCAGTGATACACCCTAGATGAACCTTCTGTACATGTACCCACCCAAACATTACATGTGTTCCTCTAAAATCTGACAGTCACAAATCTCACATCTTCAAACTTTTATTACAAGATGATAGAACTGAACTTTAGAAAATGCCTCACCCCCCCATTAACCTATATAAAGTGTTTGTGTCCTGAAATGACATAGCTGTGTAATGAAATTAACTTAAGCATTCAGCTCTAAATGGTGTGCATTCTATAACCTGTGATTTACTACCCAGATACTTATCAATCGGGCAAAAATTTATTGATTCTTGGTCAAATGACAAACTTGAAGATTAACACTGTTTATTCTAAATTGGGTTAAATATATCACCTTATATCCATTTATCCATAGTAGGTCTTACAGCGGGTTCAGCATATTTTGTGATAAGAAGTAGACCAAAAATCCAAACACCTTTCTGGTATGTTGCAGAAAACATTTTCTATAAAAGGGAATATTTATGTTGTAGAAAATAATTTCTCGTAAAGTAAACATTTACTACAAATGTTAAAAATGAACATTTGCTCAAAAATAAGCTATCTATGAGGTATTTGTCAATCAACTATCACATAACAGAAATACCAACAAGTCTCAGTGAACTTGATACCAAGAAAGCTACAGGACTTGATCAGATTGGTCCAAGACTCATTAAATCTTCAGCCTCTGCTATTTTAGATAGCATAACATTCATAATCAATTTAAGCATTGCAACCTCATCTGTCCCCAAAATATGGAAAACTGCAAAAGTAACTCCTATTTACAAATCTGGATCTAAGAATGATGCTGATAACTACCGACCAATCTCAATACTACCAAACTTGTCAAAATTGATTGAAAAACATGTCCATGACTCATTCATGTCATATTTAACCAAACACTTGCTGTTAGACCCTAATCAATCAGGCTTTAGACAGAAACATTCATGTGAGACTGCCTTGATCTCCCTAACTGATAAATGGCTTCAAGCACTTGACCAAGGTAAAATAATAGGATCTGTATTTGTAGATTTCAGGAAAGCGTTTGACATGGTGGATCATGAAATCCTTTTGAAGAAACTAAAAATCTACCAATGCGATGAAAAAACAGTTAGATGGTTTACTTCGTACTTAAGTGAGAGAATACAACATGTTTATATAAATAACATTCTGTCTGAACCTGAAACAATTAGATATGGAGTGCCACAAGGCTCAATTCTAGGTCCATTACTATTTATTTTATTTATTAACGACCTACCACTTTTACTAAGAGACTCGATATCATCTACTGATCTCTATGCAGATGACACAACATTATCAGACATCCAAAACACAAAGCATGAACTCGAAATTTCTTTACAGAATGCATTAAACAAGCTGGAAAACTGGTGCACATGCAATGGCATGGTAGTAAATACTGGTAAAACTAAAATATTACTTATCTCAACAAGGAAAAAAAGGAAAAATCTTGATAGCAATGAACTATGTCTAACATGGAAGGATAAAAATTTGCAATTGGTCTGTCACGACAGACTACTTGGTGTTTTTGTAGATAATAATCTATCATGGACTGATCATATTAAACACATCAGTAAAAAGGTCAATTCAAGTTTATGGCTTCTCAGTAGGATAAGACATTTTCTCCCTGAAAGGCACAGAAAATTATTTTATAACAGTTACATACAACCGTATTTTGACTACTGTAATACAATATGGGGTAATTCAAATGATAAAAACATATCAAAGTTGGAAAATCTTCAGAAAAGAGCATTAAGGCTAATATCAAACCAGAAAGAAAGCAAGGAAAATTTAGCTGGTAAGTTAAAAATATTACCTATTAAAGACCAAATATGTTTAAGAAAAGCCAAATTAATGTACAGGATATCCAATAATAGTGCTCCTGAATATTTACAATCCCTATTCCAGTATAGGCTACCTGGTAATACACCCAACCTGCGATCAATATCTACAAAACAGTATAAAATTCCCAAACCAAATAAGGAATTATTCAAGAAAAGTTTCCAATACTCTGGAACTTTGCTCTGGAATAGTATTCCAGTTGAGATTAGAAATGCCCACTCTATTTCCATCTTCCAAACCCAATATATCCAGTGGCTTCTGAGATGCTGTTGAATTAAATAAATTCCTTGTATGAGGGCCTCAAGGTAGATTAGTTCTTAGCTAATTGTGTTACCCTCTTTAAATAAAGTCATTATTATTATTATTATTACATGCAAATCTGTACAGCAGTTAGATAGATGTTGATCATTGCATAATTGGGTCATCAATCAAAAGCTTCCCAACTGAGTAGGGAAACGGTGAGTGCCAACTGAGTAGGGAAACAGTTAGTGCCAACTGAATACAGAAGAAAGTGCCAGCTGAGTAGGCAAATAAGTGAGTGCAAATTGAGTAGTGAAAACAGTGAATGGTGAATACCAACTGGGTAAGGAAATGTGAGTGCCAACTAAATAAAGACAGTGAGTACCAACTGAGTAGGGAAAAAGTGAGTGCCAAAAGAGTAGGGAAACAGTGAGTGTGAACTAAGTAGAGAAATAGTGAATACAAACTGGGTAGGGAAACATGAGTGCCAACTGAAAAGAGACAGTGAGTAGGAAAAAAGTGAGTGTCAAATGAGTAGGGAAACTGAGTTTTAACTAAGAAATGAAAACAATGACTGCCAAATAGGTAGGGAAACTGGCTGTCAAATGTGCATGGAAAAATGAGTGCCAACTGAGTTGGGAAACTGAATTCAAACTGAGTAGGTAAAACAGTGGCTGCCAAATAGGTAGGGAAACAGTGAGTGCCAACTGCATAGGGAAAAAATGTGAGCCAACTGAGTAGGGAAAACATAAAAAATATCCTTATAACATGAACATATTCAACATTTTATAAATTCATAATTGTATCCAATTATTATGAAACTATCACAATAAACAAGTAAACTTTGTTTCAGTTAATGAACAATATTTCACAATGAAAAATTCCAGTTTTTAAGAAACAGATTTGCAAATATTAGGTGGGACATTTTTCATTTTTTTCCACAATCTCATTTATTAGAGAGACATGAATAAAGAAATGCCTTGTAGTCTATAAGAGAGACCTAATTTGGCAGTGTCATATAAAGGCCGATGAAAAAGAAAATAATGGCAGTCTAGTAAAGAGACCTAATTCAGCAGTCAAGTAGAAAGACCTAATTCAGCAGTCAAGTAAAAAGACCTAATTCAGCAGTCAAGTAGAAAGACCTAATTTAGCAGTCAAGTAGAGAGACCTAATTCAGCAGTCAAGTAGAGAGACCTAATTCAGCAGTCAAGTAGAAAGACCTAATTCAGCAGTCAAGTAGAAAGACCTAATTCAGCAGTCAAGCAGAAAGACCTAATTCAGCAGTCATGTAGAGAGACCAAAGTAAAGAAGATTCTGGAACTTATGTGATTCAAGCTTTATTCTTATTAAAGTTATACACAGTCGATGTTTAAGACATTCAGTTGGCGATCATTCATTCCTTTCTCAAAACATTTGAGACTTTGGAGCCCGAACATCAATCATAGAATACATAAGCATAAAAAGTTTTTTATGTTTGCATGAAATTATAATGTAGATCTAATGTTATATTTTTGCATGAAATTATAATGTAGATCTAATGTTATATTTTTGCATGAAATTATAATGTAAATCTAATGTTATATTTTTGCATGAAATTATAATGTAGATCTAATGTTATATTTTTGCATGAAATTATAATGTAGATCTAATGTTATATTATTTTTGCATGAAATTATAATGTAAATCTAATGTTATATTTTTGCATGAAATTATAATGTAGATCTAATGTTATATGTTTGCATGAAATTATAATGTAGATCTAATGTTATATGTTTGCATGAAATTATAATGTAAATCTAATGTTATATTTTTGCATGAAATTATAATGTAGATCTAATGTTATGTTTGCATGAAATTATAATGTAGATCTAATGTTAAATTTTTGCATGAAATTATAATGTAGATCTAATGTTATATTTTTGCATGAAATTATAATGTAGATCTAATGTTATATTATTTTTGCATGAAATTATAATGTAGATCTAATGTTATATGTTTGCATGAAATTATAATGTAGATCTAATGTTATATTTTTGCATGAAATTATAATGTAAATCTAATGTTATATGTTTGCATGAAATTATAATGTAGATCTAATGTTAAATTTTTGCATGAAATTATAATGTAGATCTAATGTTATATGTTTGCATGAAATTATAATGTAGATCTAATGTTATATTTTTGCATGAAATTATAATGTAAATCTAATGTTATATGTTTGCATGAAATTATAATGTAAATCTAATGTTATATGTTTGCATGAAATTATAATGTAAATCTAATGTTATGTTTGCATGAAATTATAATGTAGATCTAATGTTAAATTTTTGCATGAAATTATAATGTAGATCTAATGTTATATTTTTGCATGAAATTATAATGTAGATCTAATGTTATATTTCTGCATGAAATTATAATGTAAATCTAATGTTATATTTCTGCATGAAATTATAATGTAGATCTAATGTTATATTTCTGCATGAAATTATAATGTAATCTAATGTTATATGTTTGCATGAAATTATAATGTAAATCTAATGTTATATTTTTGCATGAAATTATAATGTAAATCTAATGTTATATTATTTTTGCATGAAATTATAATGTAGATCTAATGTTATATTTTTGCATGAAATTATAATGTAAATCTAATGTTATATTTTTGCATGAAATTATAATGTAAATCTAATGTTATATTTTCGCATGAAATTATAATGTAGATCTAATGTTATATTTTTGCATGAAATTATAATGTAAATCTAATGTTATATTTTTGCATGAAATTATAATGTAAATCTAATGTTATATTTTTGCATGAAATTATAATGTAGATCTAATGTTATATGTTTGCATGAAATTATAATGTAGATCTAATGTTATATGTTTGCATGAAATTATAATGTAAATCTAATGTTATATTTTTGCATGAAATTATAATGTAGATCTAATGTTATGTTTGCATGAAATTATAATGTAGATCTAATGTTAAATTTTTGCATGAAATTATAATGTAGATCTAATGTTATATTTTTGCATGAAATTATAATGTAGATCTAATGTTATATTATTTTTGCATGAAATTATAATGTAGATCTAATGTTATATGTTTGCATGAAATTATAATGTAGATCTAATGTTATATTTTTGCATGAAATTATAATGTAAATCTAATGTTATATGTTTGCATGAAATTATAATGTAAATCTAATGTTATATGTTTGCATGAAATTATAATGTAAATCTAATGTTATGTTTGCATGAAATTATAATGTAGATCTAATGTTAAATTTTTGCATGAAATTATAATGTAGATCTAATGTTATATGTTTGCATGAAATTATAATGTAGATCTAATGTTATATTTTTGCATGAAATTATAATGTAAATCTAATGTTATATGTTTGCATGAAATTATAATGTAAATCTAATGTTATATGTTTGCATGAAATTATAATGTAAATCTAATGTTATGTTTGCATGAAATTATAATGTAGATCTAATGTTAAATTTTTGCATGAAATTATAATGTAGATCTAATGTTATATTTTTGCATGAAATTATAATGTAGATCTAATGTTATATTTCTGCATGAAATTATAATGTAAATCTAATGTTATATTTCTGCATGAAATTATAATGTAGATCTAATGTTATATGTTTGCATGAAATTATAATGTAGATCTAATGTTATATTTTTGCATGAAATTATAATGTAAATCTAATGTTATATTTTCGCATGAAATTATAATGTAGATCTTATGTTATATTTTTGCATGAAATTATAATGTAGATCTAATGTTATATTTTTGCATGAAATTATAATGTAGATCTAATGTTATATTATTTTTGCATGAAATTATAATGTAGATCTAATGTTATATTATTTTTGCATGAAATTATAATGTAGATCTAATGTTATATTTCTGCATGAAATTATAATGTAAATCTAATGTTATATGTTTGTATGAAATTATAATGTAAATCTAATGTTATATGTTTGCATGAAATTGTAATGTAGATCTAATGTTATATTATTTTTGCATGAAATTATAATGTAGATCTAATGTTATATGTTTGCATGAAATTATAATGTAGATCTAATGCTACTCATGAGGCAATCATTTATTTCATGTTTGTGTGATATAAACTCTTGTTCATGAGGTATTAATTTTGATGGATTTCATGTTTTCATAAGATCATATTTTAAATATACTTTTTATCTTGATGTAAAAATTTTCATTGGCATCAAGGCTGCTATCAATCAAGAATTTAAAGACCAAAGTGACGCCTGTCAGAAAATCTTCAGCTCCTCCCACTTAATTAGCATATTCTTTTTTATATTAATTAGATTTGTTGATGAAATTTAATAGTGCTTACAGCATCTAGTTTAATTAAAAAATTTCATAATATTTGGTTCCTTAATCTAGGAAAATGGCAAACAAATTAACCACATAATTCAACAAGGTCACTTGTCGAAGTTAATTTTGTCTTATCAGCAAACTGTTCATTCTTAGATGTGGTAGATCAATATCTAGTGTGGTTGACAGGTTTGTGAAGTGACAATAGGGTCAAGTCCTTTAGGAATTATTCCTCTATGGATAAAACTGGACACACTTCCCAATCTTCCAATTCGTTGTGTTTGATTTTATTTGAAATGGTTTATCTACCTAAACTTTTGCGCAATTCATGTTACATTTATTTTTTAACTTTACCTTCAGCTTGGCACCAGATAGCCACTAATGTGCTGAAATGATGTTAAACACTATTACATACCGTTAGCTATGAATTATACACAACTAAACGTTCATTATGTACCTTTGTCATATATATCTCTTTTATAAATACACAAAATACAATGTGTACCTTATGTAGCTATGGCATAAATATTTCTTCAGTAAATAAAACAAAATACAATGTATCATGCAACTTAGCCATACAATTCTATTTTGTAAACAGAACTAAAGACAGTACAATATATCTTATACAGCATTGGCATAAATATCTCTTCCATAAACACAACTAAACACAATGTATCCTATGCAGGTTTGGCATAAATATATCTTCAGTAATTAAAACAAAATACAATGTATCATGCAACTTAGCCATACAATTCTATTTTGTAAACAGAACTAAAGACAGTACAATATATCTTATACAGCATTGGCATAAATATCTCTTCCATAAACACAACTAAACACAATGTATCCTATGCAGGTTTGGCATAAATATGTCTTCAGTAATTAAAACAAAATACAATGTATTGAATACAACTAATAGCCCTAAAAATCTATTTTGTATTATATGCAGTTTTGGCATAAATATACCTTCTTCTGTAAACAAAACTAAATTCAATGTACCTCATTCAACTTTGGCATAACTATCTCTTCTGTAAATATTGAACTAAATACAAAGTCTATGAACATTTTGAGATTGACCATGATCTAGTGTGTGGATGGATATATGGCAGCGCATAGGGATAATGCAGATGTCATGATACTAAGTAATCACTAAGTCAAACTTCTAAGGTGAGCTTGCTATCAGATGATCACAATAAGAATTTTTCATCCTGTTTAATATTTGAGATCATCTTAAAACACATTCAGTATAAAGAGTTACTAAAATTTTAAGACCAATAGGAACAACTAATGCTTGCTGTCAGCTGCAGTATCATGCATTGTAAAAATGACCAAGAATAGAAAATGTACAATGTTCAATAAAACTTCTTGTCCCTGGTGTATGTTATGTTCTGTACCTTTTTACATCATCAGTTTCACAGTAACAATACAGTCTGTCTTAAGTTAGACTGCCTTCTGGTGTTGACTTATTGTAATACTTTAACGTACAGGTCATAATGAATTAAACATATAAGAAGAAAAACAGCATTGGATATGTCAGAAGATAGCAAAGTTTACTTTGCCACTGACAACCATTATGACATCTGATGTATTACAGATATGTGTGGGCTTATAATGCAATCAGCAAATATTTACTATACAGGAATATCAATTTTTTAATAGCTTTCAATTCTGTAGTTAGAATGACATCACAAAATATACTTGCTAGGTCCTCAATGACATTACAAAATAAATTTGCTAGGTCCTCAATGTCATCGCAAAACATATTTGCTAGGTCCTCAATGACATCACAAAACATATTTGCTAGGTCCTCAATGACATCACAAAATATATTTGCTAGGTCCTCAATTGGTCCATACACAGAAATAAATCACAAAAAATATATTTACTAATTCCTTATGTGAACTGAACACAATTTTTTTTAAACAATAGAAACAAATAAACAAGTCACACCAACCATAGAAAGATAATTATCAATGCAACTTGTTTTTAAAACATGAAAGTCATGACTACAAAATCATTGCTGTAACATACAGATGTGACTCTGGATCCAAGGTCAAAAGGTCAAGTATGAATGTTGCGGAATGATTTGTTTTATTTTCATAATGATCAGTTCATTAAAGTAAAACCTAAACCTATCTTTGGCATAGGAAATATAAACAAATGAAAATACATTAAAACCAAAACCTTAATGCAGATGATCTGTGACCCTGACCTTAATGCAGATGATCTGTGACCCTGACCTTACTGAATTTCTGGCAAATTACAGACTTAAGCATAAGGTTATGAAATGTCAATGCCACTTACAAGCGCTATGAAATCTAAGCTAAAACTGAAGGCAGGCTATAAATAAGAAAACAATGGTGTGCCCAAGCATTGGCAGATGTACATGTGGATTTATTGTGTGTATAATCAGAACTAAATGCTGCGGGGAAATATTATATGTATATCTAATATTTTAATATCCTTTGGCTTTGCAGTCAGAATGAAATCACAAAAGTATATTTGTTAGGTCCTTAATTGGTCTAAACAAAAAGGTTGTTCAACTTAAGAATTAAACAATTTCTGGATGTTAATGCTTTGTATAGACTTCTCCCTTAACTTTGTAAAAATAAAATAACCATAGAATGTATAATCCAAATGAGAGAGTCACTTATTGACAACTCCTACAGTGAGGGTAGCATGATGGCAATTTACATAGTGATGGTCACATGATGACAATTCCCATAGTGATGGTCACATGATGGAATTACCACAGTGATGATCACATGATGACAATTCCCACAGTAACAGTCACATTATGGCAATTCCTATAGTGATGGTCACATGAAGACAATTCCCATAGTGATGGTCACATGATGGCAATTACCACAGTAACAGTCACATGATGACAATTCACATAATGATGGTCACATGATGACAATTCCCATAGTGATGGTCACATGATGGAATTACGACAGTACCAGTTACATGATGACAAATCCCATAGTGATAGTCACATTATAGCAATTACCACAGTAACAGTCACATGATGACAATTGACAATTCCCACAGTGACAGTTACATGATGACAATTCCCATAGTGATAGTCACATGATAGCAATTACCACAGTAACAGTCACATGATGACAATTCCCATTGTGATGGTCACATGATGACAACTCCTATAGTGATGGTCACATGATGGATTTACCACAGTACCAGTCACATGATGACAATTCCCACAGTGTTGATCACATGATGACAATTCCCACAGTAACAGTCACATAATGACAATTTCCATAGTGATGGTCACATGGTGGAATTACCACAGTACCAGTCACATGATGACAATTCCCACAGTGATGGTCACATGATGACAATTTCCATAGTGATGGTCACATGATAATAATTTCCACAGTCATGGTCACATGATGATAATTCCCAAAGTGATGGTCACATTATAACAATTTCTATAGTAATGGTCACATGATGGCAATTCCCACAGTAACAGTCACATGATGGCAATTCCCATAGTGATGGTCACATGAAGACAATTCCCATTGTGATGGTCACATGATGACACTTCCCATAGTGATGGTCACATGATGACAATTACCACAGTAACAGTCACATGATGACAATTCCCACAGTGATGGTCACATGATGACAATTGTTATAGTGATGGTCACATGATGGCAATTCACACAGTAACAGTTACATGATGACAATTCCCATAGTAATGGTCACATGATGACAATTCTGATAGTGATGGTCACATGACAATTTCCATGGATATGGTCACTTTATGACAATTGAAATATTAACTGTTACCTACTCAGACAAATTTAAAAATAGCAAATTGGTACTAATTATTTCATAAATTGTTTATTTGTTCCTGTTAATATACATTTGGTATTATAACTGTAGCTTAAAGTAACAAACAAATTGTTGAGTGATAAAATGTGCATCATAAAATATCTATGGAACTAAATATATGTAGGTATACATAAAATAAAAACAAAATAAACCATGTTTGGCAATTTCACTCCAAGGAACCTAAAGCAAATGCTGTCTCTTTCCTAAACAGAACCTCAAAGTATCTACAGTTCTTCAATTGTCAAAATATATCCAAAGGAAAGACCAACTACCCTATTTTTATTATTTCTGAACACCAATAAAATCCTTACTTTTATATGCAATGAAACTAAATGCAGCAAAACCATTAATGTAAATCATTAAATCATGAAAGTATTGTGCACACCCTCTAACTATAAAATGGTATAGGGTCTCTATTACTGTATCATTTAAGTAATGTAATATTATACCCTCTAATTTAAAAATGGCATAGGTTTTATATTCCTGTATCATGAAAGTTTTGTGTACACCCTCTAATTATAAAATGTTATAGGGTCTATATTCTTGTATACAAGTGTCCCTCTAAATCACCTTTCACTAACAATTATTTCTACAAAATAAAATAGTACTCCATATACCAAATGTAGAATGTGCTTTACTGTCCAGATGCAGTCATGATTAGGTGTTTCTTGGAATCAATGACATCATTCACAATTGCACCTTTATATGTATCCTGTTTATATCTTTAGTACTTGTAAAAAAAAATAAGTTTTGATCAGAACTATATTGGATTTAGCATCAGCCATGCAAGTTCATATCTATTTTAGTGATGGTAAAAACTTTAGAATTTCTAACATGGAAGTAAAATGCTAGTTTACGCAATCAGTTGTTGATATATATATATATTTCTCTATTTGTACTGATGTATGTGAGGTGAAAGAAACCCCAATACTTTTTCTTTTATCACAAATGACACTGAACACCACAATATTCAAAAACTCAGATAACCCAAAAGTGCATTTGCACCAGATACCGCAAACCCAGTAACCTTAAAAATGAAATGATACCCAGTAACCTAGTAACCTTAAAAATGAAATGGTACCCAGTAACCTTAAAAATGAAATGGTACCCAGTAACCTTAAAAATGAAATGGTACCCAGTAACCTTAAAAATGAAATGATACCCAGTAACCTAGTAACCTTAAAAATGAAATGGTACCCAGTAACCATAAAAATGAAATGGTACCCAGTAACCTTAAAAATGAAATGGTACCCAGTAACCTTAAAAATGAAATGGTACCCAGCAACCTTAAAAATGAAATGGTTGTTCAGTGGTTGAAATGGTTGTTCAGTGGTATCCTGGAGAAGCGTTGAAGCATTGCATTCTACTAAAATAAGTACATGTATTACTTGTATGCAAAGGAAAATTGAAAATATAAAATATTTTGTAAAGGAAAAATAAAATAAGCTTTGCATAGGGAAAAAACTGGATTACAAAACTGACTACCAAAGTGTCACAACATGAAAGCCAAACCAAACAACTGAAAACAATTATTGTGCAATCCATAGCCAATGATAAAGGGATTTTGGTGGAAACTTACAAGAATCTGTTGGATTTATGAATATATCTGTCCAGTGGGAGTCTGAAAATGATATGGTGCAAGAGAGTATAGCATTTAAATATATTCAATACATTCAGAAATTAAAAATCACACTGATTATAAAAGAGTGAGTTACACATAATGCAGGCATCTATTGCAATTCCTATTCCTAGTTTTTCAAATGCAGTAAGGCTTTATAAATGTCTGCTCAATGCTGTCCTGGTAATTACAACGATCTGTTTGGGGTTGAAGTACTTGCAATATAATGCAAGGACAGATGAAAACTTAATGGGACCAGGATATCTTGTCCTGACAGATGCCAAGGAAAAGGGGTGGGGATACATCGTCAATGCCAACAGACTGATGCATTTGTATACGTGTAAAGTCAATAATGACAACTGACTGTTATACATCTGTATACAGACTGGTACACCAAATAAAAAATCAATTTTGACAATAAACTGGTACATTTGTACACAGGTAAAGTCTATATGGAAACAGACTGGTACAGGTAAAGTCAATACTGACAACAGACTGGTTCATTTTTATGATGATAAAGTAAATACAGACAGAAGACTGGTACATTTACATTTATGATGATAAAGTAAATAAGGTACTGACATTATACGGATACATTACATTTGTGTCATGTGAAGTCATTACTGACAAATTACTGGACAAATTACTAAAACATTTATGCACAAGGTACATCTGTATATATGAAAAAGTTAAAACCGTTGTATAACAACCACATATGGGACAATATAGAATTGGTCTTGTTATGAGATAAACTTGGTGGTCTTTATATCAAGTAAGTTTGTGCTGACATATGTATGTATAAACACTATGAACCAGGCATTAACGCACTGGTGGACCAGATATACAAATGGTCAGTGGATGCTAAAACAGATCTAACTCTATACTAGGCACGTCTGTTGATGATCAGAAAATTCTATATCCTTTAAGTATCACCTAAGGCTGATTTTTGGCAGATGGTCAGATGCACAAAGCCATGATAGGAAATGACACCCATAGTGTATTTTCTTCATAATAAGCTGGGGGTGTACATACATACATACATGCCTGCCTGCCTGCCTGCCTGCCTGCATCCATCCATCCATCCATC
The DNA here is from genome assembly GCA_030141615.1 of Unio pictorum. NCBI lineage: Eukaryota > Metazoa > Mollusca > Bivalvia > Unionida > Unionidae > Unio > Unio pictorum. The sequence continues at coordinate 267,523 of JARLTB010000029.1, read as the reverse complement.
CATCCATACATACATACATACATACATACATACATACATACATACATACATACATACATACATACATACATACATACATACATACATACATACATACATACATTGTGCTACATGTAAATATGCTTTAAAAAGGTTAGAGCGGGCTTATCCTTACAAGAGGCCTAAATGGGCCTGACATTACTCAACAGGCTCAGATAACTAAATAGTTGACCCCTTCATTATGCAGGCTTATGTCATATTCTAGGTATATATAAGTATATATATTGTAAGTAAACTATCTCTGAGATTTTATATAATGCTGACTGTAATACTGCTAACTAGATCCTGAGACAAATTCTTAAAAATAATTTTAACGATAAAGGCATCATTAATACACAGTCTCTTGCTCATAATCTAAGTCTTGATAATGATAAACCCAACAGATGAGAAATATGGAGGAATGGCTAGACAATCAGATGTATGATCACCTCATTAATATGCATTGATTTTGCCCATGATCTTGATGATATATGCCCACATTCCAATTTTAATCACAACCGGATCAGAATTATGCCTTCAAGTTTGTAACAAGATGAGCCAATCAGATGCAAGATCACCTCAATATAAAGCATGGACTTCAAATAATGATTTTAATGACATAAGCATTAATTTCAAGTGTGATCAAGATTGGATCAGAAATAAGACCATGGAGTTGTAATAATGATGACCAATCAAGTACTGAATTACCATCATTAATCTGCCTTGAATTTGCTCATTATTGACTCAGCCCAAGGTTTTGATGATATAGACCAACATTCCAAGTTTGATGGAAATCAAATCAAAGTATGGATTCCAGACTGGCAACAGGCAACTGTTGACAGGCAGCTGAGAAAATGCTTGATGGATGCAGGGCCATACCATAAACTATTGCGTTTAAAATGAGAGACCAAAGTGATGCTAGTAACCAAGGGACTACTGTATTACCATTTGACCACTGTATTACTAATGAAGGAACAATTGTATTTCTAGTGTGGGAAATCATAATATTGCTAGTGTGGGACCACCAATGAATCCATACCAATGACTTGTATTACAAGTGACCACTAAAGGATTTAGATCTTAAGTTGTAAACCATGGGCTAAATTAATAGATTGTTTTCTAGTCCTGAAAGACAACTTACACTGACCACTGTCCTGCAAAATTCCATCATCATCCAATTCAAAGTCTTCACTGTATCTTCCCAAATATGCCATTTTGAAGTCTGGATGATAGGTATCTAATATAAAGCGTCATGGGTCAGGAGTCAGTGATCATGCCAACAACTGCAATATCTTCAATTTTCTTCATTACTTCTGGAATTAAACAATATTTTAATGTAACATCTTGAATTCTTGTCTAGAATAGAGAATAATATTTTTGAATATAAACCTGAGTGTATATCTTATATGCAATTCACAGCTTGTCCTATAAGCATTCAATTTATTTACTTTTTATTGAAAACCTTTTTACAGACACATCTAATATGTTTACAATGATCCCTCATTATAAAACCCTTTTTAAATTTCAATGCTAATGGGAACAAAATAAAATGTACTATCGTAATATTAAATAGCTTATTTTTCTGTTTGTATGCACCATAATGATTAAGTCTGGTTGCCACATCCCTCATTATAAGGTTCCCTCACTTGTAATATAGGTTATGAATATGTCTCCAATGCACTCTTTTACTGAGACAGTACATTTTAATAAGTTCACTTAGAGAAATGAAATAATGCATGCTACACTATTAAAGAATTTCTTAAGGAGGAAAAAAATGCAATTGTCATTCGGTTTAAGTAACATCAACAATAAACATACTTGTTAGTTATGATTGTACACATAAATAGGTGTACTTTTTTATCTATATTTTAATTTACAGGTAAGGACTTTGAAGTCTGAAATAACGAATTCTTATAACCATACTACTGACCTATCTGGATTAATCAATAACTACTATCTCTCTGAAGAAGTCATAGGACAAATATAGACTTTACCTGTGCATTTACTGATTGTACCAAAACATTAATTCAGTCAGTACCTGTATTAATTGTACTCAAACATTAATATTGACTGTATATGTATGTCTATTGATTGTACCCAATCATTAGTACAGCTGGTACGTATATATTAAACAATTGTACCCAAATATTAATATAGACTGTACCTATATGTTTACTGATGGTACTCAAACATTAATATTGACCGTACATGTATGTCGATTGATTGTACCCAATCATTAATACAGATGGTACCTACTGGTATATATTAAATAATTGTACCCAAATATTAATATAGACTGTACCTATATGTTTACTGATGGTACTCAAACATTAATATTGACCGTACATGAATGTCGATTGATTGTACCCAATCATTAATACAGATGGTACCTATATATTAAATAATGGTACCCAAATATTAATATTGACTGTACCTATATGATTACTGATGGTACCCAAATATTAATATAGACTGTACCTATACGTTCACTGATGGTACCCAAATATTAATATAGACTGTACCTGTATGATTACTGATGGTACCCAAATATTAATATAGACTGTACCTATACGTTCACTGATGGTACCCAAATATTAATATAGACTGTACCTGTATGATTACTGATGGTACCCAAATATTAATATAGACTGTACCTATATGTTTATTGATGGTACCCAAATATTAATATAGACTCTACCTATATGTTTATTGATGGTACCCAAATATTAATATAGACTGTACCTATATGTTTATTGATGGTACCCAAATATTAATATAGACTCTACCTATATGTTTATTGATGGTACCCAAATATTAATATAGACTGTACCTATATGTTTATTGATGGTACCCAAATATTAATATAGACTGTACCTATATGTTTATTGATGGTACCCAAATATTAATATAGACTGTACCTGTATGATTACTGATGGTACCCAAATATTAATATAGACTGTACCTATATGTTTATTGATGGTACCCAAATATTAATATAGACTGTACCTATATGTTTATTGATGGTACCCAAATATTAATATAGACTGTACCTATATGTTTATTGATGGTACCCAAATATTAATATAGACTGTACCTATATGTTTATTGATGGTACCCAAATATTAATATAGACTCTACCTATATGTTTATTGATGGTACCCAAATATTAATATAGACTGTACCTATATGTTTATTGATGGTACCCAAATATTAATATAGACTGTATGTGCATGTTTCTTTATTGTACAAACAGAGAGTTGCTGCTACTCAAATTAAATATGACATACTGGGAGTTACTACAAGATATAAGAACTGTTCTTAAGAACACATTTACTGTAAGCATCAATGCCATTTACCTTGCTTATGGGTCCAACTGCAAAAATCTGCACATAACTAGATCTGCTATAGCATCATGTGACAGCAGATATGGGTCTATGAAGAGTAGAACAAACAATACATCTATGATCTGCCGCCATGTGACAGCAGATATCGGTCTATGAAGAGTAGAACAAACAATACATCTATGATCTGACACCACAATATGTGACAGCAGATATGGGTCTATGAAGAGTAGAACAAACAATACATCTATGATCCACATTATGTGACAGCAGATATGGGTCTATGAAGAGTAGAACAAACAATACATCTATGATCCACATTATGTGACAGCAGATATGGGTCTATGACGAGTAGAACAAACAATACATCTATGATCTGCCACCACATCATGTGACAGCAGATATCGGTCTATGAAGAGTAGAACAAACAATACATCTATGATCCACATTATGGGACAGCAGATATGGGTCTATGATGAGTAGAACAAACAATACATCTATGATCCACATTATGTGACAGCAGATATGGGTCTATGACGAGTAGAACAAACAATACATCTATGATCTGCCACCACATTATGTGACAGCAGATATCGGTCTATGAAGAATAGAACAAACAATACATCTATGATCCACATTATGTGACAACAGATATGGGTCTATGACGAGTAGAACAAACAATACATCTATGATCTGCCACCACATCATGTGACAGCAGATATCGGTCTATGAAGAGTAGAACAAACAATACATCTATGATCCACATTATGTGACAGCAGATATCAGTCTATGAAGAGTAGAACAAACAATACATCTATGATCTGCCACCACATTATGTGACAGCAGATATGGGTCTATGAAGAGTAGAACAAACAATACATCTATGATCCACATTATGTGACAGCAGATATCAGTCTATGATGAGTAGAACAAACATTACATCTATGATCTGCCACCACATTATGTGACAGCAGATATCGGTCTATGAAGAGTAGAACAAACAATACATCTATGATCCACATTATGTGACAGCAGATATGGGTCTATGACGAGTAGAACAAATAATACATCTATGATCTGCCACCACATTATGTGACAGCAGATATGGGTCTATGAAGAGTAGAACAAACAATACATCTATGATCCACATTATGTGACAGCAGATATCAGTCTATGATGAGTAGAACAAACATTACATCTATGATCTGCCACCACATTATGTGACAGCAGATATCGGTCTATGAAGAGTAGAACAAACAATACATCTATGATCCACATTATGTGACAGCAGATATGGGTCTATGACGAGTAGAACAAATAATACATCTATGATCTGCCACCACATTATGTGACAGCAGATATGGGTCTATGAAGAGTAAAACAAACAATACATCTATGATCCACATTATGTGACAGCAGATATGGGTCTATGACGAGTAGAACAAATAATACATCTATGATCTGCCACCACATTATGTGACAGCAGATATGGGTCTATGAAGAGTAAAACAAACAATACATCTATGATCTGCCAACACATATTGTGACAACAGATCAATCAAGGTCTATGTTGTTGTAAGATTGTACATGTAGTTGGATTCAATTTATAAACAATTACATATATATACAATATATAAAACCTACATTATGCAGATTTGTGCATGGCATTTTATTAAGGGTGTTGTCTTCTTTGTCAGCCATTCTGTTGAGCTTTTATCCCTGGATAAAATATGGCAGCTGATCAGGTAACATTAAAAATCCTTCCTTAATTACCTTGGGCAAATTCCAAAGCTGTCAATGGTAATATAAAACACAATATATAAAGATCCTTCACTAGCATGTTATTACATGCCATATAAAACCACATCTTTGTGCTCTGCCTTTAGATCGGAAGAAATATTTATCTCATTGTTAATACACCAGTACCAGTTGAACTATGTACAGTAAATATCATAAATTTGCTTTTTTAATGGATTTGCATGCTTTACTCTGTGTGTGTGTGTGTGTGTGTGTGTGTGTGTGTGTCTCTGTGTGTGTGTGTGTGTGTTCAAGTTTAACTGGGAAAGAAAAGAAGCCATTGAAAAAATTGGAAAATGATTTGGCTATTTATGGTAGATTATCTATTAAAGCAGGTATATGCATGCCTTCTTTAAAGCCATTGTAGTTCTGTTGGTAAAGTTTGTTTGTTTGTTTGATTAGGATTTTTAACGTAGCTTTAACAATTTTTCAGTCATATCGCTACGATGTCTGCTGTGAGGCAGTTTATAGTGATGTCTAACACTGAGGCATCATGCCGCAGACATGTAGCATGATGTCCCACCCAGTCACATTATCCTGACACCAGGCCGACCAGTCCTAACACTAACCTCTTAATGCTGAGCATCAAGCGAGGCAGCTGTTAGTACCATTTTTGTAAGTCTTTGGTATGACTCGGCCGGGGATCGAACCCACGACCTCCCGCTTCCGCGGCGAACGCTCTAACCACTAGGCCACCGGAGCGGTGAGTGTTGGTAAAGCATCAGACATGTAATCCAAGGGTAATGAGTTTGAAACCCACTAAGGCAAGCATTGGTCAGCTTCCCTGGAGTGTCCTTCGGAAAGGTGCTAAGCTCCCATTTCCTTGGAATGATATAGCCAATAAAGTGCTGAAAGTGCCATTAAAAACTAACCAATGAAAACACTGGGCCAGTAAAACAAACCAATGAAAACACTGGGCCAGTAAAACTAACCAATGAAAACACTGGGCCAGTAAAACTAACCAATGAAAACACTGGGCCAGTAAAACTAACCAATGAAAACACTGGGCCAGTAAAACTAACCAATGAACACAGTGCAATTAGAATCCAACCAATGAACATGCAGTGCCATTCAAAATCAATCAATGAACATGCAAGCCTTTTAATATAATTAAATGGGATTTTGATTGAGATCTTTGTGTTCTTAATCAAACTGAAATCTAAAAAGAAATATGAAATTATGTCAACATTTACCAGCAGGTTTATTAAAAATATTTTTTTAAACAATAACTTAAGTTTTGCTTAGGTCACAATTGCCTGAATGTGATATCAAGAAAGTGTATAATGTAAGATACTGAAGAAAATATAATATTATGTAATCCAGTCTTGAAGTGCACCATAACTTCCCAGTATGTGATATCGAGAAAATATGTAAAGTAAATAATTTCAGGAAAGTATCCAAAGCAAAATACAGATGGTATGTGAAATTTGAATCCTGAAGGGTACCATAAAGTGCATGCTTGTGACATCCAGAAAAACATAAAGTAAAACTAGATAATATGTGTAATCCAGTCTTGAAGGGTATCATAACATGGATGTCGCATTCAGAAAAAAAAAAAGAGTACAAGATATGTGTAATCCAGTCTTGAAGGGTATCATAACTTGGATGTCGCATCCAGAAAAAAAAGAGAATACAACAAGATCTGTGTAACCAGTCTTGAAGGGTATCATTATTACTTGCTGGCATGATACATCAGGAAACTAAAGTAAAATACAGAAGAAAGTCTTTCATACTGCTGTAGATCTCTTTAAGCTTTGAACACTGGATCAATCCTGAGTTGAAAAAAATGCAACAAGAGGGTGCTCCATTATGCTACAGAGGGAATTTCCTTAAGGACTTTAACTTAACTGTGACAGTACAGAGGTATGGGGTAGTGAAGAAAAGAAAAATATTACTTCAACTGAAATACAGTAATTTGCATGAAAAATCTAATTAAATTATGAAAATAAAGAATACTATATAAATATATATTCCTTCTCATATATTTCATTGATTCTTTTTCTTCACTTTTGTATGATGCTATCATGGTCTGGGATGATCATTGTGGACCTTCTTGCAATGAGCTTACCAATGAAATAGGGAGACAGCTGCTTGAGTTCACAAATTACAACAACTTGGTACTAGCCAACACCCTGGGTCAACATAAAGCTTCACGATGCTGGACATGACATGCACCAAATGAACGCATCATAACCAGATTGACTACATACTGGTTTAAAACCGGCACCAATCTGGCATCAATTGAGCAAAAACAAGAACATTCCCAGTTGCTGATGTTGAGAGTGATCACGACCTCGTCATTATGAAATTTCGAGTGAGGTTGAAGAAAATTAACAAACCAAAGAAAATCAGGCTCAAATTCAACCTTGAACAACTGAAGGACCCTAACATCTGCAAGTCATTTCAAGCCACAACTGGAGGAATATTTGCTCCACTCCTTGTGATAGATGTTGATGTTAAAATGATAACAGACATTATGACAACAGCTGCCAAGGATATCATTGGCCTCCATCATCTAAAGAAAAAAAGCTGGGTTACAAAATAGATTCGGAATCTATGATTCGTAATCTATGATGCCCGAAGATACCTCATAAACACCAGACACACAATAGGGGCAATGGAGTAACGAGAAATAAACAAGAATATAAAAAAACTTGAAGAAAGCAAACAAAGATTGGATTGGACAAAATGCACAGAAATAGAGAGCAGTCTGACAAAGAATAACAGCAAAAAGGTATTCCTAATTGTGAAAGAACTCACCAGATAGAAGCAATAAAGAGTCAGTACCATTCAAGACGAAAATGGAAAATGCCTCACAGAAGCAAGTGACATTGCAGAAAGATGGACTGAGTATTGTAAAGTACTCTACAAACATCCATCCACAGGAGACCCAGAGGTGCTTAAAGTTCCAAACTCCACAAATGATGATGATTTCCACATTCTCAAAGAAGAGGTAGAGTCAGCAATAAGAGTGAAGAATGGGAAGGCAAATAGAGCAGACAACATCCCTGCTGAATGGTGAGGAATCAGTGATAGAGCTACTAACAAAAATCTGCAACAAGATCTGGCAGACAGGCAAATGGCCAATATGGTGGACCCAGTCACTGATTATAACACTCCCCAAAAAAGGCAATCTTCAGCTGTGCCAATATTACAGAACTATCAGTTTGATCAGCCATGCCAGTAAGGTGATGCTGAAGATCATCTTGAACATACTGAACCCACAAGCAGAAGAAATAATTGCTGAAGAATAGGCAGGATTCTGTAGTGGAAGAAGCACAACAGAACAAATATTCAATCTCAGGGTTCTATGTTAAAGTACTCGCAAAATCAACAAACATCTATCATGTTTTCATAGATTTCAAAAAGGCTTTTGACAGAGTGTGGCATGTGGTATTGCAGGCCACAATGAAGAAGTACAACATGGGTTAAAACCATCAAGCAGCTGTACGACATGGCTACCATTGCAGTAATTGCTCAAGATTCTGTGGGGGACTGGTTCAAGACAACAGTTGGAGTATGAAAAGGCTGTCTCCTGTCACCCACGCTTTTCAACATCTGCTTAGAGCGCATCATTAGCGAAGCCCTGGAAAATCTGTCGGACAGTTAGCAATGGAGGGCGTAATATATCAGCAACCTATGCTTTCCAGACATGGGCTGGCAGGCAGTGAAGATGAGCTTGCCAACTTAGTGAAGAACCTGGATGACACATCTTCCATATCTGACATCGAGATAAATGCCGAGAAGACAAAGTTCACTCTAAGCATCTTTAAGATACATATCAGCTGTTTTTGAATTTTATAGCATTGGGGTTAGCCCATGATCATCATCATCAGTCTCTTGACCTAGTTCAGTTGTTGAGGCACCGTGCTGCTCAACACCTGACCAGTTCCATCCAGTTGTCTCGATCATGTGCCAATGCCTGTGTCTCTGCAAAACTTTTCCTGGTCCATTTTGTGATGTTATCAGTACACTTTTTTCTCTAAGCTTCCTTTCTAAACTTTGTGGTAGTGAAATTATATAAGCAGATCCTTTACCTAGAAGACTGTAAAAATTCCTGAATGACAGGTCAGATCCAACTAGAGAGACACAGACTTGCCATTGCATAATGTGCTGGCATATATGGATCTATGAAGTGTACAACTAATCAATAGAATAAACAAAACTGACCATGATATACCAGTACATTATGCAATAGCTGAGCAGGTCTATGTTGTTTGCACCTACATACCAATTTGCATGTATCTGTGGGTAAAAGTACCAAACAAAATAATCTAAATGCAAAAGTAAGCTTATGAAAATGATGCATGAAATTCAGGGCAGAATGACTTAATTTTTTTATAAGATATTGTGCTTAAGAAATCTCTACAAACTGCAGGACTTGACAAGTAGTCTCAATGACCTGCTTTTGGTATTATGGTTTGTATCATTAAGAATTGTTCACTACATTTTCCATTTCCTTCAATCATCAAAAATATGATGCTTACACTTATGAGCAGTTCAATTACAGTGTAGGCTAATCAACAGTCCAATTACAGTGTAGGCTAATCAACAGTCCAATTACAGTGTAGGCTAATCAACAGTCCAATTAGTTTTTGCTATTTAACAGTTCAATTACAGTTCTTGCTATTAAACAGCCCAATTACAGTTTTCGCTATTGAACATTCCAATTACAGTTTATACTATTTAACAGTCCAATTAGTTTTTGCTATTCAACAGTCCAATTATAGCTTTTGCTATTAAACAGCTCAATTACAGTTTTCGCTATTCATCATTCCAATTACAGTTTATGCTATTTAAATTTTAACAGTTCAATTACAGTTTTTGCTATTCAACAGTCCAGTACAGTTTTTGCTATTCAACAGTCCAATTACAGTTTTTGCTATTCAACAGTCCAATTACAGTTTTTGCTATTCAACAGTCCAAGTAAAGTTTTTGCCATTTAACAGCCAATTTACAGTGTGTGCTTTTCAACAGTCCAAGTCCAATTAGAGTGTATGCTACTAAATAGTTCAATTACAATGCATGATATTCAAAAGTCAAATTATAACACAAACTTATGAGCTTCCTATTGCATTGGTTTTAAAATTAGGGTTGGCAGGTAGGTTGGTTTTTTAATAATAATAATAATAATAATAATAATAATAATAATAATATATATATATATATATATATATATATATATATATATATATATATATATATATATATATATATATATATATATATATATATATAATAATAATAATAATAATAATAATAATAATAATAATAATAATATAGTGTACTAAGTGCCTCCTGTACTGGGCAAAACTGACTCAATTAGAAGCACAAATCAAATTCAGGTTCTTTTAAATTCTTTTTCTTTCTTTTTTATTTCCTTTCTTAACCCTAGGGGGAAAAGGTTCTAGGGTCATCACTGATAAACAGTGTCTATTGAATGACTGGAAACACATGAATTTTTATTTGCCTAAGCATGCAATTCAACAATCTGATTACAGTGCATGCAACTAATAATGGAACAATTTAATAAAATCTTCTTTTCCTCATAACTGTACTGTATCAAGAACCAATCCTGTTTCAATAAACTTAGCTAAATATACCTAATTACCATCAGTATGTGAGATATTTGCTTTCGAATACAATCTACATAACACTGACAGGTGAGAAAACAGTGAATTAAACATCTGAGTGATAAAACCAAATACTGGAATGTATATCATGCCCAAGACACTGATTAAACACGACATTTGGATAAAGGTATGGTTAAAAACGATTTATTTATGGTGACAAATAATGAGATTATAATTACTTAATCAACCATTGGAAAATGTTTTAAAGAAGAAATCCAATTTAATTCCTTTTATTTCTTTTGTTGACAGGGAAAGAATAAATATATAGTTAGGAAATGTTACATACAATGGAGTGTATTGTAAATTATCAAAGTGCAGTCAGATTAGCTTGTAACATGTGGGAGAAAGGTGACAGGAATGTTTCAGATAACTCTTACCCACTGCCCAGTTGTTTCATTGTATTGCTTGTTAAACAATAAAGAAGCAATTGAGACAGTATCCCTTTCATGACAAAAATAGGCCCATCCTGAAAACACCCTATAGATAAGAGAGAGAGAGAGAGAGAGAGAGAGAGAGAGAGAGAGAGACAGAGACAGACAGACAGACAGACAGACAGACAGAGAGAGAGCATATGCATGATGTTGTTAAATTGCTTCAATCCAGAACTGATCAAAACTGAAGATTTTTCTGTTTTCTTGCCTTGCTGCTAATTGCTGATTAATTATAGAAATACTGTATTGATCACAATATAAAACTTTTCATCATTTATTTGTATATCTTGTAACTGCACATGATCTTAAAATAAATCAACTTTCTAAATTAAAAAAGAATTATATCATTATTCAACACAAAAAGATTGCAAAAAATTATATTCTGCTTTTCTTTCATATTATCATTCACTGTCATTTTTATAACTTCAACAAAATCCAACCTTATTTTAATTTTTAATTCTTTTAAAATTAAAGGCGTATTAAAATAAACTTCTAGTATGTACTGCTTGAGTCAATTATTACACGAGTTACCTTGTTTAGTTCCCATTCATCAATGCAATATTGTACCTAAAAATTGTACCTCAATATATTGAACTTCAATGTTGTGCTCATTGAATAGCCTTAAGAGGAAAGCTTTATCATGTATACAAACTTTTATAAACACTCCCTAAGTAGTAAAGTCAGTTCAAGTAAATAACCCAGACGTTTACATTCACTATAACTGTCACAGCTCTTGTGTACATGCCTTGACATGCCCTTTCCATTGTCTGATGCAGAACAGTGTCATTTGATGTAACAGCTTTACTAATAGACTAATATTGCTGACAGCGTCAATTAACATAGAAAAATAAACTAGTGTCAAAAGTTAAGATACATTAAATTGAAATTAATAATTTTTATAAGAAAAGAATGAAATGGGTCAAGAGGGATTTTGACATGGTGCCAAATGGTCTTAAGCGAATCGTAGAAATAGTATTTCTTGCATACATATAAGATGCGCGATCAAGGTGCTACGTTAAAACAAAGTGTTGAGATGTCAACTGATCTCTTAGTTCCGAAACTGACGCGTTTCCAAAGAGACGGCGTCAATCTCCATGTTACGGAGGAGAGAAAGGGAGAGAATTCGTTTAATCTATGTCCAGAAAAATACGCTTTGTAATGAGCTCCAATTTTCTAAATAAATGAAGCAAACTTTGCATTATTTAAAAATAATAAATTACGTCAAAGAGTCTACTAACCTTATGTAAGGAGTAAATCCATTTTAGATAATAACGCATGGTTCAAGTTAACCCATTTTTAGCAGACCTCATAGCGAAGCTCGTTTTCTTAAGTGCGGTTGAATGCAAATTAGAAAGTAGTCCTTAAAGAAACGAAATAGTTTGCACGAAATCTGCCTAATCTATTAAATACATTATTTATGCTATTGCCTCAGACTCGTGATATCAAAATCAATTGATTTGATATACAGAGCATTTAAATAGTGGATAATCTGGCACAAAAGGATCTCAACATAAATGTAAGTAAATAATTGGCACATCTACAACAGTTATTCTGTTCGATTCACTATTTTCCCCACACAGTTGCTTCCCTTACTGAACACAAACAATCTCAAGTGTGGTACTGATTTAAGGTTAATGAGCCCTTTTTTGGTATATGCACCTTGTAATTTTGTCATGTGATTTAATATCTGGCGTCAGTATTTTTAACAATTAAACTGAACTGTTCCGTTGGAATTATTCACATCAAGACAACGTGAAATGCGTATGAATATGGTTTTAATAAGCAAATAATTCAGTATTGTTTAAGATGTATCTGTGAGAATCCATGCTCCAAATAGCAGTAGGGAGGGCGAACTGGCCTTTTTCTATTTATAGAAGCCTCCCAACATAAAACTAACCCTTCCTACAAGACCATAAAATCACGTTTTTAAGACTATCTATCACGTTTACTAGTTTGGTGAAAAGTTGATGCGTTCGAAAGATTGATCGATAAAAATCAGCCCTCCCTGCTGATAATTGATTTTAAAAAAATTGTAAAACAAATTGATAAATACCATTGATAAAACAAAAAATGTCAAGAAAAAATTAGCACAAATATTTTATCAGGACAGACGTGGCACCTCTACCTTGGGTCATGTAAATGTATCGTTATGAATCCATGCGGAGATAACTGAGCCTGACTAAATAAATTTCTAAACTTAATTATATGCACATCACAGTTACAAAAAGTCTTGTGAATAATTAGCAGAGTATGTGCATACATTCCGTTAAATACAACTAAAATATTACAATTATCTCTGATCACTTTAGGAATATGCGTATACGGCTGAGTAACATAAATCACGTCTGTGTTTTTATATCTACCCCGAGAGAAAATTCTAGCTGGATTTGATTCTTTGTCCAACATTACATCATCTTACACAACTAAAATACCGCTCCGCGGAATCGGGAGGTCGTGGGTTCGATCACCGGCCGAGTCATACCAAAGACTTACAAAAATGGTACCAACAGTAACCCTACGTTGAATATACTTTAGACAGGTTAGCATCATATTTTCGCGCGTATGACAGCGGATATTTTATTTTCTGTCCACGGTAAATTGTCTTGGGTGTTTATTCGAATAATGCCACAACATTATACAAATACAACTCGCGCAATAATTATTCTGCTCCTGCTTCAGCGCTATGACAAATTCAAACATCTAGATCAAAATCATGCCTTTTTTTCGGTGTGTGTGTGTGTGTGTGTGTGTGTGTGTGTGTTCGCATTGTTTATTATTAGCTAGATTTTATAATTATATGATTGCTAACAATATAATCGTTGATGGTTTCTGGGATATCAACAAAATTTCTTCGCAGCTAAGATATTTTTTTTCTGACACGAGACACTGCAAGATAAAACCAAGTTTGACCACTCGATACTATCATCAACAATCCAAACTCGCGGATCAATAATAGTCAATCCCTGAGAAGAATGCATCGTCATTTCATATAAAAGTTTCCAGGGTGATTTACTTACGTTTAACACATCCTCGACAATACGAACAGGAACAAAACCATTTAAGACAAAAATTTTCCGTGTTGATGAACCTGGTATATCTACGTCGATATTTTGTCGTCGTGTATCGGTAGAATTGTAACATAACGGCACTTGCAACTCCGAGTATGTTTCCTTGTGTTTCGCAAACAATTGCCTTTGAAGTTCTTCACGAACTATCTTTCTACTTGTTATTTTTTAAGTCATCTGGTTTCCATCTAGTCCAAAATTTATCCCACGTGGTTTCCTTCACAGCCGTGCGTAGTTTCATATACTGATAATAATTTGTTTGTAGCCTAATTAAACGCTTAAGAGTTTTTAAAATTTGAAATAATTAAATAACTCGTCTTGTCTTACCACATCCACAGCCTTATGTCTGGATACTGGATCATAAACAGATGGCGCTGCTGACATTTCCATCGCTAACTCAGAACGCCAATCATAATGCTTGATTGGAGTATCATCAGTTTCTATGTTTTATCGTAACAGCGTTATTGTCGTGTATTTGTTTTTTCTTCTGAGAAATGTCGACCAAACTAAACATAACAAATTGGATGAAGATCACCAGCGAACTCCAATGACTCAACACAAGCAAATCGAGTCAAGGTAAAATTTAGGCAGCGATCCGTTTATCTCCACGGTTGTCATCTTGTGACAAGGGTGTCAAAACGGCACAAGATACTCGTAACACTCGCCCATCCCAAGTAAACTCCCCGGATAACACGCTGTCATATGACTTCGTTAAAGTCGTAGTGTTCCATTCTCCACCGTGTCCATGTGCCGACAGCCCAAAGCGCTACAGGTTTTGGGACAGCTGGGGAGGCAGTGGCTACTAACGCTGATATAGCTGCAAGAAGTGGAAATATACCACCTGATTAAGTTATATTGGAAATATCACGCGTGGATTGAGTAGTTCGTTTTCCGGTCTAGTGTCGTTTAGTATTATTAAATTATTTACGCTAAAGTTCTTTCAGTGACAACTTATTTTGACCACGTGTAATTTAACTGTTTTTTATTTAGCGTTACTGTGCTTCCGGAAATTTTTTACTGGCTTGATTCGAAGTTTTAAAAAAAAAAAATTCTGACCCGCAGTCAGATTAATATTTACATGATGATATGACATTTAATAATATCTATAGTAATCTTATTGTCCACCGGCGACTTCAAGTAACATTGATTTGATGCTTAGAGTAACTGCGATTGTTCTGTGATAAGGAACAGCTGCATCGTCTCTTTTTACGCGAGCTCGAAAATGAACATTAGCAACAGTTTGTCTGGATAAATCAAAATGTTACAGTGAAAAAGTAATACATCCGTAATAAAGTTATGAAATCTAATTTTGATATTTGTAAACCAGTTTATATATTCTGATCCCGTCCCATAAATGTCATTAAACGATAATATGCACGTGCTACATGATTTAATAAAAAAAAAATTAACAATATATCTTCAGATGACTCTTCACTCCACTAACTCCAAGTTTGTCACATATTATATGACGTTCTTCTTGCGAGTTTACTCATTCAGCATTTCGTAGCGCAATGAAATTATTTCACATTGGCGAAACACCTTGATGTGATGCGATATGCCAGGTAAATAATCCATTAATAGTACTCTGAGCAGTATCTGTAGTTACTGTCAACCATGATAATTAATGATTTACCTCCCAGATCCATAGAAGCCATTATCGGCATCCCCAGCGAGAGAGGTTTGTTTGTTTCGCCCAGAATGACACCAGATAGCATCATCATATAAATATAAAAAATATATAATGATAATTGTATGTTAAGCTCCAAAATTAACCTAACAAAATCCAAATATATGTGACAACGTAGTTGCGCATGAAAGTGTTCTTCGAATACTGTTAAACATCGTTTGAGGTGTTGCAAATCCTAAATTGTAATTTGCATTCTTTGATATTACTGCGGGTGTTTGTGCATCTCCTTCAGCATTACACTAGTTACCTGCATTTGTTTCTATATTATAGAAAGTAAGAAGTGTCTTTAGCAAATATCAATCATGGACCAGCTGATCTTGTATAATCATCAGAATATCTTGCTAAACATATTATTGTTGATGCAACATCATCGTCCTTTTGAATATTTTCAATATTTCTTCCATCAATCATATATATATATATATATATATATATATATATATATATATATATATATATATATATATATATATATATATATATATATATATATATATATATATATAAGACTGTCAATCAACGCCATAATTCAATTATTAACAAAACGTATTCTGTCGGCGGAGTTATAATCGGATTCATCTTTGAGAGCATGTAAGTCTATGTAGCATGCTGGATCAGATACACGTTTAAACATTTTATTATAATTGCAATGATCTAAATCATGATCCCCTTGACAAAGTCAAGGGAACACGAATACCACTTCCTGCTATCAGAATATCAGTTATATGTTTGACAAAGTCAAGGGAACACGAATACCACTTCCTGCTATCAGAATATCAGTTATATGTTTGACAAAGTCAAGGGAACACGAGGACCACTTCCTGCTATCAGACTATCAGTTATATTTTTGCTGCTTCTGGATGCTGTGAGTCTAAAGCCATCTCTGTTGATTTTTTTTATTTTCGGCGTGATTTATTCCTTTACTAACATTTGCAGGCATCACTTCAGTGCTTGTCAATTTTACTGGCAGTGGTTTTCGTCGAATTAACTGTGAATCTATCCTTGATTGCTGAAAGCGCTTTACCAGCAATGTTACCAATAGCACCAGGGGCTTTTCACGGACAACGTCAATAGCTCTCATTGATAATTGTTTTGCAATCGGTTTTGCTTTTGGGGCTATCCTTCTAAATAAACCCTGAACAACATTACAGAGTCCATCACCGTAAGTTGCTTTATAGACTGGTAAAAGCGAATATATCACCTTGATCATTACGTGTCCACGCTGAGCATTATGTATGATCATCGTATTTGTTATTTATTTATCTAATCACTCTAATAGACATCAACGATTTCATCATTAAGAGATCGATTAACGCTAACGTCTATGATAACACCTGTAAATAATCGTCGACAGATAACAGCTGCTTCATTAATAATTTCTGTAGAATTAATTCAAGGATATTGTTAGGACATGAAATAAGTCCACTTACTGTAGAAAAACTACTACCAGTAGCAGCATCGTAAAATTGTTCTGGAGATCGTGGTCGAATAGGTTGTGGTTTTTTTCCGTTGCAGTGAAGGGAGAGGTTGTGGTTGTGGTAAAGAAAGTAGTAACTGCGGTTGTTGTATACATGAAATATAATTATCTATTGCGTTAATAAACTCAATATATCTATTATCACTGTTTCTAGCCTGATCAACTTGATAATGTATGCGATATATTAATTTATACCAGCTTTCACGACCTATTTCATCATTTATATATTTTGGTTTTAAAACCTTTTCTCGACTTTCAAAACTTTGCACAACAAACTCAGCTAATAAATTTGCGGGGTTTAATTTATTTTATGAAGTTAATTCTTTCTTCAGTAAATGTATCATTTATATCAATTTAGGTCATTGCTTGTTCTGATTCTGTTTCTACTTATGGTATACGATCTTTGATATCAGTCATTTCAGCAAGCATTTTGTTAATTTCTTCACCGATGGGAGGAGGTTGTTTGGCAGCTATATCAATTGGAAGATATCGTAAAATATGTTGTATATATATATATATATATATATATATATATATATATATATATATATATATATATATAGTTTTCGCTGCTCTTTTTCAATTTGCTTTACCAGTGGAAGACTTTCAGTAACAGTTTTAAACAATTGTTCTGCATATTGAACTTGTGCTTCTTGTCGCGCTTGTAGTTTTTGCTTACCAGCATCCCTCAACGAAAGATATTTCTTAATTGCTTCTAGTCGTTCTTGAGCTACTCTAGCTGCGTAAAATTCCTGCGCTAGTGGCAATATCTGTTATTATTTAATTTTAATTGATATAAACACTTAGTTTTTACATTTTTTATCGATGGCATTGATCAATTGTTTTTAAAACTTTGTATCAAATAGCAGCAGGGAGGGTGATTTTTCATAGATCGATCCTTCTAACGCAAACAACGTTTCTACAAACTAGTAAACGTGATAGGTAGTCTTATAAACGTGATTTTATTGTTCTTGTAGGAATGGTTAGTTTTATGTCGGGAGGCTTCCATGAAAAAGGCCCGTTCGCCCTCCATGCTGATCAAATTTACAGGTGTGTTCAGTGTTTGGACTTGTGGATTTCCTTCAGGACCTCTGATATTTTTATAATTTTGACAGAACATTTACGATTATTTGGAACTTGATTATCAAATTACGTAAAATTGCCGGTTTCGCTTTCTATATGCTACATAATTTAAGACCTAATGTCATAACACTATACAATGAGTCTTTCAGTTTTGTTGTTAATAGCAACCATATTGTCCAGAATTCAAGCCAGAGGAAAAAAAGAGAATCCACACAATACACAAATAAATGGCGTAATCAATACATTGCTTCCTCTAGAAAGTAACCTATACTTTTTCTGAATCAGTCCGTGAGCAATTCTGGCTAGATTTAAAGAGACTATTTAAAAGAATGAGAAAGATTGAGATAAAATGGAACAAACATATTTATAAACATTACTTGAAAGCATGAGGGTAACCTGACAACCTTGCAGTCATGGGTGACAACACAAGTCATGGATGACAATCAGCTATGCTCCTTATCACCCAATAATCCCAGTGCCAAGATTGCCTTTTTTCACAACAATGCATACAAAATACATTATGAATACTACAACATAACAACAATATTCAACACATCAGTGAAAGTGTCCATTTCCAGTTGTCTATTTCGAAACATTCAAGGGTGAAAACTCATGTTGGACACACACAAAAAACAACAGTCGATTGTTAAGCAGGTAATTGAATATTCATGAGAAACAAGAAAATCTCAACACAGGATGCAGTGGGTGATGAAGGAGCATATTGAATTATCACCCAGGAACAAGACCTGATCAGTGATCCTGACCCTGAAGATGAAACATTGACTGTAATACCATTAAAATGAAAACCACAATTTAACCTTTGTTCATCCATTTACGCGAAATGGACTTTATAATGTACAGCAGAAACAAACGAAACCATAAAATATTGACCTTGGAGATGAGATCCCAAGTATACAATGCAATTTTCTAGCATATATATATATATGATCCTTGATGCAACAATATATAACTAAATGACTATAGATATGATCCCTAATGTAATGGTATATAACAAATAAGGATATATAGGATCGCTAATGTAATGATATATAACTAAATAATGGTAGATAGGATCCCTAATGTAATGATATATAGCTACATAATGATAGATTGGATCCCCAATGTAACAGTATATAACTAAATGATAGATAGGATCCTCAATGTAATGATAATGATTCATCCTTCCATCTTAAATCAATCTAAGATTTACAGAAGTAAACTATATTATACCATGACATTTGATCTTGAAGATGGGAAGTCCAGTGATCTATGCACTGTACCATTGATCTTGAAGATGGGACTCCCATTGATCTATGTGATGTACCATTTACCATAAAGATGGGACTCCCATTGATCTATGTGATGTACCATTGACCATGAAGATGGGATTCCCATTGATCTATGCACTATATCATTGATCTTGAAGATGGGACTCCCATTGATCTATGTGATGTACCATTGACCATAAAGATAAAACCCAGTGATCTATGCAATGTACCTATTAATGACTACATTTAAGATAATCGCAAACAGCCTTCAAGTTATAGAATGGAAAAAAAGTTAGGTGTGAAACAATATTCTTAGCAATAAAAAGACCTTGACGACGGGAACCTGATTGTTATTTCCAACATACTTTAGAAGCATGACATATTAGGATGCCAAGTTTCATTACTTAATCTCACAACAATAAAGTTTTATGGAAGAATGGAAAGTAAAATGGCAAACTCAAAATAATCAGCTATGACCTTGAACTTCCAGACGGAATCCCAATGTTGTATACCATAATCTCGTAAAGCTCTAACATTACAGAGCAGAAATGAAAATGCGAAGAAATACAATTATGTTGTTGAGGTATGAGCTTCATCTTGATCCTGATGATAGAAGGATGATGCACGAGTTGCAAATTTCATACCAAATGACATTGAAGTTATAAAGCAAATTATGAAGTGTGATAGGAAACTTATAATATTAATGCTAACAGTGATAATATGAACCCCAATGAAATATGCAACACATCTTATAAAGATACAATATAATTTGATTCCCTAATCTCAAATGCTACTAAAGTCAAGAGAGTACATGGAAAAGCCGAGTCAAAGACATTTTATTTTTTATAGCTAGACTATGTAATGATTGTCATATTTTTTATTGTGATTTAGGTG
This sequence comes from Unio pictorum, assembly GCA_030141615.1. Taxonomy (NCBI): domain Eukaryota; kingdom Metazoa; phylum Mollusca; class Bivalvia; order Unionida; family Unionidae; genus Unio; species Unio pictorum. The sequence goes on along the minus strand of JARLTB010000029.1, from coordinate 246,829 downwards.
AGGGATTTTCTAATTATAACTAAAATCTTTCTAGCACTATGAACTTTTGATCCTCGTCCAGGGCATCTTAGTTTGTCATATAACCGATATTTTTATGAACGTCTATTATTCGTGCTTTAATTTCTAGCAAAATTAATTCTGAATTACTGTTATGTCCAGTAGTTCATTTTTGTTGGAACTTTTTTTCTCGATTTCGAATGATTTTGCTCTGGCAATAGTGTGCTCATGAAAGTAATAGTCTTGGACAGAGAAATCACTGGGATTTATAGTGAATTCAAAACTGGAATTATACTTTTGTGATACAATGAAAAAATCAACAATTTACAAGCCATCACTGGCATATCAACACTTTCAGCATTGGATTTAATTTGGATTTCCAGAAAGTTTATTCAGAATATTAATTATTAGGACTTGTGTCTTTAATTATTGGATTATTTGCGATTTAATTCGCAATGCATTCAAAATCAATTGCATCTTATATAACTGATATTTTTATGAAAGTCTATTATTTGCACTTTAATTTCTAGCAAAAACGTATTTCTTTAGCTTCTTACGTATATTTCATTTAAGTCATTTATTTTTTATTTTAATTGTTTGTTTGTCAGATTCAAATTTGACATTTGAAGTTTAAGATTCATACATTGGGAGATATATTTTTTAGAAAGTGGGATGACCTGTACTCTACGAATATACACCAGGTGTTGACCTCATTTCTGACCTGGCTTCAGAGTTGTAAACAAGCTTTTAAAATTATTGGTTGATTCCAAGGAGATTATGGAGCTTTGTTATAAACATCTTATAATCATCAAATTTTGAACATCTTTCTATTTTTAATTGGGTCATATGGTGTGCACGAGAATTCTTGAACGTATATTTTTTTATAAAGATTCTAGAAGATCACGTGACCCCTTCATTGTTTACGTAAAAACAGGTATATAAAAGATGTTTTAGAGCAAACTATTTAGTAGAAGTTGGGCTGTTAGAATATTAAGTTGTATTGTTTTGAGTTATTTTAAATTACCTTGTACTGGAAATTATTTCAATTCGTTTGGATCAAGAGGATTTATTTTGTTATTTATCTGGAAAATAATTGTGCTCATTGAATTTCATAAGACCAGAACTGACTTCATCACGTGACATCGTCTTCCATCTTGGATGCTTCACCAAGATTCGAACTGGGAATTATTTGGACATTTTATTACGAGTACGTTTGCAATTTCACTAGTGGATTATATTTTGAATTATTTTTGGATTAATTTTGGAATTGATTCTTAAAACCGTAAGTTTATTTTTTCTTTTCTGGAAAATATTTGTGTTCAATAAATTGTTTATTAAGTTTTTACAAGCTTGTTATTTTCACTCTTTCTATGTTACTGTTTATTCGAGCATAAGCACGTAACATAGAAATTGGTGGCCTCGACCGAGATTGGGATCAATTGGAATTTGGCTAGAAATTTTTTCAGAAAACGTTTGTTTTAAATTCCCCATGTTTTTGAATTTTTTTAAAATCTTTAGTAAGATTGACAGGCTTGTATTAAAATGACATCTAAAGTAGAAATATTTTCTTTCTAATCCTACTCAGGAGCAATCAGATCTTTTCAAACAGGATGAGTTGATTCAACTTGACAGAAAATATGATCTTTCTGAAGTCAAGGTTTCTTTAACGAAACAAGATATCAAAAAGATTTTGGTCCAATATTTGGTAGAAAAGAATGTTTTGGAAAAAAGTGCTTTGATTTCGGTCAGTAAGTCTGCCTCAGACTCTGACATTAATATAAAGAAATTAGAATTAAAATTCAAGATGGAATTAGAGTTGAAGAAGCTGGAATTTCAGGAAAGGGAGAAAGAAGACCAATTACAATATGAAAAAGAGGAGAAAGAAAAACAATTACAATATGACAAAGAGGAGAAAGAGAGACAGGAAAGGGAGAAAGAAAGACAATTACAATATGAAAAAGAGGAGAGAGAGAGAGAGAGAGAGAGAGAGAGAGAGAGAGAGAGAGAGAGAGGCAGGAAAGGGATAAAGAAAGACAATTACAATATGACAAAGAGGAGTAAGAAAGACAATTTGAATTACAAAAAGAGCAGATGCACATTCGGTTACAAGAAAAACAAATTGATAAAGAGAGAGAGAGAGAGAGAGAGAGAGAGAGAGAGAGAGAGAGAGAGAGAGAAGAAAGAATGGGAATATCAATGTAAAATGAAAGAAATAGAACTGGCAAGTGAAAAACACCTTCATACTTCAAATCCAAATTTAAGTTTTGATTTAGCAAGGAATATTAGATTAGTGCCCCCTTTCAGAAAAAAAGAAGCAGACAAATACTTCATTCGTTTTGAAAAAGTTGCAGAAAATTTAAAGTGGCCAAGGGAGCATTGGACTCAGTTATTGCAATGTGTACTCATTGGTAAGGCTAGTTAGATTTACACTTCACTGTCCGTTCACCAAAGTGGTGACTATGATGTGGTTAAAGAATGCATTCTAAGGGGTTATGAGTTAGTCCCTGAATCTTATCGGCAAAAATTCAGAAATTACAGAAAAGAAACTCATGTCGAATTTGCTAGAGAAAAAGAGCAGTTATTTGATAGGTGGTGTTTAGACAAGAAAGTCGAACACGATTATCAAAATCTCAAGCAAATGATATTAATTGAAGAGTTCAAAAACTGTGTCCATAGTGACGTTAAGTCTTATCTTGATGAGCATAGGATTGACACCTTGGAGAATGCTGCTCGAGCTGATGACGAATATTCTTTGACACATAAAGTTCTTTTTGTTAACAAGACTTCTACTCAACAGTCTTCTGGCAGAAAAGTTTTTCAGCCAAATACAAGCCCTTTTAAAACTCAAACTAGCACAACTTTAAAAAAAATCAAACTTCAGAGAAGCTTGAAGATCCTTGTCTCTTCCAACATGTACCTATTGCAAGAAAAAAGGACACGTTATTTCTGATTGCTACAAATTGAAAAATAGGCATCAGAATCAAGACAGACCTGTTCCAAATGCTCTTATTTCTAAGAGGTCAAGGTCACGGTCATGTATTGAAAGCAATACCTTTGTTGGGTCTAATAAATCCCAGTCTGATTTTATTATGGAGAATTATGAACCATTCATATCGAAGGGTTCTATATCACTCTTGGGTGATTCAGCCAATCCCACCCCTATTAAAATTTTAAGGGACACAGGAGCTTCTCAGAGTCTTTTATTGTCAGGTACTTTGCCTTTTTCTGAGAAGTCTTCTTCTAATGAAAGTGTTCTTATTCAGGGAGTGGAGTTCGGCTTTGTTAATGTTCCTCTCCATTGTGTAAATTTGTCATCAGACTTAGTGTCAGGACCTGTGACAGTCGGAACAGTCTCGGTTTTACTGTTGAGGGCATTCATTTATTGATAGGCAACGACTTAGCTAGAGACAAGGTTGTGGTTAATCCACTTGTAACTGACAAGCCTGATTTGGATCAGAAAGTTGATCCAATTGAAAAAGAATTCCCTGATATATTTCAAGGTTGTGCAGTTACCAGAGCTATGGCAAAGAAAGCTCTTGAGAATGATGTTGATGAAGACAGTATTCCTTTAGCTGACACGTTTTTAGGTCAGGCTTTTGATGAGGTCACTTTTACTCCTTGTTTGGATCAATCAGAAGGTATTGATCATAGTGATCCTCTTTTAATAACTCATTCTCTTTGTTCTAATCAGGGTGATAAACGACAGTCACTTGTCGTCGAACAGGAAAAAAATCCTGAGATCTTCTGTTTGTTTCAAAGGGCCATAAGTGAGACTGAATCCACTGAAGTTCCTGTCTGTTATTTCATTAAAAATGGAATTCTTATGAGAAAATGGAGACCTCCCGAGGTACCTGCTGGTGATGGGTGGTCAGTGAACTATCAAATAGTAGTTCCAAAACCTTACAGACAGGAAATACTTAATCTGGCCCATGAAACTCCTTTAACTGGTCATTTATGGATTAATAAAACTTATCACAAGATCTTGACTCACTTCTATTGGCCAAAAATCAAAAGTGATGTTGCCAAATACTGTAGATCTTGTCATACTTGTCAAATGGTGGGAAAACCCAATCAGAAGATATCTAAGGCTCATCTACAACCTATTCCTGCCTTTTACGAACCATTTAGTAAAATTATGGTATATTGTGTAGGTCCCTTACCCAAGACCAGGTCAGGTAACCAATACCTGTTGACCATTATGTGTGCGTCAACAAGGTTTCCAGAGGCAATTCCGTTGAGGAATATAAAATCAAAAGCAATAGTAAAAGCTTTGATAAAGTTTTTTACTCAGTATGGCCTTCCCAAATCTGTTCAGTCTGATCAAGGTTCAAACTTCATGTCTGGAATTTTCCAACAAGTTATGTATGAATTGGGCATTCAGCAATTCAAATCTTCTGCCTATCACCCTGAGAGCCAAGGGGGCATTAGAAAGATTCCATCAGACTTTGAAAAATATGATCCGATCATATTGTTTTGATACTAATAAAGATTGGGATGAAGGCATTCATTTACTATTGTTTGCTGTTAGAGAATCAGTTCAAGAATCTTTAGGCTTTAGTCTCTTTGAACTGGTTTTTGGGCACACTGTGCGTGGACCATTGAAGTTATTGAAAGAGAAACTTCTCTCTAATGAAGATACTGGGATCAATTTTCTTCATTATGTTTCCCATTTTAGATACAAGTTGTCAAAGGCTTGTGAGGTCGCAAGAGCAAATCTGCACTCTGCTCAATCTAAAATGAAATCAAGATATGATAAAAAAATCGAAGGAAAGGAGTTTTCAGCCTGGTGATAGAGTCCTGGTTCTCTTTACTGATGCCACAAAATCCTCTTCAGGCCAAATATTATGGTCCCTACACAGTTGACAGGAAAATTAATGACTTAAATTACATCATAAATACTCCTGGAAGGCGATAACAAAAACAACTCTGCCATACAAACATGCTAAAAGAGTATATTGAAAGAGATAGCCATGTTAAACCTGTAATTAATTTAGTTGTACCTGTCCCACTCAGTGAAAGAATATCATCTGATTCTACTGATATTGAAATGACAAACCTTTGTAATTCAGAAATTATGAAAGATCTAGACCAGAAACTTTCACTTCACATTTACAAGTGCAAGAAAGAAATGAACTGAAACAGTTATTATTGTGATGCCTATATAGATGATGTCATCATCTACAATGACACCTGGATAGAACATCTAGCAACAATTCAAAAATTCTTTGACAGACTCACTGATGCATGTTTGACAGTTAATTTATCTAAAAGTGAGTTCTGCCGTGCTAGTGTGACTTTCTTAGGACATATTGTGGGGCGCGGACTAGTTAAACCAATAGATGCTAAGGTTGAGGCTATTTCTAAATTCCCTGTGCCTGAAAATAGAAAGCAACTGATATGATTTTTAGGTATGACCGGATACTATCGGAAATTTTGTTCCAATTTTTCTATAATTGCAGAACCCCTGACAAATTTATTGAAGAAGAAGAACAAGTTCTTTTAGACTGAAAAATGTCAGGAGGCTTTTGACAAGTTGAAAGCCATACTTGAAACAGCACCAGTTCTTGCAGCTCCAAATTTCAGTCTTTCAAATTATCTGTCGATGCAAGTGATGTTGGTGTTGGAGCAGTTTTAATTCAAGAAGACAAAAATGGTATTGAACATCCAGTGTGCTATTTTTCAAAGAAATTAAATAAGCACCAGAGAAATTATTCAACTATCAAGAAGGAATGTTTGGCATTGAATTTGGCTTTACAACATTTTGAAGTTTATCTTAGTTCAGCTCCTTCTTCGATTATTGTTTTTAGTGATCACAACCCCCTTACTTTCATCGGTAAGATGAAAAATAAAAATCAAAGATTACTAGGGTGGAGTTTGTTATTGCAGGAATATAATCTTGACATCCGGCACATCAAGGGAAAAGATAATTTAATAACAGACGCTCTTTCCCATGTATAACAATATATTATATCATATACACTGTGTAATTTATATGAATTTTTTTAACCTCAGGTGTAAATTGGTTTGTGGAAAAAAGAAGTTTTATCATATAAACCTTTCTTTTTATTTTATGGGGGAAGGTGTTATGTATATTTGATTTAAGTCATTTATTTTTATTTTAATTGTTTGTTTGTCAGATTCAAATTTGACATTTTAAGTTTAAATTTCATTCATTGGGAGATATTATTTTCATAAAGTGACCTGTACTCTATGAATAAACACCAGGTGTTGAACTCATTTCTGACCTGGCTTTAGAGTTGTAAACAAGCTTTAAAAATGATTGGTTGATTCCAAGGATATTATGGAGTTTTGTTATAAACATCTTTCTAGTTTTAGTTGGGTCATATGGTGTGCATGCGATTTTTTGAACGTAAATTTTTGTTATAAAGATTCTAGAAGATCATGTGACCCCTTCCTTGTTTACGTAAACACAGGTATATAAATGATGTTTTAGAGCAAACTTATTAGTAGAAGTTGGGCTGTTAGAATATCAAGTTGTATTGTTTTGAGTTATTTTAAATTACCTTGTACTGGAAATTATTTCAATTCGTTTGGATCAAGAGGATTTATTTTGTTATTTATCTGGAAAATAATTGTGCTCATTGAATTTCATAAGACCAGAACTGACTTCATCACGTGACATCGTCTTCCATCTTGGATGCTTCACCAAGATAAACTGGGAATTATTTGGACATTTTATTATGAGTACTTTTGCAATTTCACTAGTGGATTATATTTTGAATTATTTTTGGATTAATTTTGGAATTGATTCTTAAAACCGTAAGTTTATTTTTTCTTTTCTGGAAAATAATTGTGCTCAATAAATTGTTTATTAAGTTTTTACAAGCTTGTTATTTTCACTCTTTCTATGTTACTGTTTATTCGAGCCTAAGCACGTAAGAAGCTCGAATGATTTTTCTCTGGAAATACAGTTTGCTCATAAAAGGTAAAATTCTTGGATAGAGACATTCCCTGGGATTTATTATAGTTTATTCAAAACAGGAATTATATTTTTGTGATCCAATGAAAAAAATGTTAGCACATCAACAATTTACAAGCCATCACTGGCATATCCACACTTTCAGCATTGGATTTAATTTCGATTTCCACTAAAGTTTATTCAAAACTGAAATTATTAGGACTTGTGTCTGTAATTCTACGATTATTTGGGATTTAATTTGCAATACCGGTACATTTAAAATCAATTGCATCTTATTTTAAATATGTATATCTATGCACACACACCGATGTGTATACACATAGTAAAAACCCTCAAAACAAAATAACCATCTGACCAAATTAATTTTCAGTTCCGATATGTTGTTGATTTACAAAAGGTTTTGCAGATGTGAAAAGAATCTTTATAAGTATATGACTTGGAGGCATTTGGGGGAAGAAGAATGTAACTATGAGAAAAACATATGTATCTGTAAAAGCATACAAGTTAAGAAAGGTGTTTGTTATTTTTTTAACATTTAATGACATCAGCAAAACAATAAATGATAATTTGAAAATCACATTCAGTCACATGAATAAATAAAGTCGTTACAGTAGAAATACAGTTCTCTTTTTAAGAATATGTCACATGAATAAATGAGTCGTTTCCTTCTTTCAAGTATGTGTAGTTATTGAGATACTTTTAGAACAGTATGAATTACAAATGTTTAAATACTATGTGTTTTCCCATGCTGATTTCTTCTATTAATTTCTACAGTGTAGGTTTTGATACAGATTTATACTCTTTGGCAAGACTGATCATCTTATAAGGATGGTTGCAACCTATGAAGCTTAGCTGGTTGTTCTTAATCTCGTCATGCAAGTGAATATAATGACAGTCATGACTAATTAATTACATGTATGTAATGATTTCATTCTGAAAATCAATAAAGTAAACCTTTCCTTTCTTTTGGTTATATGGATCACTGACGCAAAACAAATAGCATCAATCACGATTTGATACTATGCAGAAATCATAATCTTTAATAAAAGACTTATCAATAGTTTACCTGAAATTAAAAGAATAATTACCTTAACAACTGGTTCTTTTTTTCAAGGTGCAAATACCTGTGATTAACCGTTGTCAGACCTAGTCTGTGTCAGTGCTAATTATTGTTTTAACCTGTTGCCCTTTGGAAATTTGCCAACAGCTAAGTCTAGAACAATATTTGATAGCCATATATAAACTGGTACAGTACATGTCAGGAATAGAGTTTGAAAATACCTTTCCATGTTTGTTTTTCAAAATGATTTTTTAGTTTAAAGTTGAAATTTCTGATCAAAATTTATGTTTATTTTTGGAGGAGATCGGCTTCAGTTTACTGTGAAACAAAATGATATTACAGAGGAAAAATTTGGACCCAAATATACATCTTCAAGGGATTCTGTATACCAGAGGTTTCCGACTTACTAAGGATATTGCAGACATAAAGAAAATATAGATATTTAGAAATATGTGCATATTATCATAAAAACCAAAAGGCTGTAAACTTTAGAACCATAATAAAGTTAATATGTTCCATAGGAGATGCAAGAGACAGAAGGAGAATTATGCTTGTGTGTGCATGTTTGAAATACTAAAACCACTTGTGTGACTAAAGAGAGGATGTAATTATAAAATGATTTACATTTGTTCATGTGTAATGGTGCAAACAATTAAAAAAGCTATTAACATTTTAAAATTCTGATGAAATTTTAACTCAACAATGTACTTTCCTTTAGATTATATTTCTGTTAACAAAAAAAAAGAAGCAAGACAACATAACTGGCTGTTAATCATGTATTTTATTTTTGAATAATAAATAAAATATAAACAATTAGATAATAAGCACATAACACAATCTTTCTGTAAGTCTATTTCTAAACAATTTACCTTGAAGATGGCATTATTTTAAGGTGTAAACACTTCACCTAGCATACTGCTGGCCCCATTCTATGTCTGTACACGTGTCAAGTATTGTGTTTTTCATTGCATGTCCTTGGGATATTTCCAGACAAATGACCCACCAATAAGCCTGTTATAGTACAGATGGATAGGTGAGTTGAAGAGACCTTTCTTTTTACACAATATCAGATCAAGAACATAACTTCACATATATTGATGGTACCATTTTTCACAGTTTTCTTATCTCTATGTCACTGTAGAATTCATTATTAAAATCTATGATTTTAATTCAAGACATTACTGTAATATTATTTGGAAATCATTTTGTACTTGGTATTACTGGCTGTGGAAATAATGATCAAGGGAGACAACTACATAGACTAATCATCTATTTAAATTTGAATTGCCTCCCTTAACAGAAAACAGTGGACAAAGGCCAGTGGATATGAAATATACATTGTTACTAACTTTAGTAAGCCTGAAAGCTTGTTACTAGTTTTTTTTAGTAATGCAAACTTATTAGGTAACATACAATGGACACGGAGCCATAAGATTGGAGGTATAGAAATCCTTTTGAGTAAAAAACTACTGTCAGGATATCTTCCTTTACAGTCCAAATATGATATATGTTTGAGAGACATAACCTATGACAGTGTTTCCTGGAATTAATTCTGTTCTGAAAACTTGCAAGGAATTTTACACTGGTACATGATTTCTTAATGAAAAAGCATAGATGCTCCAAATCACTTGTCTATAAGGGTTCCTTTGGGTCTCATCTTCTTGGCTAACTCAGCCTGAAAAACAAATTAATATATATATTAATATGTATACAAGAATTATAAATATACATCAAACTGATAAGAAAGCACTATCCCAAAATCCTACACCAGAATACCTGATCATATTTTCATAACTTTTAAATATGAATAAATAATATATTCATTCAGGTTAGAGAATTTTAATTCATATGCAAACCCTGGCCCAAGGGTTATGGCACATGTCGCCTGTGCTTGCACTCAACAACTTCAATACCATCTCGACCATGCACACATCATCAGAAAACTGATGCCATGAAATGAGTGGTATGGGAATTTGTGTATAGCAGACACACCCACATTTTGACCCATCTAAGTATGACATCACTCTGGATTCCTATGACAAGATATATAGATGTATATATATATATATACAAAAAGGAAAGTGATATCCCTGGATCCAACTGGAGAATACTTGATACAGCAGAAATTGTAAATATAAATAATATTATCATATAGGTCATAGAATTATAGACTGCTCCAGTGGTCTAGTGGTTAGGCTCACAAGCATGAGGTCGTGGGTTCGATTCCTGACTGAGTCATACAAAAGACTTATAAAAGTTGTACTAACAGTTGCATCGCTTGGCACTCAACATTAAGAGGTTAGTGTCAAGACTGGTTGCCCGGGTGTCAGGATAATGTGACTGGGTGGGTCATCATAAACACAAACATATATATATATATATATATATATATATATATATATATATATATACAAACAGCTCACTACATTGCAAAGCATTTATTTTTAAACACATTTTGATGATCAGTTAAAAAAAAAAAAAAAAAAAAAAAAACAAACCCTCATGATACAGAAAGATTGACAATTATTTTCCACTACCAGTGAAGTGTAACCAATCAATACAACATAACCGTTTCCTGTTCTAGTCTGTTTTATGTAATATTCTGGATAGTATCATGTAGTACCGAATTTTGTATGTGGTAGCAATACAGAATGGCAGATTGACACCATCTCATTTAGGAACAGTCTGCATCAAGACAAGTCTATATACCGATTTCATCATCCATTTAGCATGACCAGCAAAAACAAGATTTTCAAAATAGCCACCATGGCTAGGAGAATTATTTTTATTTAGGAGCTAGCAGATGCAATGAATGTTTGTGTCACATGTCTTGGTAATACTTTATATAATTTAGAAGAATTAGCAATAAAAAAAAAAACATCTGCAAGAAAATGCTAATTGACAAGTTCGAACAGATCATAAATTCAGCTTTCCTGGTCTTAAAAATTGTTTTCTTTGGATAACATGTAAAAAAAATTATATGACATAATTAGTGTGTTATACTGGTAAATAAACCCATAATATTTTGGTATTTATTACATCTTGTTATAATAAGAACTCTTGATATCAAATTGACAAATTCAAGCAAATAAATAATTTTATTGATGTTTCATAAAGTAAAATCAATATGTAACTTTAACAAAATCTGCTGCGAATAATTTGTCATAAATTTCATTTGAAATTATATCATATATACTTGTTTTTAAGTAGTCAAAATGCAAACAACAAAAATTATAAGCTGTCATAGCCTGCAGATGCTGCATATATGCTGTCATAGCCTGCAGATGCTGCATATATGCTGTCTGTTCAACTGATTGCTCCTAATTAACTGCACAGATTCAGATCTGCTGGCACAATATGCAACAACAGATCTGGGCCCGTGCAGTTTGCAGTTGGACTCGAGCTATGAGCGAATATATACAGTAAGAATTAGAAAAGTCATAATACCTCTTCCATGAGCTTTCTCTTGCTCATTCCCTTCCTCAGCAGTTGCTTTTCTATCACTCTGGCATTGGCTGCATATGAATCAGCAATTTCTTTCTGTATGTGAAAATAAGACAGAACTAAGCCACAGATTTTTTTACATACCACTGCCCTCTTTTAGTGAGAGCTTGGAGGGATTCCCCCTCCCCAATGCCAATGACATACTGTCTGTGCTCTGTTACTAAAAATAATTTGTTTCTAATAATAAGACACTTTATATATTTAGCTCATCTGGCCCTTTGACCTTTAAAAGATCAATCAATATATGTAAAGGGACATAACTCAAATACTAACTTTGAGGAAATGAACAAGACCGGTCTCACAATATGGTTTAACACCATAGCTGGAACCACTTCAAATATAACTAAATTGTTTCAATAAAATAAAATTAAATATTTTCCTCTAAATATATTATCCCTTGCCCCCCCCCCCATGGAAATATACTTAAACAGTTGATACATACATACATACATACATACATACATACATACATACATACACACACACACACACACACACACACACACACACACATACATACATACATACATACATATGGTTAAAGTCTCTATACTGGTTATCTGAATGATGCAGAAAGATTAACTTTCTAACAAAATTCTTGTTCATTCCAATTTTTCCAAGTATTAAAAGCTTCAAAAACTTATGCAATGCATTATTTACCCAAGAGTTTCTAAACTTGTTTATATATAAACTTGTCATTCAAGAATATTCTAATACATTAAGCCTTTTGACATTTAGTTTTGATTTTCTTTTTTTACTGTGTTCTTACAAAAGCTGTCATTTTTTCCACTTATACTTACAGCCTCAATTTCTTCCTCTTCCTCATCCACTGTAGACACTGTAACTGAGCTAAACTTGCCCATGTTCTTTGTGTGCTTGGTCAAGGTCACCTGAAAAACAGAACAACAATTGATCTTGAATGTTTGTGTGCACAGATCGTTTGTGTACAAATTACTTGTTTTGCTACTAGCGAGGTTTATTTAATGACTTTTACTATGAGTGAAGATCAGCAGTGCAAGAAAAATATTATTTCCTTATTCAGGCTAAGGGAAAGCTGCTTTTGAAGAATTACTTCCCAAGTAAAACCTACCCTGCATATAAAATCTCACAAATCCATGTCTGCAAAGTCTTACTGTATTCTCACCTACTTGGCTGTAGGTTATAGTATTAATAGTTTTCTAGAATCATGAAACATATGAAGTCTCTGTAAGTTTTCTATAACTCTTGTATCTCTGCATACTGGAAAACAAACAAACCTTGCAATGATACTTTAAGAACCCCACTGATGCCCAAAACAAAGGCAGATAAATCATGTGACTTCATGACATTCATGAGATAATTTCACATTGTTTTCTTACTGATATGGTATGGTCTCAAACCTGGTCAACATTGGACACAATGCTACATGTGAAGCTGCAAGAAATGTGATAGAATTTTGGAAACAATTTGCAAGGTTCCAAAATCAATTCCAATTTTCATGCTATCATCTAATCTTTGTAAACTTTCTAAAAAAACAATGCCATTATGTAATAACAAATTTTGTTTCTGAACTTATTTCAAAACCTAATCTTTAAAAAAAAAAAAACATTCTGTGATCTTGATACCTAAAATAAAAAATTTCTTTACAAAGAAACCTGTTTGGGACAATACGGAGTAATAACGCAACAGGGTTCTGCTTCGTCTAGTCTATACAGTAAATAATTTGGAGTTATCAGATTCCGGTGATGAAATTAAAAATGTGTAAAACAACTACGTTTCAAGCAGTATAAACAAATACACATTAGTCCCTTCCTAAATCTATAATCTTAAAAAATTATGAAAAAAACAAATATTTTGACAAATCAGCAGTAATAATTACTGATATCACAGGATCTCGATTATATTAGTAAAGAAAATTCAGTTTTGATAGCAGAAGACAGTTATATCAGCAGCCTTGTCATTAACTGCCATCAGCCTGCTCAAAAAGCTTTTACTTTGAAAATTTTAACATCGTTAAGTACCTACTTTTACAACACTGTAATTTTTACGTACCTACCTTACAACATTGTAATATTGTAAGAACCTACATTCTGACACTGTTACACTCTAAGTACCTACATTTACAACACTAAATACCTACATTTACAACTGTAAGTACATACATTAACAACATTGTAAGTACCTACATTTACAACACTGTAAATATCTACCTTACAACATTGTAATATTGTAAGAACCTACATTTTGACACACTGTAACACTGTAAGTACCTACATTTACAGCACTGTAAGTACCTACATTTACAACTGTAAGTACCTACATTTACAACATTGTAAGTACCTACATTTACAACTGTAAGTACCTACATTTACAACTGTAAGTACCTACATTTACAACTGTAAGTACCTACATTTACAACATTGTAAGTACCTACATTTACAACTGTAAGTAACTACATTTACAACATTGTAAGTACCTACATTTACAACTGTAAGTACCTACATTTACAACACTGTAAATATCTACCTTGACATTATGTAACACTGTAAGTACCTACTTTTACAACACAGTAACAATGTAAGTACCTACTTTTACAACACAGTAACATTGTAAGTACCTACTTTTACAACATAGTAACATTGTAAGTACCTACTTTTACAACACAGTAACATTGTAAGTACCTATTTTTACAACACAGTAACATTGTAAGTACCTACTTTTACAACACAGTAACATTGTAAGTACCTATTTTTACAACACAGTAACATTGTAAGTACCTACTTTTACAACACAGTAACATTGTAAGTACCTACTTTTACAACATAGTAACATTGTAAGTACCTACATTTATAACATGGTAACATAGTAAGTATCTACCTTTACACACATAAAATTTGGAATTACCTACTACACAACAGTAACAAAGTAAATGACCTACTTTTACACAACAGTAACAAAGTAAATGAGTTCTCACAAGGATTTTAAAACTAGGAATTCAAGATTCCTATTTTGGAAAAACAGGAGTCCCACCAGCAAAAGCTATAGTCCTATACCAGAAGCTAATTGGGCATACCTGAAATGGCTATATTTCCAGATGAGTAGAAACAGTGGTTGCAATACTGTTTAATTTTCTAACTTCTTTACATCACTGATATATAGCCCTTGTTTGTCCATTAGAGTGAGAGTGAATTATGTCAGGCTAAGAAAAGGTCTTATTCCAAGCATTACACATAGTGTTCCACGTGAAATGTCAGTTCAAGCAATTTTCAGCACTCTGTTGAATTTCATTACAATCCTCATCTATTAGCCATTTAACCCCAAAATACTCATCCAAATTTGCAAATAGCATTTTATCTAACTCTGAACATGTCTTGATTTTGAGGTCACGTGGACTACTGATTTGGCTACACATGGAAACGAACACAATAACGAAAAATAAAGTTGTTCATTTGATGTACTCTTATACACATGTACATCAATGGGTCATTCTGCCTCTGAAATCAGTCATTGTAAATATCAGCACATTTTCTGACCACTCTACAGCTGGTCAAGTCTTTGAATTTGCCACCAAGCTTTTGGGTCATGTTCTTCAGTTATACTCTTACAATAATTTTTGTTTGTTTGATTAGGATTTTTAACGTAGCTTTAACAATTTTTCAGTCATATCGCTACGATGTCTGCTGTGAGGCAGTTTATAGTGATGTCTAGCACTGAGGCATCATGCCGCAGACATGTAGCATGATGTCCCACCCAGTCACATTATCCTGACACCAGGCCGACCAGTCCTAACACTAATCTCTTAATGCTGAGCGTCAAGCGAGGCAGCTGTTAGTACCATTTTTGTAAGTCTTAATTATGACTTGGCCGGGGATCGAACCCGCGACCTCCCGCTTCCGCGGCGAACGCTCTAACCACTAGGCCATCGGAGCGGTTGGTACTCTTACAATGACAACATATACATCTGAGGTGGGGGTCTTTCAGCCACTGAATTTTCTGATTGCAAAAATGATCAATTGATCAACATATTTTCTCACTCAACAAGTGGTTTAAGCAGGACAAGCAAATCCTTGAATATAACGTTCAGCTAATTGGTGCATACAGAGGAATCATGTATAAGTAATGTTCTGCATCTCTGATAAAAAAAATGTGCATCCAAATAAGCATTTCTGACACCTCTGAGTATTGTAATGGAGAAAAACTGTAATTGATGTATTTTCCTTAATTTTATTTGGACATCCCGTCCTGTAAAAATTATTTCATGTTATCTGCAGTTTGTAAATCCCCTTCCATTAGAATTTCATTTGATTTCATTGCAATTCTGTTAACTGAGCCTAGCAAGTGAGCACAAATCAAATTTGTTGAGTTTAATACCATTAACCCATCAATTTATACTGTTTGTAATTATTTACTCACTACAATGTTATGCTGATGATTTGCTGAAATTAAATTTGTTATTGACAGAAATCATATTGGATTTTATTTCTTTAATATTAAATTAAATTTGTTATTGACAGAAAAATCATATTGGATTTTATTTCTATAATCTTAAATTATATTTCTTATTGACATAAATCATATTGGTTTTTACTTCTATAATCTTAAATTAAATTAGTTTTTGACAAAAATCATATTGGATTTTATTTCTATAATCTACAATTAAATTTGATATTGATAGCAATAATAGTGGTTTGTATTTCTAGTCTGAAATTAAATTTGTTATTGACAGCAGTCATATTGGTTTTTATTTCTATAATCTGAAATTAAATTTGATAGTGATAGCAATAATAGTAGTTTTTATTTCTATAGTCTGAAATTAAATTTGTTATTGACAGCAGTCATATTGGTTTTTATTTCTATAATCTAAATTTAAATTTGATATTGATAGCAATAATAGTGGTTTGTATTTCTAAAGTCTGAAATTAAATTTAGCAGCAGAGAGGGTGAACCCTACAACGTTTTGAGACAAAATTTGATTGAAATCTTAAAACGAGCCGTCCTATAATCTCATTTTAACCAAAAAAAGGGTGAACCCTACAACGTTTTGAGACAAAAATTATTTGATTGAAATCTTAACGAACCTTCCTACGAAATCTCATTTTAACTAAAAAAATGAAAACGGAGATTTTACGATTTTTCAATCAATTTTTTGATTGAAATCTTAAAACGAACCTTCCTACGATCTCATTTTAACCAAAAAAAATGTCTCAGGGGCAAACCCTACAACGTTTTCAGACAAAAAATTGATTGAAATTTTAACGAGCCTTCCCTACGAAATCTCATTTTAACTAAAAAAATGAAAACGGAGACTTTTACGATTTTTTAATTAATTTTGGTCGCAACTTGTTGTCATCCACCCTCTCTGCTGCTAGAACTTTCAGTTCTGGGTTAACAAAAAATAATAAATGATTTTAACCGAATATTTGATCCAGTCCGATACGATATCGTGTCCGAGGGTCATGCAAATTTATCGTTACAAATCCGAACGGGGTTGACTGAGCGTTACTAAAGAAATTTTTAAATTGATTGAAGTCCATATCAGAACACCATGTCTGCCAAATATTTCGTAACGTATGTGTATCAACGCCGTTGAATACAGACAATAAATTGCAGTTATCTCTGATCACTTTTGGAACCTGAGTGTAGCGTTGAGTGACATATATCACGTCAGTGTTTTTGTGACGCACCCGGGAAAAGATCCTAGCAGGATTTTTTTGTTTATCCAACATTATATCGTCGTATACGACTAAATTGTTAATATCTCCATCAATATCATCAATACTCGGTGCTTCATCGATATTGGTTATAAAATCAATGGCGTTCTCACCCTTAATTTCTGATGCATTCTCGTTAAAATCCTTTAACACTTCATAACATCGTTGATCATCTACGCTAGGGGCAATTAAATACAACTTATCCCACTTCATCCATCTCATTATTAAATTGATCAACAATTGCGTTTTACCGGATCCAGATGGCCCGATTATAATCATCCGGATAGAGTTTGGTAGCGCTGCATGATGCTTAATTGGTTCTCTTGTTTTAGTCGCCGAAAAATCAATTATATCCATATCTCTATACATAAATTATGGATCTATATTGTATGAAGTGTAAAACGCGTACTAGCACAAATGATGTGACGACGGTTACAACTAAAAATAACAGATCAGCACTTACTGGTAGATGTGCAACATGTGGTATTAAAAAGTTTAGATTTGTTTCTACAAAATCAAAGATTTTACAATTCGGAGATGTTTTAAAAAAAAACGAGGAGGTGATATCGCAGCCAAATTGGCAAAGCTCCCTGGAACCCCATGGGCAAAGTACCCCGGAGAAAAGCACCTTCCAGGATATAGCTACTGTGGACCGGGAACCAGACTTGATTTCAGACTCAATGATCAAAATCAGTCCCGACCCGGTGAAGAACCAATAAACGCCATTGATAAGGCCTGTCACCTTCATGATGTTGCTTATAAAAGCAGCAATCTGCAACACAGGCATCTAGCAGATGTGAAATTAATTCATGCGTTAAATGCTATTCCTGATAAATCCTTCAAAGAAAAATTGGCTTCATTTTTGATAAAATCGGCTATGAAAAGCAAATTGATGTTAGGTGCCGGTAATTAATAATATGGAATCAATTTATTATTCCCCAAGAGGATACTGGAGGGGTAAATCAGCAGTCCATAAACTCGCTAGTGCTGCAAAAGTGAAAAAAACCACTGCGGCTAATTGGTTATCCAAACAGGCACTATGGCAAATTTATCTACCACCGCCTAAACAAATTCAATTCTCGCATTTTGATGTGACAGTTCCTAATGAAGTTCATCAGGCTGATATATTATTTCTGCCACATGATCGTGGTTACAAATATGCGTTAACCGTAGTTGATATTGCAAGTCGATACAAAGAAGCAGAACCGTTAAAAACAAAATCAGCCACTGAAGTCGCTTCTGCATTTGAGAGGATTTATCGACGAGGTCCTCTGCACTGGCCAAATCTATTGCAGGTTGATCCTGGCAAGGAATTTCAGGGTGCAGTGTTATCTACAATGAAACATCATAATGTCACCATACGACGAGGGCATACTGCGCTACATCGCGATCAGGCCATTGTAGAACGATTTAATCGGACGATTGCTGAGCGGTTATTTGGATATCAATACGCAAAAGAATTCATTCAAGAAAAGCGATCCCGTGAATGGGTCAAAAGGTTACCAGCTGTGATTACCGCACTGAATAATGAGATTACTAGAACAATCAACATGAAACCTAGCAACGCTATTAAAAAGAAGTCTATACCCGTACAACCACAAAAAGATTTTCCTAGAAACGCTAGCGTTTCCGAACCAATCCTTGGTAGTAATGTCACTGTTAGGTACTTATACGAACCAGGAGAGCTTGAAGGTGGCAGAAAAAGGGCTACTGATCCTATTTGGAGTGTTACTACACACAAGATATCTAGTATAACACGATCTACGGGTAGACCTCCAGTCTATAAACTGGATCCAACTGCCCCTCAACGAGGATTTACTCGACAACAACTACAGGTAATTCCCGAGGATACTCAATTGCCACCGCATGGTCTTAACTAGCACCGTTGCGTCTATTGCACTCAAGACAAGTCAACATCACATTATTTCTGACATGACCGAGATTGTTATTTTTTCTGTCTACGGTAAATTGGCGAGGATCTTTATCCGAATACTGCCAACGCATTATACAATTACAACTCGCGCAGTGATTATTCTGTTGTTTCTTCAAAGTGATTATTAATTTAGCATCAATATCAAATTCTCGCTGTTTTTTTTTTGTCCTGTTGTTTGTAACCGGAGAGTTTTTTATTAACGATGCTAATATCAATATCATCCATTGTAGTGTCATTATCATCCAGGACAACTCTTCGAAGTTGATTTATTTTTCGTACTCTGGATACTGCGAGATAGACTAAATTCGACCATTCGATGTGATTATCCACCATCCAAACAATTGTATCCGATATAGTCAATCCCTGTGAAGAATGTATTGTTGCTGCGTATCCTAGCGTCCACGGGGATTTATTAGCACGCAATGCATCTTCAACGACGCTGATATCAACCAGCACAATATCATTTAATACGAGAATTTGTTTTTCACTGTCCTGGAATATCAACTTCAATGTTCTGTTTTCGTGTATCCGATGGCCTATAACAAAGAGGCACAGGAAGCGTTGCAAATTTTTCTTTATGCAATTCAAATAACTTCATCTGAAGTGTGTCCCTGACTATTTTACTACTTGCAATTATCAAATCATTTGGTCTCCATGTTTCCCAGAAATCATTCATTGGAGTTTCTGAAATCACTTCACGCGCTATTTCGCATTGGATTCTATCCGGTTGTAATCTAATTAGCGCTTTGAATTCTCGTAATCGTTCATCAAGTGATCTATAATCAGTGGTAATTTCTTCATAATAGTCTACAAAACCCCTTAGCCATTCATGTGGAGATGCACCGACAAATGGTGGTGGTTGGCCGTGATCACCGCACATGACAACTTTTGTGTTTTTGTTTAACAACCACTCGAGAAATGTTTGTAATACATCTAATGACACTGTGCATATTTCATCCCAGATTATGATTTCAGGAATGAATTTATCACCCATACGCTCAGGAGTCCATTTGTCACCCTTCCATCGAAAGAAACTATGGTAAGTACAGGCATTTACCCCTCGCTGTATCATCTCTCTGGCGAGTCTGTGAGTCGGTGTTAGCACAATCATGGTTGACCGACGAAATAATTCAATTGCACGAGTTGTCTTTCCTGACCCACCACAACCGTTTAAATAAACTGTCTTGTATCTACATATTGGATCAGATACCGGTGGTGCATTAGAAAATTCGGATTGAATCTCATCACACTTTAAGTACTTTTCATCCATGGCAACATCTGCGGATTCACAATACTCATGTAGCATCTCCTTTTTAAATCGCCAACGCCCCCACGCTTCCTCCGGATCTGTGAATGCCGCTACAGCTGATTTGTATTTATTGTGTATATACATCGAATCAGTGGCTACTCTAACCACGGTATTAGGAAATCTATTTATCATCAAAAATAGATTAATACAAGCATAGGCTAGCATTGAACTTCTCAAATGTGTGTACTGGGAATTATATCCATCACAGTAGGTAACAACCGTACCTAATTTCTCACCATTGGATAGAAAAGCATCCTTACGGGATACAAGTTTTCCCTGTTTCATTAAATCCGCTACAATAAAATCGTATTCAGCGATATCTATGATCAACCGCGAAGAATATTTTGCATTGTCGTATCTTCCACCCTGTGTAAATTTACCGATTATTCTTCGTCCAAAATCTTTTGCTTGTCCGCTTTTAATTTCAAATAACTTCTTAGACAAATTCATGATTTTTTCTTCATTGAAATCAGGGAATTGTTTTCGCTGTTCGCTGATTATACGATCTAAATCGGGTTGTGGTAGCCAAACTTCTTTCTGAGCTTGATAGCATATAATAGCCTCGGAAACAATCAACGATATTAGCATACCACAATCAATCATATATCGTAGTAACACTATTGGCATCCAGGCCTTTTCAGATAGGTGTCTACCAAGCCAAACATAACTACACGGATGTAATCCTGACGCTAATTCGAATGATATCACACGAGCGAATCCGGTTAAATCAAAATCGGGCAATGGACCATTAATCGCAACACGAGTCATTTCATGTGTGGGGTGTCCAAATCGCTTGAAGTACTCAGCACATTCCCCATATCCGAGAAAACTTCCGGGATAACACGCGGATATATCAATTGAAATCATACCATCACGTGAGTATTTCGTATTCCACAGTCCTCCATGACCAAATTCGACGCAACTCAATTTAACATCCTCAAGAAAATCACTTCGTGTTGGACGCCATGAGTTTTTTTCTCTTGCGAAGTGAGCTACCACTGATGGAATAGTAAAACTATCCGTGAGTAGTTTTTCATGGAAACTCTCCGGTGAAAAATCACTAGCGATTTTTCTCATTCTGTTATCTAATTCTTCAACGCGATATAATTCACCATTTGGTCTTACAAATTGATCGAATCCTATTTCGGGATCTTCATCACTTCTAAGTAACCACACTGACACAGGATCATCCTTACACAACGCATGAATAGCATCGAATAATTTCTCTTCATAGAAAACATCCCCGACTAATTCCCCGGAAAATTCCGGGGGGATATATTTCACGGTTCGTTCTCGTGGAAATACTGTTACCGCAGGTGTCCACGCGTGTTTGTTATGATCAATAATCTGTATTGGCGCTCCATTTTTGTTATATTTCGGTTCGTATAAAACTTCTCCGGTTATCGTCATAACGGTTATTGGAAATCTTAATGATGTTTCTAATTTAGCTATATCAGAAATCTTTGCACCATGCTGTTTCACTGTCAGTTCCCACTCGGTTATTTTCCTACGTCGCAGATCAGTTAGTTTATTTCCTCGGGATGCATTTGTGAAATGTTCTATTATTCGTTCTGCTACACAATTGAGCCCTGACGAATATTTCATAGGAGCTAGTTTTGCGATATCGGGTTTATCATTTAACGGATATATCCCATAAACCATTGCTGTTACGGGATAAGATCTTTCGTAGTATGGTTTGTCAATGCCGGTTAGAATTCCTGGTTTGGAATCTCTACTCACAATGACAGCTTTTTTATTCTTGAGAATTGGTTCAAATTTATCCCTAATAATCCATTTGCCATCGACTTCGATAATGAATTTGATTCGGAAAAAATACCGTTTTTCCCCAACACGTGAAATTATCACTGCTGCTTTTTCATCATTCATGGTAGCGTCAACAACACCATCAATTCGAAATGTTGACCAACAATAAGATGCTCCATCACGCTTGAATTCATTAAAACAGTCTCTGATTTTACTAATCATGGCTTTATCAAGAATTGTATTCTTTGGTGTATTAGAAACTATATCAAGATTGAATTGAGCATCCTTCCAGGGTAATCTCCTGGACGTTTTTTTTTGGTTTATCGAGATTAAATTTAGGATTAATCTTCAATAATCTCTTAAATTCTTTCATGTTTCCATCTCTTGGACGTTTGAGATTAATTTTTAATAATCTCTTGTTACGTTTTTTTGGTCTATCGAGATTATATTTAGGATTAATCTTCAATAATCTCTTAAACTCTTTCATATTTTCATCTCTTGGACGTTTGAGATTAATTTTGTTACGTTTTTTGGGTTTATCGAGATTAAATTTAGGATTAATCTTCAATAATCTTTTAAACTCTTTCATGTTTCCGTCTCTTGGACGTTTTTTGGGTTTATCGAGATTAAATTTAGGATTAATCTTCAATAATCTTTTAAACTCTTTATCAGTATTGAATTCAGCATTTTTCGAAGGCGTTCTCCTTAACTCTCTCATGCTATAATTAAAACAAGCATTTAAATGAAGAATTTATATATAATGAATCACTGTAAGTGGCTTATGATTGGATCAATAACCCCGTGTAACAAATCATGCAGAAATGAGTTTTGTGGGTATCATATGCAAAGCTTTCGTCGTGGAAGCCTTGGTCCGTTACCCTGCATACGATGTGGGGTTGGGGTTAGGGGAAAATCTCAGTTGTGTCTAAATTGCGGTGGTAAGCGATACAGGGAATTGAAGCGTTATTATGATAAAAGAATAAAAAATGGACAATCAATCAGAAATTTTGACCCTGAAAAGGTCCTTGACCCTGACAACATCAAGGATAAAATCATAAGAACCCCTCAAAACTACATTGAAAGATTCATTATTGAACCAAACAATGAATTAGACAAACAATAGTATTATGTATACGAATGAACCAAGAATTCAGACAACACCCTGTGATCACAAATTATGAAGCATCCAGTGATGGTGTTGTAAGAAACCGCAGACTGAAGAAACCAGTTGGTTCTGATAATGGTATGGGGTATTTGAAGTTTGGCGCTGGAAAGAAATGTTATCTCAATCATCGTTTCGTATTTGAATGCTTTTATGGATTGATCGAGGATGATTCTGTCATTGATCACATTGATTCTAATCCAATGAACAATTCTTTATCAAATCTGCAGGCTATCACACAAAGTGAGAATACCAAACGAGGAGAGACTGGAAAATGCAAAACGGTTGGGAAGAGACCTGTGAAATCTTTGAATACGATAACTAACGAAGAAAAAATATTTCAATCAATAAATGAAGCCGGAAGGCACTTCGATATTTGTTCACCCTCAGTACGATATGTTGCAGAGGGGATTTATCGATCGGCTATTTCAAAAAGGACGGGACAAAAGGTTCAATTTAGTTGTGTCTAATGCTTCATATTTTTCATTTAGAAATATATCATTGTTATAGAATAATGAATTCTGAAAACATGAATAGCATTATATCCGAGATTTCAAAATTGAAAGATCAGGATATTGAACTATCATATGGGTTAAATCCTGATCAAATCATGTCTGATTTTCAGGATATAGAATACGGAGTTAGCACTAACAAGTATATGCTGCCAAAGAAATATGCGCTCATCAAAAAAATTCAGAATTCTATTAAGGACTCTCTTACATATTCCAGTGACGTAAGTGTGTTCGCTCCGTTATATACTATCGTAGAACGAATACGAAAAGAATTAGGTAACGAATACGAATTGAAAAAGGAGGTTAATTCTAAAATTAGAAACCTACGGGCGTTAATTCAAGAAAATGAACAATTTTGATTGTCCATTTATCATTTTTTGATTGTGACCGACCATTTATCATTATTTGATTGTGACCGTCCCTCATAGAGATTTTAATTTTTTTTAGCATTTTTTGATTGACAATGTCAAAAACAGTGAATAAAAAATTGATGGCTGGTTGGTCCGGTATCAAATACACTAAAACAAAATGGGGAAACGGCACATTACATTTTATTATTATATGAAAAAGTGCCGTTTCCCCATCGATCGTAGAGATGTTATAGGATGAAATAACACTTCCACGATGATGTTAGGTCGGGTTCGGGAAAATTGTTTCACAATTGAAAAATTGTTTCTGATTTCAAATAATGGTCAATGAAGCATTAACAACCCGATTGGCTCGTGAACGACTGGATGCAATCAGGAGATTTGTACCAATTCGTGACTCTGTACGGAATAAACTGCAACAACGACAACAAGCGCAGACTGATTTTGCTTTGGGGTCTGAAGAATTGTTTAAACCAGTAACCACAGCAACGAAGGGAGTAGAGCGTGCTATACTGGGAGATGTTCCCGAGACGGGGAAATCTGTTATCGGTGAACTCGAAAAAATAGCAGCGAAAACTGAACAAACAGAACAGGCTGTACAAAAAATGGAATCAAAAAGAACAGTAGATGATTTACGCGTGAGATTTAACGAGGAAGGGTTAGCAGAAATTGATAAGACTGATCCAGCAGAAACTCCTGCGCTTGTTGTTACGTCTTATGAAAAAAGAAAAAAATGGTTGAAACCAGAACATCATAAGTATGTTAGAAGTATAACTCACTGGGCTGATATATTCTATAAAATCAAAACTAAAAAAGGTCAAATTAAGACAGATAGTCCATCATACAGTGGATATATCAATGCGGTGGGTAACGTGTATAATCAATATGAAGAATTAAAACAACAACAAAAACCACAAAAATTGCAAAAACCGCAAAGGCGACAGCAACCTGCAAGGAAAGTACTCTACTCTCCTAAAAAACAACAAATATCACGTGATGATAATGATCCTCTTGATTATTTACAATCCATGGATGAAGAAGAACTGGATGAAGCAATGGGTTATAGCGGAAGCGGATTGCAAGATTTCAGTGAAAACGTTAGCGCTGGAAACTCAAAGAGTGAAAATCCAAGGATTTCATGTCCTGGTAGTGTTCTCAGTGATATATCACGATTAGAGGTTCTTGTAGGAGGAAAACGAGCCGGAAATAACTCTCCAGAAATAATTAATGAAGCAGCTGATATCTGTAGACGATTATTTCAGGGTGGTATTATGGATATCAGCACATATCGAGATTTCATTGGCGAGTTAGTGGAAAGTGGATATCACAGTGATTAATCACCGGTACTGAATTGAAAAATCTGATGACGAAGTCGAAAATCCCTTGGATTTTGCGATTAGATAAATAACAATTGAAAAATTGTTTCCAATTGAAAACACTAGTGTTTTTAAAATAATGATCATACACTACAATCATGATAAACCAACCCTCGTCTATGTAGTTAATTCACGGTTTCCGGTTTATAGAGCATACTACGGAGATGGTTTAGGTAATACCATTGCAGGGTTATTTGCGAGAATGGCTCCAAAAGTAATGCCGTTAGCTAAACAATTATCAATGAAAGCCATTGATGTTATTCGTGATAAGGGTATTGGTGCTGTTGGAGATCTTGCTGGAAAAGCGTTTTCAGCCGCGAAGAATAAAATAACATCATTAGTGAAATCACGAAGTGATTTACGAAAAAAGAAACCGTTACCGTCTACAGCGGAAATGCCTGCAAGTGTTAGTAAAATTATAAATAACGCAGTAGATGAAAAATTAGCGTCGATGGTGACTCCATTGATAAATCAAGGGGACCAAAATAACATGATAGCAAACATGATAGCAGGAAGTGGCTTTAAAAAAACACGACGAAAACGCTAGCGTTTTTCACGATGAAAATCTTTTTATGATTTCACGATTTAGACTCTGATAAATAGAATAAAATGTTCAAAAGGTCACCTGATCCAGCGTTTGATATGGATGCCCCAGTTGGCAAGAATGATTCTGTACGCGATTTTCAATTTTATTCTTATCATGCAATACAACCCGATCTCCGATCGCGAATTGAACTTCAAGTTCATGATACCAGTAAATACTTTTTGCCGTGTGAAGCATTTATTGAAGTAGAAGGAGAACTTGTAACAAATGATGCTGCTCATAATGATCCACCATATGACAATAACCCAACTATCAAAGTTGGTTTTGTTAATAATGGGATCATGGCGTTATTTGAAAGCGCTAGATATCTCATTGATGGAAAGGAAATTGAATCCATTGACCGTGAAGTTGATGTGGCCACAACAATCATAGGGTTAGCGAGATACTCTGATGATTATACAAGATCAGCTGGTCCATCTATGATGTTTTCTAAGGATATTACTGATCACCCTGAACACAACCAGTATTCTAGAGTCAAGGCAACACAAGCTACCGCAGTTGATCCAGCACCAGCCGGATATACAAGACCAGCTGGTACCTTTGATGTCATAAATAATATTACTAACTATAACCTAGGGTTTGCAACACGCGTAGCAACGTTGCAGGATCAGCGTCGACGATTTTCATGTGCGATTCCACTGCATCATATTTTTGGATTCTGTAGAAATGTCCGAAAAGTTATTTATGGAGCGAAGCATACAGTAGCGCTTGTACGAAAGGGTACTGATAATGATGCAATCTGGCATGATGCTGGTGTTGCTGATGGTAAAGTCATTTTATCAAAACTAGCATTATGGATGCCAGTGTTAACTCCATCAATCACAGCAGAAGAAAAATTGTTATCATTTATGGACCAAGGAGGAAAATCATTGTTGAGTTGGTTATCAGTGACCACTGATATTAAACTAGATAATGTTGATGATATATTTACTTGGCATCTGGCATCAAAACAAGGTGTTTCAGCTCCACGTCATATATTTATTGCGTTACAGAATACTGCGCGAGTTGGTAATCAACAACGAAGTCATATGATATTTGATCAGTTAGGTGTTAGAGAGGTCTCACTGAGAATAAACGGACAACAGGAACCATCCGAGGATATACAACTTGATTACACTCAAAACCATATTGCACGTGTCTATCATAACCTGTTGTCATTTATGGCACGTGATCAAAATGTGGATACTGGTTTGCAAATATCACAATTGGATTTTAAAAACCTCTATCCGATTTATTACTTTTCATTGGAACATCTTGATTTAACGAGACAATCTGTCGTTGATATACACTTTAGAGCCCGTGTAACCCGTCCGACTGGTCCACTAGTTGGTGGAGTACCTACTATCCTTATCCCGAATTATAGAGCGGTTGCTGTCATTCTCAGTGATAAATCAATGCTACTCGAAGGTGTTGGAGGAAGAATGAGAGTGGTAGATGCCCCAGTAGAAAATATGTAATTGAAAATCCTTCGGATTTTTCCATTAGAATCAATCTATTAGGTATAATGTCATATAGTAATATTAGTGTTGCGTTAACTCCCGGTCAAATCAAAAAATTGCAATCAGAATCGGCTAAAAAATGTGGAACCACAATCACGTTGAAACCTAATCAAATGACTGGTGGTGCAAATAAATTATCGCTGACAACTCGTCAGGTGAAACATTTCAATGATGCACTTGTAGCAAAAAAAGGTGTCCAGATTACTCTTTCTGCGGCTGCTATCAAAAATATGATTAAATCAGGTGGTATATTTCCATTGTTAGCTGCAATACCAGCATTGATTGCAGCGGCTGCCCCAGCGGTGGCTAAAGCGGCAGCGTTAGGAGCCGTTGGTACTGCAGCAGGAATGGCACTAAAGAAGGCAACTGGGAAAGGATATAAAAAAAATGGGAAAGGGTCTAAGACTACCAGGAACCCCGTATTCGTGGTACAGCGGAAAAGGCCTAAGACTAGGACCGGTTTATTAATTGAGGAACCTATGGTTCCCAAATCTTCGATTTCCGAACCTATGTCCAATTTTGATTTACTCGATGCTGCTAAAAAACTAGCGATTAAAAACTTCAGAGGTGTCTTTATGAAAGATCAATTACCACATCAACCCAACAGTGTTGAAACCGGAATCATTAATTTAGATAATAGCACCGGACCTGGAACTCACTGGGTTGCATACGCTATTGATCCACGTGGGATTGTTTATTTCGATTCATATGGATTAGCCCCACCAAAAGAGTTTATGCATTATATAAAAACCCTTCCAATGAAGACTTGGTATTCTACGCTACCAACACAACAAATGAATGACCCACCAATATGTGGCAGTGAAGTATTAAATGTACTTGACGCTATTTCATCATCTAGAAAACCACCACACATTGTCGTAAATGACTACACTAGTAATCGCTGGCAACGACAAAGTCGTCAAAAACGATTTTAGAGAGAGAGAAAGAGTTTTACAATAACAATGATCGATATTTGGGGGAGATCTTTGAAACCCAAACCCGATGACACTGCGACAGGTGATATAAAAAAAAAAATTAAAGATGAAATCGCTGAGACGTTGAACTTAACAAGTGTTGACCCGAATGAAATAGTTGTATTTCAAGACAAACAGGGTAAATTGAAAACCAGTGATGTGTCGTTGGATGATATTTTGACTAAACAACGAAACGCAATCGAGAATACTATCGCGTTATTTTCCGATCAGGGTAAACTCAAACCGGGTGTACTTTTTTCGACGATTACAGATCGATTCAAAACTCTCAACGATGAATTAAAAAATTCTGTGTTGGAACTAGCAACACTTCAATCTAGAATTGAAGATAACGGAAAACAGTTTTCAGTTTTTCGTAAAAATATCATCGAGAACTTTCTTGGAACCACATTCGATAAACTCTACATAAAACTCCCTGATATCAAAAAATTCATCGATGAGACGAAAACCTTCACCGAGGACATCAAAAATGATTTTTCGAGGATGATAACAATCATTGAAAAAACAAGAATTCCTCATGAGAAAACCAACAACGTAGTATACACAATCCAACACGGATCATTTGCGTGGACACCTACAAACAACAAATTAGATATCACTGCAACCGTTAAGGGTATTTATCGATTAACACTAGTGACACCATTAACTCAATTTAATATTTCATCGTCGAGTTCATCCGGGGTCAACAATACGATTTCAACGATCATCGACAAGGATACAACTGAAAAGTTCACTATAACAGCTACTGATAAAAATTTGATTAGGGTTTCAGCAACCTGGTATGTGGAATTCGTAGCGGATTTAAGTAAATAACTAAATTGAAAGGAAAATCCTTCGGATTTCACAATTGAAAACGCTAGCGTTTTTAAAATAACAATGATTTCATCAACGCAATGTCGCTATTATCAGATCAGAGAATTTCAGACTAGACTCAAAACCATCACTGAGGAGTATCAAATAAAAATAAAAAAATACCGACGAAGAATCACCGCAATTGATATTACTATGTACTCGGTGTCAAGCGTTCTCGCTGGCGCCGGAATAATACTTGCATCGGTTACAATGATTGCCCCGGTCGTAGTTCCAATTTGCATTTCTGCGGTGGCTACAATCGGGGGTATATCAACCGGGATAGCAAAAAAGATATCATCATGCAGCCAGAGTAAACTGCAAGATTACTTACTTCAATTTCATATTGCATCAACCGCATATTCGCAGTTATCCCTGATGATATCGTCGTCACTCGATAATACAATTATATCAGATAGTGAATTCTCAGCGATGGTCAGTATTTTTGATTCCACGATATCGAAATTAGAGCGACAACATGAATATAATAACAATGACAACACCGATGGAATTGGAAAACACGAACCCGAAAACCAGAATGATCTCAATAACCTCAACCATACCAGATTGTGAGTTCTCAGTGATGGTCAGTATTTATGATTCCGCGGTGTCAAAATTAGAGCGACAACATGAGTATAATAACAATGACAACACCGATGGAATTACTTCAACAAATAGTGGAGAACACGAACCCAGTACAAACAAGTATGATATCAATAACATCAACGAAACCCGAGTTTAGTGTGAATTTCCCTAGCCCAGTCCCCGTGAAGGAGATAGCGCTAGCAAAACTACGAGTGTATCACAGTTGGCCTAATATCAGATCGGTTGCATTTGGTGGTCAACAACCGAATAATTCACTGGTGTTCTCGTATAAGAATAAAGACGACGGAACTCCAGACTGGAACGTTGTTTCGATACCAACCGGATCATACCAAATTGAACAAATCAGTAATGAATTCGCGCGTAGAATAAAATCGATTACTGGAGTAGAATCGAAAATCGCTATAACAGTTCATGAGCCGACACTATCATCCGCAATTGAGATAAGCACAGAAGGATACGTCGTAGATATCTATCAGAGTTCTATTAGAACCGTACTAGGATGGCCTGAATTACCACCAGGGGGGGAAACCGTTGATTTACCAGAACCTAAAAAATCTGATTATATCACAGACAGGATAAAACCTGATAATCCAATAAAGAGTTATAAAGATCACATAATCAATATAGATTTCTTTGGTATCAGATACCGACCAACTGGAGAAAAAGAGGGAATAGAGAGATATTCTCGTGTTGACAAACCTAAAATCGTTAAAAATTTCACAGCAATGAATAATGATTTTTCACTGTTGTTAATATCTCTCAAATCCGGCTCTCTCACCCGAGATGAATTTATCAGCGTCGTAGAAACATGCAATAAAATTATCGACGATATGGAAACATTTAACTTAAAAATTATTCAGGATATATTAGATGACGATGATCCCCTATCGAGAACATTATTTGCATCAGAATATAAAATCCCCGTGAATGATATTCCGACATTCAAACTACCGGGATACAACGTACCGGAACTAAAAAAACTACTCAGTGACACCATCGATGTTGGTTTTAAAATAATTCATGATGCATGGAAAAAAATAGCATCAGGGGAAATAAAAATCCTCAAACATAATAATGATCCAGATGGTGGCGGCAGACATATCGCTCCGTTCAACGTGAATATATCCTCAGTGATTGCGCTCAATTTAGTATGTGATGTTATCGAAGGAAGCTATCAAATTAATCTAGAGCAATCAAATCAAGCTCAGCAGGGATATATTCTTTATTCGTTTGCACCAACAGCTCCTCCAGGATTTTTAATAATTGAGTCTCCGGTTAATCCAGTCTATATGCGATGCCATAATAATTCATTAACCAGAATCAATTTCCGACTTACCGACCAGTCAAATAATCTGATTGATCTACAAGAGGAAGTGTTAGCGATTAGTTTGTTTGTAAAGTCCTAAGGACTTCCATCATAAATGATTTTCATCCTAAAGACTGGATCAAATATTCGGTTAAAATCATTTATTATTTTTTGTTAACCCAGAACTGAAAGTTCTAGCAGCAGAGAGGGTGGATGACAACAAGTTGCGACCAAAATTAATTAAAAAATCGTAAAAGTCTCCGTTTTCATTTTTTTAGTTAAAATGAGATTTCGTAGGGAAGGCTCGTTAAAATTTCAATCAATTTTTTGTCTGAAAACGTTGTAGGGTTTGCCCCTGAGACATTTTTTTTGGTTAAAATGAGATCGTAGGAAGGTTCGTTTTAAGATTTCAATCAAAAAATTGATTGAAAAATCGTAAAATCTCCGATTTCATTTTTTTAGTTAAAATGAGATTTCGTAGGAAGGTTCGTTAAGATTTCAATCAAATAAATTTTGTCTCAAAACGTTGTAGGGTTCACCCTTTTTTTGGTTAAAATGAGATTATAGGACGGCTCGTTTTAAGATTTCAATCAAATTTTGTCTCAAAACGTTGTAGGGTTCACCCTCTCTGCTGCTAATTTGTTATTGACAGCAGTCATATTGGTTTTTATTTCTATAATCTAAATTTAAATTTGATATTGATAGCAATAATAGTAGTTTTTATTTCTATAGTCTGAAATTAAATTTGTTATTGACAGCAGTCATATTGGTTTTTATTTCTATAATCTAAAATTAAATTTGATATTGATAGCAATAATAGTGGTTTGTATTTCTAGTCTGAAATTAAATTTGTTATTGACAGCAGTCATATTGGTTTTTATTTCTATAATCTGAAATTAATTTGATATTGACACTAATCATAGTGGTTTTTATTTCTATAATCTAAAATTAAATTTGATATTGATAGCAATAATAGTAGTTTTTATTTAAATAATCTGAAATTATATTTGATATTGACAGCAGTCATATTGGTTTTTATTTCTATAATCTGAAATTAATTTGATATTGACACTAATCATAGTGGTTTTTATTTCTATAATCTAAAATTAAATTTGATATTGATAGCAATAATAGTAGTGTTTCTATTTATTTTAATCTGAAATTAAATTGGATATTGACAGCAGTCATATTGGTTTTTATTTCTATAATCTGAAATTAAATTTGTTATTGACAGCAGTCATATTGGTTTTTATTTCTATAATCTGAAATTAAATTTGATATTGATAGCAATAATAGTAGTTTTTATTTCTATAATCTGAAATTATATTTGATATTGACAGCAGTCATATTGGTTTTTATTTCTATAATCTAAAATTAAATTTGATATTGATAGCAATAATAGTAGTTTTTATTTCTATAATCTGAAATTAATTTGATCTTGACACTAATCATAGTGGTTTTATTTCTATAATCTAAAATTAAATTTGATATTGATAGCAATAATAGTAGTTTTTATTTCTATAATCTGAAATTAATTTGATCTTGACACTAATCATAGTGGTTTTATTTCTATAATCTAAAATTAAATTTGATATTGATAGCAATAATAGTAGTTTTTATTTCTATAATCTGATATTAAATTTGATATTGACACTAATCATAGTGGTTTTTATTTCTATAGTCTACATAAGTAGCAATCCCTCTTTAAAAAAAATCATACCCACAATGCTTTCCAAAGATACTTGAACTCCAGTTTAAATATGGACAGATTGTACTATAAATAACAATACTGTTTATTTTTCTTGATGTCAGCACAGTATGTTAAAAAAATTGATGTAAAATATTGGCATTCATTTACCTGACCAAAATAAGTAAGATCATGCACCCATAATGTCAGTACATACAATCAAGATGCATAATTTGGTGAAGTATTCTTTCCGAAAATTAGGAAAGGGGACTTCTTAACCAACATGTCTGCCACAACAGTAAGTATCTGATTGACTGTGAGTAAGTATCTGATTGACTGTGAGTAAGTATCTGATTGACTGTAAGTATCTGATTGACTGTGAGTAAGTATCTGATTGACTGTGAGTAAGTATCTGATTGACTGTGAGAACAGTAAGTATCTGATTGACTGTGAGAAAGTATCTGATTGACTGTGAGTACGTATCTGATTGACTGTGAGAACAGTAAGTATCTGATTGACTGTGAGTAAGTATCTGATTGACTGTGAGTAAGTATCTGATTGACTGTGAGTAAGTATCTGATTGACTGTGAGTAAGTATCTGATTGACTGTGAGTACGTATCTGATTGACTGTGAGAACAGTAAGTATCTGATTGACTGTGAGAATGATTTTGAATAATTGTCACAAAATAACCAGCATATACTTATGTCTTATTCTATATTTCACCTTCTTGGGTTCTGATATCTGACTGTATACATCTGTTTTTACTCCCTCTGTCTTCAGAGCAGCATCAACTATAAACATTACATCACTTTTACCTTGGTGATGATAGAACAACAGAAGACCACACCTGAAATATATATTAAAAAAAATTATGATTCATGCATACATGAATGGTCCAAGATAAACAAAACCTTTGGTGCAAATTAATATTGCAATAATTAATTAATTAACTAAACTAATTAATAAACTAATTATTTAAGTCAATTTCGTAACACATGAAAGTAGATAATTCTATTTTTTAAGCTCCATATTTTTAACATGTTTACCAATGCAACAAATATTGAAATATACTAATGATTAGCACACAAATATTGAAATATACTAATGATTAGCACACAAATATTGAAATATACTAATGATTAGCACACAAATATTAAAATATACTATTAGCACACAAATATTGAAATATACTAATGATTAGCACACAAATATTGAAATATACTAATGATTAGCACACAAATATTGAAATATACTAATGATTAGCACACAAATATTGAAATATACTAATGATTAGCACACAAATATTGAAATATACTAATGATTAGCACACAAATATTGAAATATACTAATGATTAGCACACAAATATTAAAATATACTAATGATTAGCACACAAATATTGAAATATACTAATGATTAACACACAAATATTAAAATATACTAATGATTAACACACAAATATTAAAATATACTAATGATTAACACACAAATATTAAAATATACTAATGATTAACACACAAATATTAAAATATACTAATGATTAACACACAAATATTGAAATATACTAATGATTAACACACAAATATTAAAATATACTAATGATTAACACACAAATATTAAAATATACTAATGATTAACACACAAATATTAAAATATACTATTGATTAGCACACAAATATTAAAATATACTATTGATTAGCACACAAATATTAAAATATACTAATGATTAGCACACAAATATTAAAATATAGTAATGATTAGCACACAAATATTAAAATATACTAATGATTAGCACACAAATATTAAAATATACTAATGATTAGCACACAAATATTAAAATATACTAATGATTAGCACACAAATATTGAAATATACTAATGATTAGCACACAAATATTAAAATATACTAATGATTAGCACACAAATATTAAAATATACTAATGATTAGCACACAAATATTAAAATATACTAATGATTAGCACACAAATATTGAAATATACTATTGATTAGCACACAAATATTAAAATATACTAATGATTAGCACACAAATATTGAAATATACTAATGATTAGCACACAAATATTAAAATATACTATTGATTACCACACAAATATTAAAATATACTAATGATTAGCACACAAATATTAAAATATACTATTGATTAACACACAAATATTAAAATATACAGCAGCAGAGAGGGTGAACAGACCACGTTTTCAAGCAAAAATAAGGCTTACAGATCATGTTTTCGAACAAAATATGGCCTATAGACTACGTTTTCGAACAAAATATAAGACTTCCAACAAAATCTCATTTAACCAAAAAAAAAAAGTCTCCATTTTTGCAAAAACGGAGATTTTACGATTTTTTAATCAATTTTGCTCGCAACGATGTGGTCATCCACCCTCTCTGCTGCTAGAACTTTCAGTTCTGGGTTAACAAAAATAATAAATGATTTTAACCGAATATTTGATCCAGTCTTTAGGATGAAAATCATTTATGATGAAAATCATTTATGATTTCACAAACAAACTAATCGCTAACACCTCCTCTTGTAGATCAATTAAATTATTTGACTGGTCGGTAAGTCGGAAATTAATTCTGGTTAATGAATTATTATGGCATCGCATGTAGACAGGATTAATTGGGTTTTCAATAATTAAAAATCCTGGAGCAGCTGTTGGTGCAAACGAATAAAGAATATATCCCTGCTGAGCTTGATTTGATTGCTCTAGATTAATTTGATAGCTTCCTTCAATTACATCACATACTAAATTAAGCGCAATCACCGTTGAAATATTTACGTTGAACGGAGCGATATGCCTACCGCCACCATCTGGATCATTATTATGTTTGAGGATTTTTATTTCCCCTGATGCTGTTTTTTTCCATGCATCATGAATTATTTTAAAACCAACATCGATGGTGTCACTGAGAAGTTTTTTTAGTTCCGGTACGTTGTATCCCGGTAGTTTGAATGTCGGAATATCATTCACGGGGATTTTATAGTCTGATGCAAATATTGTTCTCGATAGGGGATCATCGTCATCTAATATATCCTGAATAATTTTTAAGTTAAATGTTTCCATATCGTCGATAATTTTATTGCATGTTTCTACGACGCTGATAAATTCATCTCGGGTGAGAGAGCCGGATTTGAGAGATATTAACAACAGTGAAAAATCATTATTCATTGCTGTGAAATTTTTAACGATTTTAGGTTTGTCAACACGAGAATATCTCTCTATTAGCCCCTCTTCTCCAGTTGGTCGGTATCTGATACCAAAGGAATCTATAGTAAATTTGTGATCTTCATAACTCTTTATTGGATTATCAGATTTTATCCTGTCGGTGATATAATCGGTTTTTTTTGGTTCTGGTAAATCAACGGTTTCTCCCCGGGGTGGTAATTCAGGCCATCCTAGTACGGTTCTAATAGAACTCTGATAGATATCTACGACGTATCCTTCTGTGCTTATTTCAATTGCGGATGATAGCGTCGGTTCATGAACCGTTATAGCGATTTTTGATTCTACTCCAGTAATCGATTTTATTCTACGCGCGAATTCATTACTGATTTGTTCGATTTGGTATGATCCGGTTGGTATCGAAACAACGTTCCAGTCTGGAGTTCCGTCTGGTTTATTCTTATTTGCAAATACCAGTGAATTATTCGGTTGTTGACCACCAAATGATTTTGATCTGATATTAGGCCAACTGTGATACACTCGTAGTTTTGCTAGCGCTATCTCCTTCACGGGGACTGGGCTAGGGAAATTCACACTAAACTCGGGTTTCCTTGATGTTATTGATATCATACTTGTTTGTACTGGGTTCGTGTTCTCCACTATTTGTTGAAGTAATTCCATCTGTGTTGTCATTGTTATTATATTCATGATTTATTTCTAATTTTGACACCGCGGAATTATAAATACTGACCATCACTGAGAACTCACAATCTGGTATGGTTGAGGTTATTGAGATGATTTTGGTTTTCGGGTTCGTGTTTTCCAATTCCATCGGTGTTGTCATTGTTATTATATTCATGTTGTCGCTCTAATTTCGATATTGTGGAATCAAAAATACTGACCATCGCTGAGAATTCACTATCTGATATAATTGTATTATCGAGTGACGACGATATCATCAGGGATAACTGCGAATATGCGGTTGATGCAATATGAAATTGAAGTAAGTAATCTTGCAGTTTACTCTGGCTGCATGATGATATCTTTTTTGCTATCCCGGTTGATATACCCCCGATTGTAGCCACCGCAGAAATGCAAATTGGAACTACGACCGGGGCAATCATTGTAACCGATGCAAGTATTATTCCGGCGCCAGCGAGAACGCTTGACACCGAGTACATAGTAATATCAATTGCGGTGATTCTTCGTCGGTATTTTTTTATTTTTATTTGATACTCCTCAGTGATGGTTTTGAGTCTAGTCTGAAATTCTCTGATCTGATAATAGCGACATTGCGTTGATGAAATCATTGTTATTTTAAAAACGCTAGCGTTTTCAATTGTGAAATCCGAAGGATTTTCCTTTCAATTTAGTTATTTACTTAAATCCGCTACGAATTCCACATACCAGGTTGCTGAAACCCTAATCAAATTTTTATCAGTAGCTGTTATAGTGAACTTTTCAGTTGTATCCTTGTCGATGATCGTTGAAATCGTATTGTTGACCCCGGATGAACTCGACGATGAAATATTAAATTGAGTTAATGGTGTCACTAGTGTTAATCGATAAATACCCTTAACGGTTGCAGTGATATCTAATTTGTTGTTTGTAGGTGTCCACGCAAATGATCCGTGTTGGATTGTGTATACTACGTTGTTGGTTTTCTCATGAGGAATTCTTGTTTTTTCAATGATTGTTATCATCCTCGAAAAATCATTTTTGATGTCCTCGGTGAAGGTTTTCGTCTCATCGATGAATTTTTTGATATCAGGGAGTTTTATGTAGAGTTTATCGAATGTGGTTCCAAGAAAGTTCTCGATGATATTTTTACGAAAAACTGAAAACTGTTTTCCGTTATCTTCAATTCTAGATTGAAGTGTTGCTAGTTCCAACACAGAATTTTTTAATTCATCGTTGAGAGTTTTGAATCGATCTGTAATCGTCGAAAAAAGTACACCCGGTTTGAGTTTACCCTGATCGGAAAATAACGCGATAGTATTCTCGATTGCGTTTCGTTGTTTAGTCAAAATATCATCCAACGACACATCACTGGTTTTCAATTTACCCTGTTTGTCTTGAAATACAACTATTTCATTCGGGTCAACACTTGTTAAGTTCAACGTCTCAGCGATTTCATCTTTAATTTTTTTTTTTATATCACCTGTCGCAGTGTCATCGGGTTTGGGTTTCAAAGATCTCCCCCAAATATCGATCATTGTTATTGTAAAACTCTTTCTCTCTCTAAAATCGTTTCGATTTCCAGCGATTACTAGTGTAGTCATTTACGACAATGTGTGGTGGTTTTCTAGATGATGAAATAGCGTCAAGTACATTTAATACTTCACTGCCACATATTGGTGGGTCATTCATTTGTTGTGTTGGTAGCGTAGAATACCAAGTCTTCATTGGAAGGGTTTTTATATAACGCATAAACTCTTTTGGTGGGGCTAATCCATATGAATCGAAATAAACAATCCCACGTGGATCAATAGCGTATGCAACCCAGTGAGTTCCAGGTCCGGTGCTATTATCTAAATTAATGATTCCGGTTTCAACACTGTTGGGTTGATGTGGTAATTGATCTTTCATAAAGACACCTCTGAAGTTTTTAATCGCTAGTTTTTTAGCAGCATCGAGTAAATCAAAATTGGACATAGGTTCGGAAATCGAAGATTTGGGAACCATAGGTTCCTCAATTAATAAACCGGTCCTAGTCTTAGGCCTTTTCCGCTGTACCACGAATACGGGGTTCCTGGTAGTCTTAGACCCTTTCCCTTTTTTTTATATCCTTTCCCAGTTGCCTTCTTTAGTGCCATTCCTGCTGCAGTACCAACGGCTCCTAACGCTGCCGCTTTAGCCACCGCTGGGGCAGCCGCTGCAATCAATGCTGGTATTGCAGCTAACAATGGAAATATACCACCTGATTTAATCATATTTTTGATAGCAGCCGCAGAAAGAGTAATCTGGACACCTTTTTTTGCTACAAGTGCATCATTGAAATGTTTCACCTGACGAGTTGTCAGCGATAATTTATTTGCACCACCAGTCATTTGATTAGGTTTCAACGTGATTGTGGTTCCACATTTTTTAGCCGATTCTGATTGCAATTTTTTGATTTGACCGGGAGTTAACGCAACACTAATATTACTATATGACATTATACCTAATAGATTGATTCTAAATCGTTTACATATTTTCCACTGGTGCATCAATGATTCTCATTCTTCCTCCAACACCTTCGAGTAGCATTGATTTATCACTGAGAATGACAGCAACCGCTCTATAATTCGGGATAAGGATAGTAGGTACCCCACCAACTAGTGGACCAGTCGGACGGGTTACACGGGCTCTAAAGTGTATATCAACGACAGATTGTCTCGTTAAATCAAGATGTTCCAATGAAAAGTAATAAATCGGATAGAGGCTTTTAAAATCCAATTGTGATATTTGCAAACCAGTATCCACATTTTGATCACGTGCCATAAATGACAGTAAGTTATGATAGACACGTGCAATATGGTTGTGATTGTAATCAAGTTGTATATCCTCGGATGGTTCCTGCTGTCCGTTTATTCTCAGCGAGACTTCATTAACACCTAACTGATCAAATATCATATGACTTCGTTCTTGATTACCAACTCGCGCATTATTCTGTAACGCTACAAATATATGACGTGGTGCTGAAACCCCTTGTTTTGATGCCAGGTGCCATGTGAATGTACCATCAACACTGTCTTGTTTAATATCCGTGGTCACTGATAACCAACTCAACAACGACTTTCCTCCTTGATCCATAAATGATAGTAGTCGCTGTTCTTCTGTGATTGATGGAGTTAACACTGGCATCCATAATGATAGTTTTGTTAAAATAACTTTACCGGCAGCAACCCCAGCATTACGCCAGATTGCATCATCATCAGTACCCTTTCGTACAAGTGCTACTGTATGCTTCGCTCCATAAATAACTTTTCGGACGTTTCTACAGAATCCGAAAATATGATGCAGTGGAATCGCACATGAAAATCGTCGACGCTGTCCATGCAACGTTGCTACGCGTGTTGCAAATCCTAAATTGAGATTATTGTTAACGCATCCGAGAATATCAAACGCAGCTCCGGGTCTAGCTCGACGTTCTGGATTAGCTGCTTCCTGTTGATCGGCTTCTGCATTATCTCTTGCTGTTAACACTTTAATGAATTGAAGGTGGTCAGCGTTATCAGAGGTATCCTTTGCAAACATCATAGACGGACCAGCCGATCTTGTATAATCATCAGAATATCTCGCTAATCCGATTATTGTTGTTGCAACATCAACTTCACGGTCAATGGATTCAATTTCTTTTCCATCAATGAGATATCTAGCGCTTTCAAATAACGCCATTATGCCGTTATTAACAAAACCAACTCGGACATTTGCGTTATCTGCATATGGGGTATCAGCTGCAACATTTGTTACAAGTTCTCCTTCTACTTCAATAAATGCCTCACACGGTAGGAAGTATTTACTGGTATCATGAACTTGAAGTTCAATTCGCGATCGGAGATCTGGTTGTACTGCATGATAAGAATAAAATTGAAAATCGCGTACAGAATCATTCTTGCCAACTGGGGCATCCATATCAAATGCTGGATCAGGTGACCTTTTGAACATTTTATTCTATTTATCAGAGTCTAAATCGCGATTTTCAATTTCATCGTCGTGTTTTTTTAAAGCCACTTCCTGCTATCATGTTTGCTATCATGTTATTTTGGTCACCTTGATTTATCAAGGGAGTCACCAATGATGCTAATTTTTCATCTACTGCGTTATTTATAATTTTACTAACACTTGCAGGCATTTCCGCTGTAGACGGTAACGGTTTCTTTTTTCGTCTCACTAATGATGTTATTTTATTCTTCGCGGCTGAAAACGCTTTTCCAGCAAGATCTCCAGCGAAATCTCCGATTTTGCTAATACCCTTATCACGAATAACATCAATTGCTTTCATTCCTAATTGTTTAGCCAACGGCATCACTTTTGGAGCCATTCTCGCAAATAACCCTGCAATGGTATTACCTAAACCATCTCCGTAGTATGCTCTATAAACTGGAAACCGTGAATTAACTACATAGACGAGGGTTGGTTTATCATGATTGTAGTGTATGATCATTATTTTAAATCAGAAACAATTTTTCAATTGTTATTTATCTAATCGCAAAATCCAAGGGATTTTCGACTTCGTCATCAGATTTTTCAATTCAGTCCCGGTGATTAATCACTATGATATCCACTTTCCACTAACTCGCCAATGAAATCTCGATATGTGCTGATATCCATGATACCACCCTGAAATAATCGTCTACAGATATCAGCTGCTTCATTAATTATTTCCGGTGAGTTATTTCCGGCTCGTTTTCCTCCGATGAGAACCTCTAACCGTGATATATCACTGAGAACACTACCAGGACATGTCATGGTAGTGTCAAAGACTCCAGCGTTGAAATCCTTTGGATTTTTAATCGAATATCCTTTTCCGCTTGTTTCCTCAGTTGTACCAGTTGCGCCCTCACTATCATCAAGTAATTGCCTTTGTCGGCCTCGACCTTGTTGTTTTTGTATACCATAACTATCAACTCCTGCTTTAAAAGTTCTGTACTTAATTGTATCCTTTTTCAAATTACCAGTAATATCCTTGTTTATTTTAAACAACCAATTAACCCAGTCATCTCGGCTTATTCTATTGTTTTTATACTCGTCTTTTAAAAACTCTTCCCTTGAATAATATTTTTGGGCAGCGAAAACGCCAAAGTCCGCATAATTTTCGAGTTTTATTAATTTACGTTCTTTGATTTGTGTTATAGCTTTTTCGGTGAATTTGTCTATAAAGGGAATACCTCTTGGGGTGACGACATCAACAGGTTGTGGTTCAGGTGTGGAAACTCTTTGAGTTTCAGGCGCAGAATCATCAATATCAGCTAATCGTTCATACTCGCGCTGAGTTTTTATATCACTGGATAACTGTTGTATCCCTGCGCGTGTTTGTCCGGTCTCTGCTGCTATCTTTTCAAGCGTATCAAGCAGCGGCGCCTTCTTTACTCGTTCTCGCTCAGGAATATCTCCGTATATCGCTGCTTCAGTTAACTTTTTCACATCTTTGGTCGCACTTGTTATCGGAGTAAACAGTTGTTCACTTGACACAGAAAAGTCAGTCTGCGCTTGTTGTCGTTGTTGCAGTTTATTTCGTACAGAGTCACGAATTGGTACAAATCTCCTGATTGCATCTAATCGTTCACGAGCCAATCGGGTTGTTAATGCTTCATTGACCATTATTTGAAATCAGAAACAATTTTTCAATTGCAAAACAATTTTTCAATCCGACCTAACACCATCGTGGAAGTGTTATTTCATCCTATAACAGCCTCTACGATCGGTGTGGAATCGGCACTTTTTCATATAATAATAAAATGTAATGTGCCGTTTCCACATTGTTGTTTTTATTGATCAATCTGAACCGTCCATCAATTTTTATTCAGTGTGAAATATTTTCACTGTTTTTGACATTGTCAATCAAAAAATGCTAAAAAAAATTAAAATCTCTATGAGGGACGGTCACAATCAAATAATGATAAATGGTCGGTCACAATCAAAAAATGATAAATGGTCGGTCAATCAAAATTGTTCATTTTCTTGAATTAACGCCCGTAGGTTTCTAATTTTAGAATTAACCTCCTTTTTCAATTCGTATTCGTTACCTAATTCTTTTCGTATTCGTTCTACGATAGTATATAACGGAGCGAACACACTTACGTCACTGGAGAATGTAAGAGAGTCCTTAATAGAATTCTGAATTCTTTTGATGAGCGCGTATTTCTTTGGCTGCATATACTTGTTAGTGCTAACTCCGTATTCTATATCCTGAAAATCAGACATGATTTGATCAGGATTTAACCCATATGATAGTTCAATATCCTGATCTTTCAATTTTGAAATCTCGGATATGATGCTATTCATGTTTTCAGAATTCATTATTCTATAATAATGATATATTTCTAAATGAAAAATATGACGCATTAGACATAACTAAATTGAACCTTTTGTCCCGTCCTTTTTGAAATAGCCGATCGATAAATCCCCTCTGCAACATATCGTACTGAGGGTGAACAAATATCGAAGTGCCTTCCGGCTTCATTTATTGATTGAAATATTTTTTCTTCGTTAGTTATCGTATTCAAAGATTTCACAGGTCTCTTCCCAACCGTTTTGCATTTTCCAGTCTCTCCTCGTTTGGTATTCTCACTTTGTGTGATAGCCTGCAGATTTGATAAAGAATTGTTCATTGGATTAGAATCAATGTGATCAATGACAGAATCATCCTCGATCAATCCATAAAAACATTCAAATACGAAACGATGATTGAGATAACATTTCTTTCC
The DNA here is from genome assembly GCA_030141615.1 of Unio pictorum. Taxonomy (NCBI): domain Eukaryota; kingdom Metazoa; phylum Mollusca; class Bivalvia; order Unionida; family Unionidae; genus Unio; species Unio pictorum. The sequence continues at coordinate 203,072 of JARLTB010000029.1, read as the reverse complement.
AGCGCCAAACTTCAAATACCCCATACCATTATCAGAACCAACTGGTTTCTTCAGTCTGCGGTTTCTTACAACACCATCACTAGATGCTTCATAATTTGTGATCACAGGGTGTTGTCTGAATTCTTGGTTCATTCGTATACATAATACTATTGTTTGTCTAATTCATTGTTTGGTTCAATAATGAATCTTTCAATGTAGTTTTGAGGGGTTCTTATGATTTTATCCTTGATGTTGTCAGGGTCAAGGACCTTTTCAGGGTCAAAATTTCTGATTGATTGTCCATTTTTTATTCTTTTATCATAATAACGCTTCAACTCCCTGTATCGCTTACCACCGCAATTCAAACACAACTGAGATTTTCCCCTAACCCCAACACCACATCGTATGCAGGGTAACGGGCCAAGGCTTCCACGTCGAAAGCTTTGCATATGATACCCACAGAACTCATTTCTGCATGATTTGTTACACGGGGTTATTGATCCAATCATAAGCCACTTACAGTGATTCATTATATATAAATTCTTCATTTAAATGCTTGTTTTAATTATAGCATGAGGGAGTTAAGGAGAACGCCTTCGAAAAATGCTGAATTCAATACTGATAAAGAGTTTAAAAGATTATTGAAGATTAATCCTAAATTTAATCTCGATAAACCCAAAAAACGTCCAAGAGACGGAAACATGAAAGAGTTTAAAAGATTATTGAAGATTAATCCTAAATTTAATCTCGATAAACCCAAAAAACGTAACAAAATTAATCTCAAACGTCCAAGAGATGAAAATATGAAAGAGTTTAAGAGATTATTGAAGATTAATCCTAAATATAATCTCGATAGACCAAAAAAACGTAACAAGAGATTATTAAAAATTAATCTCAAACGTCCAAGAGACGGAAACATGAAAGAATTTAAGAGATTATTGAAGATTAATCCTAAATTTAATCTCGATAAACCAAAAAAAACGTCCAGGAGATTACCCTGGAAGGATGCTCAATTCAATCTTGATATAGTTTCTAATACACCAAAGAATACAATTCTTGATAAAGCCATGATTAGTAAAATCAGAGACTGTTTTAATGAATTCAAGCGTGATGGAGCATCTTATTGTTGGTCAACATTTCGAATTGATGGTGTTGTTGACGCTACCATGAATGATGAAAAAGCAGCAGTGATAATTTCACGTGTTGGGGAAAAACGGTATTTTTTCCGAATCAAATTCATTATCGAAGTCGATGGCAAATGGATTATTAGGGATAAATTTGAACCAATCCTCAAGAATAAAAAAGCTGTCATTGTGAGTAGAGATTCCAAACCAGGAATTCTAACCGGCATTGACAAACCATACTACGAGAGATCTTATCCTGTAACAGCAATGGTTTATGGGATATATCCGTTAAATGATAAACCCGATATCGCAAAACTGGCTCCTATGAAATATTCTAGTTCATTGAATTGTGTAGCAACACGGGTAATGGAACACTTCACAAATGCATCCCGAGGAAATAAACTAACTGATCTGCGACGTAGGAAAATAACCGAATGGGAACTGACAGTGAAACAGCATGGTGCAAAGATATCTGATATAGCTAAATTAGAAGCATCATTTAAATTCCCAATATCAGTAACAACAATAACCGGAGAAGTATTATACGAACCGAAATATCAATCGCGAGGAGCTCCAATACAAATTATTGATCATAACAAACACGCGTGGACACCTGAGGTAACAGTATTTCCACGAGAACGAACCGTGAAATATATCCCCCCGAAATTCGTCGGGGATGTTTTCTATGAAGAGAAATTATTCGATGCTATTCATGCGTTGTGTAAGGATGATCCTGTGTCAGTGTGGTTACTTAGAAGTGATGAAGATCCCGAAATAGGATTTGATCAATTTGTAAGACCAAATGGCGAATTATATCGCGTTGAAGAATTAGATAACAGAATGAGAAAAATCGCTAGTGATTTTTCACCGGAGAGTTTCCATGAAAAACTACTCACGGATAGTTTTACTATTCCATCAGTGGTAGCTCACTTTGCAAGAGAAAAAAACTCATGGCGTCCAACACGAAGTGATTTTCTTGAGGATGTTAAATTGAGTTGCGTCGAATTTGGTCATGGAGGACTGTGGAATACGAAATACTCACGTGATGGTATGATTTCAATTGATATATCCGCGTGTTATCCCGGAAGTTTTCTCGGATATGGGGAATGTGCTGAGTACTTCAAACGATTTGGACACCCCACACATGAAATGACTCGTGTTGCGATTAATGGACCATTACCTGATTTTGATTTAACCGGATTCGCTCGTGTGATATCATTCGAATTAGCGTCAGGATTACATCCGTGTAGTTATGTTTGGCTTGGTAGACACCTATCTGAAAAGGCCTGGATGCCAATAGTGTTACTACGATATATGATTGATTGTGGTATGCTAATATCGTTGATTGTTTCCGAAGCTATTATATGCTATCGAGCTCAGAAAGAAGTTTGGCTACCACAACCCGATCTAGATCGTATAATTGATGAAATACGAAAACAATTTCCAGATTTCAATGAAGAACAAATCATGAATTTGTCTAAGAAGTTATTTGAAATTAAAAGCGGACAAGCAAAAGATTTTGGACGAAGAATAATCGGTAAATTTACACAGGGTGGAAGATACGACAACGCAAAATATTCTTCGCGGTTGATCATAGACATCGCTGAATACGATTTTATTGTAACGGATTTAATGAAACAGGGAAAACTTGTATCCCGTAAGGATGCTTTTCTATCCAATGGTGAGAAAATGGGTACGGTTGTTACCTACTGTGATGGATATAATTCCCAGTACACACATTTGAGAAGTTCAATGCTAGCCTATGCTTCTATTAATCTATTTTCGATGATAAATAGATTTCCTAATACCGCGGTTAGAGTAGCCACTGATTCGATGTATATACACAATAAATACAAATCAGCTGTAGCTAAATTCACAGATCCCGAAGAAAATTGGGGGCGTTGGCGATTTAAAAAGGAGATGCTACATGAGTATTGTGAATCCGCAGATGTTGCCATGGATGAAAAGTACTTAAAGTGTGATGAGATTCAATCAGAATTTTCTAATGCACCACCGGTATCTGATCCAATATGTAGATACAAGACAGTTTATTTAAACGGTTGTGGTGGGTCAGGAAAGACAACTCGTGCAATTGAATTATTTCGTCGGTCAACCATGATTGTGCTAACACCAACTCACAGACTCGCCAGAGAGATGATACAGCGAGTGGTAAATGCCTGTACTTACCATAGTTTCTTTCGATGGAAGGGTGACAAATGGACTCCTGAGCGTATGGGTGATAAATTCATTCCTGAAATCATAATCTGGGATGAAATATGCACAGTGTCATTAGATGTATTACAAACATTTCTCGAGTGGTTGTTAAACAAAAACACAAAAGTCGTCATGTGCGGTGATCACGGCCAACCACCACCATTTGTCGGTGCATCTCCACATGAATGGCTAAGGGGTTTTGTAGACTATTATGAAGAAATTACCACTGATTATAGATCACTTGATGAACGATTACGAGAATTAAAAGCGCTAATTAGATTACAGCCGGATAAAATCCAATGCGAAATAGCGCGTGAAGTGATTTCAGAAACTCCAATGAATGATTTCTGGGAAACATGGAGACCAAATGATTTGATAATTGCAAGTAGAAAAATAGTCAGGGACACACTTCAGATGAAGTTATTTGAATTGCATAAAGAAAAATTTGCAACGCTTCCAGTACCGTTGTGTTATAGGCCATCGGATACACGAAAACAGAACATTGAAGTTGATATTCCAGGACAGAGTGAAAAACAATTTCTCGTATTAAATGATATTGTGCTGGTTGATATCAGCGTCGTCGAAAATGCATTGCGTGCTAATAAATCCCCGTGGACGCTAGGATATGCAGCAACAATACATTCTTCACAGGGATTGACTATATCGGATACAATTGTTTGGATGGTGGATAATCACATCGAATGGTCGAATTTAGTCTATCTCGCAGTATCCAGAGTACAAAAAATAAATCAACTTCGAAGAGTTGTCCTGGATGATAATGACACTACAATGGATGATATTGATATTAGCATCGTTAATAAAAAACTCTCCGGTTACAAACAACAGGACAAAAAAAAAACAGCGAGAATTTGATATTGATGCTAAATTAATAATCACTTTGAAGAAACAACAGAATAATCACTGCGCGAGTTGCAATTGTATAATGCGTTGGCAGTATTCGGATAAGGATCCTCGCCAATTCACCATTGATAGAAAAAATAACAATCTCGGTCATGTCAGAAATAATGTGATGTTGACTTGTCTTGAGTGCAATAGACGCAACGGCGCTAGTTAAGACCATGCGGTGGCAATTGAGTATCCTCGGGAATTACCTGTAGTTGTTGTCGAGTAAATCCTCGTTGAGGGGCAGTTGGATCCAGTTTATAGACTGGAGGTCTACCCGTAGATCGTGTTATACTAGATATCTTGTGTGTAGTAACACTCCAAATAGGATCAGTAGCCCTTTTTCTGCCACCTTCAAGCTCTCCTGGTTCGTATAAGTACCTAACAGTGACATTACTACCAAGGATTGGTTCGGAAACGCTAGCGTTTCTAGGAAAATCTTTTTGTGGTTGTACGGGTATAGACTTCTTTTTAATAGCGTTGCTAGGTTTCATGTTGATTGTTCTAGTAATCTCATTATTCAGTGCGGTAATCACAGCTGGTAACCTTTTGACCCATTCACGGGATCGCTTTTCTTGAATGAATTCTTTTGCGTATTGATATCCAAATAACCGCTCAGCAATCGTCCGATTAAATCGTTCTACAATGGCCTGATCGCGATGTAGCGCAGTATGCCCTCGTCGTATGGTGACATTATGATGTTTCATTGTAGATAACACTGCACCCTGAAATTCCTTGCCAGGATCAACCTGCAATAGATTTGGCCAGTGCAGAGGACCTCGTCGATAAATCCTCTCAAATGCAGAAGCGACTTCAGTGGCTGATTTTGTTTTTAACGGTTCTGCTTCTTTGTATCGACTTGCAATATCAACTACGGTTAACGCATATTTGTAACCACGATCATGTGGCAGAAATAATATATCAGCCTGATGAACTTCATTAGGAACTGTCACATCAAAATGCGAGAATTGAATTTGTTTAGGCGGTGGTAGATAAATTTGCCATAGTGCCTGTTTGGATAACCAATTAGCCGCAGTGGTTTTTTTCACTTTTGCAGCACTAGCGAGTTTATGGACTGCTGATTTACCCCTCCAGTATCCTCTTGGGGAATAATAAATTGATTCCATATTATTAATTACCGGCACCTAACATCAATTTGCTTTTCATAGCCGATTTTATCAAAAATGAAGCCAATTTTTCTTTGAAGGATTTATCAGGAATAGCATTTAACGCATGAATTAATTTCACATCTGCGAGATGCCTGTGTTGCAGATTGCTGCTTTTATAAGCAACATCATGAAGGTGACAGGCCTTATCAATGGCGTTTATTGGTTCTTCACCGGGTCGGGGCTGATTTTGATCATTGAGTCTGCGATATCACCTCCTCGTTTTTTTTAAAATCATCTCCGAATTGTAAAATCTTTGATTTTGTAGAAACAAATCTAAACTTTTTAATACCACATGTTGCACATCTACCAGTAAGTGCTGATCTGTTATTTTTAGTTGTAACCGTCGTCACATCATTTGTGCTAGTACGCGTTTTACACTTCATACAATATAGATCCATAATTTATGTATAGAGATATGGATATAATTGATTTTTCGGCGACTAAAACAAGAGAACCAATTAAGCATCATGCAGCGCTACCAAACTCTATCCGGATGATTATAATCGGGCCATCTGGATCCGGTAAAACGCAATTGTTGCTCAATTTAATAATGAGATGGATGAAGTGGGATAAGTTGTATTTAATTGCCCCTAGCGTAGATGATCAACGATGTTATGAAGTGTTAAAGGATTTTAACGAGAATGCATCAGAAATTAAGGGTGAGAACGCCATTGATTTTATAACCGATATCGATGAAGCACCGAGTATTGATGATATTGATGGAGATATTAACAATTTAGTCGTATACGACGATATAATGTTAGATAAACAAAAAAATCCTGCTAGGATCTTTTCCCGGGGGCGTCACAAAAACACTGACGTGATATATGTCACTCAACGCTACACTCAGGTTCCAAAAGTGATCAGAGATAACTGCAATTTATTGTCTGTATTCAACGGCGTTGATACACATACGTTACGAAATATTTGGCAGACATGGTGCTTTGATATGGACTTCAATCAATTTAAAAATTTCTTTAGTCATGCTCAGTCGACCCCGCATGGATTTGTAACGATAAATTTGCATGACCCTCGGACACGATATCGTATCGGACTGGATCAAATATTCGGTTAAAATCATTTATTATTTTTGTTAACCCAGAACTGAAAGTTCTAGCAGCAGAGAGGGTGGATGACCACATCGTTGCGAGCAAAATTGATTAAAAAATCGTAAAATCTCCGTTTTTGCAAAAATGGAGACTTTTTTTTTGGTTAAATGAGATTTTGTTGGAAGTCTTATATTTTGTTCGAAAACGTAGTCTATAGGCCATATTTTGTTCGAAAACATGATCTGTAAGCCTTATTTTTGCTTGAAAACGTGGTCTGTTCACCCTCTCTGCTGCTTATACTAATGATTGGCACACAAATATTAAAATATACTAATGATTAGCACACAAATATTGAAATATACTATTGATTAGCACACAAATATTAAAATATACTAATGATTAGCACACAAATATTGAAATATACTAATGATTAGCACACAAATATTGAAATATACTAATGATTAGCACACAAATATTGAAATATACTATTGATTAGCACACAAATATTAAAATATACTAATGATTAGCACACAAATATTAAAATATACTAATGATTAGCACACAAATATTGAAATATACTAATGATTAGCACACAAATATTAAAATATACTAATGATTAACACACAAATATTGAAATATACTAATGATTAGCACACAAATATTGAAATATACTAATGATTAACACACAAATATTAAAATATACTAATGATTAGCACACAAATATTAAAATATACTAATGATTAACACACAAATATTAAAATATACTAATGATTAGCACACAAATATTAAAATATACTAATGATTAGCACACAAATATTAAAATATACTAATGATTAGCACACAAATATTGAAATATACTATTGATTAGCACACAAATATTAAAATATACTAATGATTAGCACACAAATGATTTATTTACAGATAAGTGATGAAAGAAGAGACATATGAATGAAAACAAGGTTTATATCCTGGTGAAACATTATTATGATTCAAGTGCAACTTTATCTAGTAAATAATTGTTGTTGTTGTTGTTGCTGTTGTGGGGTTTAATGCCATTTTTCAGCACACGATAGGCTATACATGGCGGCCAGTAATAATGGTGGTGGAAAAGGCCAGGAAAACCCCTGGAAAGAACCAACAATCTACAAGTATGTAGTTACTTTTCACAATAAAACTGTCAATATCATGTGAAACAAGAGTACTAAAGAAGAATTCTCATTTTTAACCAACTTTCATGCTATATCAATCCTCCAATTCCAGGGAGCTAATGTATTTGAGGGCACCATACAAAAACAGAATGCTGTTTGGACAAAAGAACTGGACTGTTTTTATGTCAATGTCTGATAAATTTTGACCGATCAGTTGATGTTTCTACATTTTGTGCAGAAATAAGCAAATTACAAAGGCATGTAGTGCATGAAAGTTGGTGGAAATCAGCAGAGACAATTATGATACTTATTTCAAATGTACATTTACAAAACATTTCTTGTGAAAAGTAATTATATGCACATGGAAATATCTCATGGCATCTTCTGTCTGATACGATAATGTATCAGTTCTGAAAATACCAGTGTCCTGTGGGAAGTGTTCCACTGTCTGACCATATGAAATATCAAATTTTACCATTTGCTGTCTCTGTGATATTTTCTCAAATAACAAGCTGGCAAAAGAAAACAATAACTGTCACATGCAAAATATGAGGCTGAACTTTGGAAATAAATTAAGATTTCCCATCAAAATACAAATCTACATCTACTTGGCCAAGGGCCAAGAAAGTAGCTGTTTTACCCAACACAGCCAAATTTTACCTGATCAGGATGAGACGATGAGTTTTCTTCCAAAGTCTAGTGTAAAAGTTCAGTGTAATGTTATTACACAAGTCCAGTGTAATTTTATCACATAAGTCCACTATAATGTTACCACATAAGTCCACTGTAATATTATCACAGAAGTCCAATGTAATGTTAGCACATAAGTCCAGTATAATATTATCACAGAATATTATCATTATATGTACTTATAAGTAAATTAATGAAATAATTACAATTCACATGTCAGTATGTCTTTTTTTTAAAAAATGGTTAATTTACAATGCATTTTTGGTTCCTGCAAAAACAATGACATTTACAGTACTGTTTGGATTATTTTATATTGGTACTCTCAATTTCTTTGTTGAATTCTAATTGTCTTCTTAGTTGGGAACCATCTACACATGTTGCAAAACTGAAATATGGTATTAATGTCATGAATGCTTGCATCCAAATATTCTGTAGATTCTTAAAGTGAACACAAAAAAAACCAGACTATTAATTTAAACATTGTTTCTTACCTTTTACATTTCTGCCTGTACTGTTTCTCTATTCCCTCTGACCTGATTAAAAATAGAAAAACACAGTAAAGAACATACAGAATACAATTTTTTACAGTTAAAATTTGGGCAAATTAATAGACATTTTTCAGGGTACACGTCACATACATCTCAACTGTGCCTAGACCATCCATATCTCGTTTTCTCAAATGATACAGTAAATTGCCACCCTGCCTTCTTCAGTAAGTTTAAAATGTTGTCAAAAAGAAATGGCGTTACACTACTGATACTTCTTATGGTACTGAATCTATCAAGTTGCGTGGTAGCAACGTTTCTTTTATTCGAATCAAATTCAATGAATTACAAGATGGGAACCACAACTTTACCTTTCTTTATCATTAGTGATCTTAATCATGGGAAAGCATGGAATTACATGTATTTTTAAATGTCTGTATGATCTGGATTTTTAACTTAGCTTAATAATTTTTCAGTAATATAGCAATGATGTCTGCAGTGTTGCAGTTTATAGTGATGTCTAGAACTGGGGCATCATGTCGCAGACAGGTAGCATGATGTCCCACCCAGTCACATTATCCTGACACCAGGCTGACCAGTCCTAACACTAACCTCTTAATGCGGAGATCCAAGTGAGGCAACTGCTTTAGAAGTTTATGGTATGACTTGGCTGGGGTTCGAACCAGCGACCTCTTGCATCCAAGGTGGATACTCCAACAACTTAAACCACCAGAATGGTCATATTAAATGCATCATAATAAGTCAGGGTCCAAAAAGAACCCTAATATTTGGGCAAATTTCCTCTCATAATAGGCTGAGGTAGGTGGAAAAAGGTAGTAGCGTAGGTATAAAAGGAGAAAATAAACAATTTAAAGTTTTTGCATATTTTTCTAGTCAGGTTATTCCAAGGGCAATTTAACTGTTTTTATTTTGCCTCAACACAGAAAATCAATGAGTAATCATGCAAGTTATTGTCATGTTGTTATTTCTAGAAGACAAACTGGTGTTGTGAACAATTTTCTTTTTCACTGATAGAACTGAGTGCCTTTGAAAGTGAAGTGGGTGTTGTGAACAATTGTCTTTTCACTGACAGAACTGAATGCCATTGGAAGTGAAGTGGGTCTTGTGAACAATTTTCTTTTTCGCTGATAGAACTGAGTGCCTTTTGGAAGTGGCAGTTTTTGTACATTGTTAAGCAAATATGACTGATTCGGTTGTTAGTCATCTCTACTTCCACACTTATACTTATTCTATATAAGATTTCCCTCGCTGGAGTTAATTGGACATTTCTTTAATTTTGAAAATAAGATCATTATGACTTCCAAAACATAATTTAACAAATAAAATACACTCTGTTAAATATTAAGACTTACTTGAAAATAAATGACCAGTATGTGACTGGGTCAAGGTTTTATTACAATCCATGTTGGAGGTGCTCAGTGACATGGAGATGTGAGATCTATTAATAATAATAATACCAACAACAATGACAACAATAAAGTCTGGAGAAAAAAAAACATACCTCCTCAAATAGACAATGTCATCTGGATCACACGTAATCTTGTGTGCATGCTTGTGGCTGTCAATCACTCGAGCCTTGTCCCTTTTCCGCAATGGCAGCTTCTCCATAGGGCAATCTGCATATCAAGTTGAATAATTATTACCATATATGTATGCACTTTAAGACCCAAAGAGTATTAATACAATATGTCTGCACAGTATGATCCCCCAAAAATATTATTATCACATATGCATGCACAGTAAGACCTCAAGAGTATTATTACCATATATGTATGCACAGTAAGACCTCAAGAGTATTATTACCATATATGTATGCACAGTAAGACCTCAAGAGTATTATTACCATATATGTATGCATATTAAGATCCCCCAAGAATATTATTACCATATACGCATGCACATTAAGATCCCCAAAAGTATTAGTACCATCTTAATGTGCATGCATATATGGTAATAATACTATTGGTGGATCTTACAGTGCATGCATATATGGTAATAATACTCTTGGGGGATCTTACTGTGCATGCATAATGCACATTAAGATCCCCCAAGAGTATTATTACCATATATGCATGCACTGTAAGATCCCGCAAGAGTATTATTACCATATATGCATGCACTGTAAGATCCCGCAAGAGTATTATTACCATATATGCATGCACTGTAAGATCCCGCAAGAGTATTATTACCATATATGCATGCACTGTAAGATCCCGCAAGAGTATTATTACCATATATGCATGCACTGTAAGATCCCGCAAGAGTATTATTACCATATATGCATGCACTGTAAGATCCCGCAAGAGTATTATTACCATATATGCATGCACTGTAAGATCCCCCAAGAGTATTATTACCATATATACATGCACATTAAGATCCCCAAGAGTATTATTATCATATATGCATGCACAGTAAATATTAAATAAATACCCAGATTAACCATTTTCCCATTCAATATTTTCAGTCATTAAAAAAGTATAACTACATGTATAGCCATTCACCCATTCAACATTTTCTGTCATTAAAACAGTGAAATGATAACCATTCTCCCATTCAATATTTTCTGTTACAGTGGAATCTGTCTTGAAATATCACCCCTTCTGCCAAAAAATAATGGTTTCTCAAGACAGGTGGTGTCTCATACCTTCTGTCAAAAAATAATGGTCTCTAAAGACATGTGGTATCTCATAACAGGTCATAACACTATATAATCAATAAATATGTGCACTGAGATTCTGGTCTCCCAAAACAGGCGGTCTCTCATAGCAGTGGTTTTCTACAATTACAAAGTGTAATGATAACCATTCTTCCATTTCAAATTTTCTGTCATTAAATAGTCTATAATTATATCATTAAAAATGTGTTTTATAATTATAACCATTCTTCTACTGACAGTATTGTCCGATTACATTTAAGTTCATATACATAATAAGATACAAGATCCTGTTGACATCAAAATTTGTTTTGCTCTAGACTTAAATATACATTTGTCCAGTGAATACCATTATATATTCCATATAAACAAAACTGGGCAACTCTCATGTTCTGTACCAACCTATAATAGAATAACAAAATTATTCTAAATGAGTTGATTATCACAGTGATCACATGCTCCACCTGTGACCCAGACAGAATTACCCTGGGATTAGTCGGTCTAATTATTTAGACCAGGAAATACATTGTCAAAGTGATGACAGAGTTGAAAAGAAGATCCATGGTCAAAGCTGTAATCGAACACAGTTCCAAAACAAACTATCGAATACTTTAACATGCAGTAATCAGATTTGGCATTAATAAATTTGTCAATGTTGTGACTGCAACTCTGACAATGCTTTCAAATCATGTGTTGTTATGCCACACAACACCCCACCAAACCAAACATAGATCTCATCCTGAATAGTTTTATATTCTGCAAACCACAAAAAAAATTACCCGACCAACAAAAATTGTTTTTTTTTATCCAGTTTTATTGAAACTATCTGTTTTTTGGCAATTCTGCACACAAAACTCTTAGAAATATGATGATTGTGATACATGGTATTTTTAAAAAGAAATTTTTTAGCTGAAAAGGAAATAAATGTTTTATTTTATTTACATGATGTTAAGACAATTTAAAATCCTTTAGCCCCAACTTTGATTCTCTCATTATTTTTCTTCTCTTTCTTTGTTATTCTCACAGTTCAATTTCATACATATAAGAATGTCTTCAACAATGTAGATGTTATATAAAATCTGCTTTGGAAGCAAACATTTTCCTTAATGCACAGATAATGCAGTGACCAGCATGCCATATCTATAAGTGAAACTCTTTAGTGCAGGCTGGCTGAGGTCATTAACAGTAAATCCCACCAATTTGACTGATACCACATCCACTTTGCAGTGTTGGTCAGATGCAATTTATTGAGAATATGTAGGGTGCAGAGATGTTTTTGTGATAAGTTGTGCGAACTCCATCAGGATGTTTGCAGCAGTGTTGGAGGAGTTTTTCTTAATCAAGTAAACTCTTTCTGCATCCCTGTTGCTATACACATAAATACTAGAAGATATATTTAGATACATGGAGAAAATAAAAAGTTGTATTAGTTCATGTTTAGGCATATTCATTGATCAGGCATATTCATATTGATTTCTCCTCATTCTCATTGTCTTTATCAAACTGTATCATGTTATTTTTGTTCATTTTTTTTTAAAAACCTTTCACAACATATATTAATTGGTTTTCTGATCTACAGAAGACAATTTATTCAGAACTGGGGGCAAACTTTGGGTGTTTATAATTTTAATTGAATGTAAAACTCCTGAGAGGCTAGCTTTCAGATTTGTTCAATATGTACAAACTTGAAAGCGGGATGGGGTTGCAAACTGTTCAGTTATACACACGTATTCTAAAACTGATCTAACTAAATTTCAAAAAGATAATTATTTTCCGTTTATGGGCAAGATGTTTTAGTATTGTCTTAATAGGCCTCAATTACAATTTTCTTTCTTGAAAATGAACAACTCTGAGAATTAAATATATATATTTTTTAGGCTGGAATTGCATGCCAAATTTTCATGCCTGCTAAATAAAACACTAATGAGTAATGTCATTTTTGTAGTTTCTTGATATCCTGCCGAGTCATGGGCTATTCTGCTGCATCCGCAGACATGCAAAGAGATGAACTTCTAAATTAAAAGGTTAATAAGTATCTTCAATTAAACGAAGCTATATAAACACCTTCAATTTTCATATATTTTTTTTATTTGTTTCATTAAAGAAACTATGTTCAACTTAATATGCTTATAGCATTCATGAATCATGGCTTCCATTGCATTCCATGCAACGAAAACATATCTTGAAACTGTGTGAAAATCTGAATTTATTAGAAAAAAGACATCAGAATCAGTAAAGTCGGACTAAAAAAAATGTGACTTAAAGTTGTAGAAAAGTGTCTATATGGGCTGACAAGTGAGATATTCCCGAAAATTTGACTTATGTTTTCAAAACAGCTAATGTTAAAAATAAAGGTTAATTCGCCGGATTGGATTTAAGCAATGGTCATCTGTGAGTTATGCGTTGATACGTTACTGTATTTTGAATGGATGTGTGTAGTTTTTCAGCCTTCTTCGATTTTGAAGCGATAAAAGACGCGTGAGAAAAATTGAATCAAGCGGATGGTTGAGGTCACGCTTTCACTTCTTGTGTCCATTTATGGTACCGATAAGGTCATTTAGTATTATCAGAGATTTCATCGTACGTTATTGATAAAACATCAGATTCGTGTGATGAGACAGAATCTGTATACATCGAAATCAGATGACACATCCAGACCCTTACCTAAAATGAGTGCCATTTGTCCACAGATACAGTAGTATACATATAACGGCTTTTCTCCTTGATATTCTTCTTGATCTTTTGTGTCTGTGCATACTACACTTCGAGATACAACTTTAGGCATCTTAGAAAAACAATTGGTCGATATCTAGCGATCTTCGAGTAAGTGTATTTGTTTACAACGTCATCAATTTATGTGTCTGTAAGGTCACTCGACGCCAGTTAAAAGTTGCAGTACCGGAACAGTAAAATACGATAACAACTGTCAGTCCTATAAATATCAATCCTCAACATAAAAAAACAAAAACACAAAAAATAAAACAATACCAACAACAACAACTAATAATAATAATAATAATAATAATAATAATAATAATAATAATAATAATAATAATTTGAGTCCATTTGTGCTTTTAAATCTGAATATTAATATGAACACTAATTGGGAGACAGAGACCCTATTTAATAAGGTTTTGCAGCATGTTAGTATTTAAAGTCCTTTTCATTAAATTTACTTTTCTTGAGGATATGCTTGCAGTGTGTGCCATATGAATTAACCACAATTCTCCATTCTCAAATGGTCATTTTTAGACAAAATCAGAATACAAACTAAATGCAATTATATATACCTAACTTAATGTAGCCCATATCAGTTAGAATGGCTTCCCAACTGAATACCTAAGACAAAATTTCTCCTGTTTATATTGATGCAAGGTTTCTAATCTTTTCTTGGGATTCCAAAACTGTATATATGTTGTTATACTGAATCATGTTTAGATTATATAGACACAGACCAAGACAAATTTGTATTACATTATAAGAAACAGATCTTATTGGAGTTATTCCTCAATAATATAACAATTTATTTCAATAATAAGACATACATTCGTATATTTTTGTTCTAGTTATCACATCATGTCTCTATGTCAAAACTGCATACCCCTCTTCCCATTTATAATTAATATTTTAATAATCAGTGCATGAAAATCATTTCATATGAATTCATACATATATATATATATATATATATATATATATATATATATATATATATATATATATATATATATATATATATATATATATATTGCCCAAAGGGAGGAAACTCAATCAAAACTACATGCAAGCTACATAAGCAAACATTTAGTGTAACCAAATGCTAGAAGATAAAAAACTAAAACACAAAGACATGCATCTGGTTTTGGCAGCAGCAACAACTTATTTTCTAGTGTTCGCATATAGAATATTTATAAATAAAGGTCAAAGAGCAGGTCTTTAAGAAGGATTTAAAATTGTTAAGTTTCAGAAGATGCTACAAATTGTAAGGGAGAGAAATTCATACCATAGATGTGCATACCTAACTTATTGTAGCCCATATCAGCTAGTATGGCTTACCAATTGAATACCTAACTTATTGTAGTCCATATCAGTTAGTATGGCTTACCAATTGAATACATAACTCACTGTAACACTTATCATTAGTATGGCTTACCAATTGAATATATAACTCACTAAAACGCATGTCAGTTAGAATGGGTAATCATTTGAATAGCTAACTTACTGAAGCCCCTATCGGCTAGTATGGCATACCAATTGAATACCTAAGTGACTGAAGCTCATATCAGCTAGTATGGCTAACCAAATGAATACATAAGTTACAGTAGCCCAAATCAGTTTGCATGGCTTACCAATCTAAATACATAACTCACTGTAATGCATATCAGTTAGAGTGGGTTCCCAATTGAATACCTAACTTACTGCAGCCCATATCAGATAATATATGTTGCCAATTGAATACCTAACTTACTGTAGCCCCTATCAGATAGTTTAGCTTACAAATTGAATACATAATATACTGTAGCTCAAATCAGTTAATATGGCTTGCCTATTTAATATCCAACTTATTGTAGCCCATATCAGCTAGTATGGCATACCAAATGAATACCTAACTTACTGTAGTTCATATCAGCTAGTATGGCTTACTAACTGAATACATAACTTACTGTAGTCCATATAGGTAAGTATGGCTTACCAATTGAATACCTAACTTATTCTAGTCCATATCAGTTTGTATGGCTTACCAAGTGAATACCTAACTTACTGTAGTCCATATCAGTTAGTATGGCTTACCAATTGAATACCTACCGTAACTTATTCTAGTCCATATCAGTTTGTATGGCTTACCAAGTGAATGCCTAAATGACTGTTGCTGAATAATAATTAATATGGTAATAATAATAATAATAATAATAATAATAATAATAATAATAATAATGACATTATTTAGAGAAAATAACTCAGTTACATAACTAATCTACCTTGAGGCCTTCTATCTGTTATGTACAATATATACAGTACATACAACATGATGTGAAGAGTCTGGCTTGACACACACTATATTGAATGATTTTAAAAATCAAAGTGTCAAGCCTGGAACATATGCACAGGCGTCTGTGAACACATAGACATATAAAAAATATCATCCTGCATTGAAACCTTTAACTGTGAAATTGATGCAAAACTACAGAAAAGCAGGGTGGTATTTATTTTATCAGAACTGTTCAATTGTTTAATGATTTCATCCAATTGAGACATTGATTATGAAAATAAATGCTAGGAGCCTGTTTTATGTCTCTGGAAATGATGTTCTGTACCAGTCGATCAGTGTATTGAAAACTTTGTTTTAAACAATTCCTTCTTTGACCTTGGTATAATGTAATTTTTCTTCTTATGGACCTTAAATTTGGAGTACCATCAGCATCTCTGGTGAAAAATATTGCCTAAATAAACAGGAATGGCTTTTCTGTAGTATTGTTAAAATCTTTAAATTATTCATTGCATCCTGGAAATAATCTATACATTGATCTAGAATTAAATGGCAATCCCTCTTTTGGAAAAAGTGTCGTTATATTTGAATTAGAGGTATTACCCCAAATTACATTATAATAGTTCAGATATGGCTGAATATAACTTTTATAAATGATGACCCTATACTGAAGAGGAATGTATGTTTTGATTTTATTCAGTAGCCATAGATAAGACATAACCTTTTTCAAACACATGTTTAATGAGAATAGACCAAACACATGTTTAATGAGAATAGACCAAACACATGTTTAATGAGAATAGACCAAACACATGTTTAATGAGAATAGACCAAACACATGTTTAATGAGAATAGACCAAACACATGTTTAATGAGAATAGACCAAACACATGTTTAATGAGAATAGACCAAACACATGTTTAAAGAGAATAGACCAAGTAAGATTGTTATCTGTTATTACACCAATAATTTCATCATGTGGCCATACTAAGCCTCACATTGTCACATAGAACCTGGAGTTTGTTGCTATCTATCTTTGTTCATTTTTGTTGCACTGTAACTAGTAGCACTTTCGTTTTTTCCATATTTAGGATCACAGTTTTTCTCGCACCATAATTTAAGTCTGTTGAGATAATCTTGTAAGTTATTTTCAAGTACCATTTTGGTTTTACCAATCTCAGACAGTGTAGTATCATCTGTATAGAGGTCAGTGGAAGAAACTGAAGTTCTATCTTAAGAGGTAAGTCATTGATAAATTGAATGAATAACAGAGGTCTGAAGATTGAGTCCTGTGGTATTCCAAAATTAATATTTTTACTTTGAGAAACCTAACCATCAAAAGATACTTTTTGCACTCTATTGGTTAAGTAAGAAAACCAGTTTTCGAAGTTTTCACTGCATTGATAAATTTTTAGTTTTTCAAGTAAACTTTCATGGTCTACAAGATCAAAAGCTTTATGCAAGTCAACCATAATTGTGCCTACCATTTCTCCTTTATCTAATATTTTCAGCCACTTATCAATTCAAGGTACAAGCGCAGTTTCACAGGAGTGATTCTGGTGAATGCTTTGTTTGTTTGTTTGATAAGGAATTTTAACTTTGCTTTAAGAAGTTTTCAGTCATATCGCTACAATGTCTGCAGTGAGGCATAGTGATGTCTAGCACTGGGACATCATGCCGCAGACATGTAGTATGATGTCCCACCCAGTCACATTATCCTGAGACCATGTCGACCAGTCCTAACACTAACCTCTTAATGCTGAGTATCAAGCGAGGCAGCTGTTAGTACCATTTTTGTAAGTCTTTGGTATGACTCTGCCAGGGATCGAACCCTTAACCTCCCCCTTCTGTGGCGGATGCTCCAACCAGTAGGCAACCGCACTGGTGAATGCCAGACTGATTATCATGAATAAGATCATAAGTGTTCAAATAGTCAAGAAATGAACCATGTTTTTCTACTACATGTAATTTGGAAAGACAAGAAAGGATAGAGATGGGTTGGTAGTTATTTAGATCTTTTTTCCCCCAATTTATGCAATGGTGTTTCTTTGGCAGTTTTCCTTGTTTGTGAAAATTTATTAGACCTAATACTTTCATTGCACATCAAAGCTGTACTCTCTACAATTGCAGATGCACCTACCTTTAGTAGCCTTGGTCCAGTCATATCAAGTCCTGTAGCTTTATAATCATCCATTGTTTAAATATATTTCAAACACAAATTCAGGATTCATTCCAGGAATTTCAAACTTTACATTGTTTGGCAGTTGCTAATTGCATCATCTGAAAACGACCTATACCTTTTATGTTGCCTGTAGGAAGTCACACCTCATAAAACTGCACCAGCCAGGTATATTTTAATGACTTCCATTTTCACAGCAGGTTATCTCCACTTAGTCAGATTATTTCACTACCATCATGCAGTAAATTATACACTTTGATAACTTTATGATGCTAAATATTTTGTTATATAATTTGTTGTCTAGATTTGTGTAACTATTGAGACATGATTTTACTTTATTTTTTAAATATTTTTATTCTTGGCTGTAAATTGTACAGAATATCTTTTGTTAAACTTTGCTTTTATGACCTGTGTCTGTTAAGAGTGAAAACTACATAGCATCTATATATAGATGTTCAATTATGTGTTGATAAATATTGTTAATAATCTTAATAATAAGACTTAATGGCACCTAGTCTCACTAGGTTAGACATCAGTCACTTAGACTACATAGTCCCACTAGGTTAATCGCCAGTCACAAACTACATAGTCCCACTGTGTTAGGGACGAGTCATATAGAGTACATAGTTCCACTAGGTTAGACATCAGTCACTTAGACTACATAGTCCCACTGGGTTAGAGGCCAGTCATTGAGACTACATAGTCTCAATGGGTATTGAAACCAGTCACTTACACTACATTATAAAGTTCCAGTGGGTTAGAGATCAGTTACTTAGACTACATAGTCCAACTATGTTAGAGACCAGTCACTCAGACTATATGATCTCAGTGGGTTCAAAAACAGTCACATAGATTACATGATCTCACTGGGTTAGAGATCAGTTGCTTAGACTATAAAGTCAAACTGGATTAGAGACCAGTCACTTAGACTATAAAGTCACACTGGATTAGAGACCAGTCACTTAGACTATAAAGTCACACTGGATTAGAGACCAGTCACTTAGACTATAAAGTCACACTGGGTTAGAGACCAGTCACTTAGACTACATAGTGTCACTGGGTTAGCTACCAGTCACTTAGACAACATAGTGTCACTGGGTTAGCTACCAGTCACTGAGATTGTAGTACAAGTCACATAGGTAAAGTATGTGTATTTACTCATTTTAAAATAAATATAAGTTTTTCTCTTAAAATTTGACACTAATTTTCTTTAACTAAAATCAGATCAATCCTGATTATTGAATAATCTACACCTTAGATGTCACCAAGAAACTTCTGGGCGAAAATTATCTAATGCTATGGACTTTTAAAATGGTAGACATGTACTAAACTTGGGTCTAAATATGAGCATGTTAAGTGGAATCGTCACGATCAAGGGTAGTATGAATTTGTTCAACAATATGCATTAACTTTCAATGACATCACAGCATGCAACATTCACTCTGGATTGTACTGGATCACACTGTTAGGTCAATTTTGTCCAAAAATGTCTTAAGTACTTTAACGTTGATTTTGCCATATTCACCTCTTGGGGAGTCTAAATAGTGACCTTCCAAAGGAATATGAATGTATATGAATCCAAATGAATAGAATACTTGCCACTTAAAGGTATTTAGAATCATATTCTGTAAAATGACACCGATTGCTGAAATAATAGGTGTTGAATGCATACATGACCTATGTGACTTTTACTATACATGATCTCACTGGGTTTGAGACCAGTCACTTTGACTACACGATCTCACTGGGTTAGAGACCAGTCACTTTGAATACAGGATCTCACTGGGTTAGAGACAAGTCACTTTAGCTACACGATCTCACTGGGTTACAGACCAGTCTCTTGAACTACATGAGCTCACTGGGTTAGAGACCAGTCACTTTGACCACATATCACTGGGTTAGAGACTACATGATCTCACTGGATTAGAGACCTGTCACTTTGACTACATGATGTCACTGGGTTAGAGACTACATGATCTCACTGGGTTAGAGACCAGTTAGTTTGACTACATGATCTCACTGGGTCAGAGACAATTCACTTAAGACAACATGATCTCACTGGATTAGAGACCAGTAAATAGTACTAAGCGGACATATCTTAATTGTAAAATTCAGACAATGATACAGTGCATACTAAAGGAAATGGAGATCATTTTATTAAGAGATAATGAATGTTATAAAAATGGAGATCATTTTATTTAGAAATAATGCATGTTATAAGAATGGAGATCATTTTATTAAGAGATAATGCATGTTATAAAAATGGAGATCATTTTATTAAGAGATAATGCATGTTATAAAAATGGAGATCATTTTATTAAGATATAATGCATGTTATAAAAATGGAGATCATTTTATTAAGAGATAATGCATGTTATAAAAATGGAGATCATTTTATTAAGAGATAATGCATGTTATAAAAATGGAGATCATTTCATTAAGATATAATGCATGTTATAAGAATGGAGATCATTTTTAAATTACCTATAGTGCATACTAAATTACCTATAGTGCATACTAACAGAATGGATATCAGTTTATTATATATAATATTAATGCAAACTATAAAAGAATGGAGATTGTTTAGTTTATTAAAAATGCTGCAGTGGCACTGAGTAGCTGAGTGGTCTAAAGCTCTTTCTGTAATGGATCACTGCCATCTCACCTGTCTGTGTAGGTTCGAGTCTCAGATTTGGCTAATGTGGGTATGTGGAAAAAGCTTGCCAGTAGATTCTTCCAAGGTTTACCCGTGTTGTTCCTCCACCACTAATACTGACCACCATGTATAGCCTATATTATGTTGAAAAATGGCATTAAACCCTAGAACAAAAACAAATGCTGGATATTGTTCAGTTTATTACATATAATTCATACAAAAAGAATGGAAATCATTCAATTTATAATGTATAATGCATATTAATGAATTGAGATTGTTTAATTAATAAAGCATAATGCATAATAAAAGAACAGAGATGGTTTTATTTATTACATATCACACATACTTAAAGAATGGATACCATTTTATTACATCTATAAAATTTGAGCCCATCAGTTTAAAATAAATCAGCCTACAATTCCTTAATTCTTTCTACACAGCAGGTTTATTAATTTGCTTGAAGACAGCACTCCATTGCAATGTTTAACCAGCACTTCCTGATACTGCCATGTTTCTAATATCACATCGATTGAAGTCAATTTGATTGTAACAAATGGGAGTAGCATGAGGGCACATTACAAACATGTATCCCATGTGTGAGTACTGTAAGTAATCTGACTGTATTCTTATTTGAAAACAACATTTTACTTATCTGCAATGATTATTAAAAATAAAATCTGTTATATGTTATGAAAGACATAAAATCAGATGATTAAAAACTAGTCAAAATTATAAGGTAATGAAATGTGATTCAACAACACTGGTTGTAGGTCTACTCAAATTAGTAATAAAAAGCATCCTTGAGAATTGGCCTACTCACACTACCTAATAATACATCCAAAGTTATAGGTCTACTCACACAAATTAATAAAACCTCCCCAGTTATAGGTCTATTCACACTAATTAGTAAAGCCTCTGGTTACAGATAGTGAAGGGAATCAGTCAGAAATTCATAATCAATAATTGGTTCCCCTTAACCAACTGATCATCGATTATAATCAGTTACTAAGAGCATATTTTAATTTTTGTTCAACATTACATCTTTGATTAAGAGTTCAATATGTCTATAAATGTACAGGAGCATACTCTTTTAATGACATGTATACTTTAACCTGACAATAACATTACATTATGTGTTACTTTTGTTCTACAACTATGTTAAATGAATGAAACTTATTATGGCTAATCAGTCATATTTAACTGAAATACTGCTACAATCCTCCAAAATTCTTTCATTCACATGTGATGTGTCTATAATTTAAAGTATAGAAGGACAGGTTTTTCTTGTTTGTTGTTGTTTATAAATACTACAAAAGTCGTTGCAATTTAACTGAAACAAATCAACAAAATGTGTTAAAATTTATTAACTCAACAATTTAACTTGACCATGTAATAATGACTATATATTCCTAATTATGAATCGCAAGGTATTTTAATTTGTAGTTGTGACGGGATTGATAAATTTCTGGTCAACTTTAGTGGCTGGACGTTTTAATAACATTTGTGCTTTGCATACACCTAAAAAGTAGTATCCCTTTACACACACTCGATTATGGAGTTCACAATCGATTATCTTATTGGTTTGCTCAACCAACTGATGATCAATTATAATCAATAATCGAAACAATACTAATTAACATGATGTCTGCACTGCTCATTACTTGGGAGCTTTTGAAGCTTTGAGTCCGCTAGAATGATGTATCCACCTGCTGACTGATGATTCTTGAAGAATGAAGCCTGCAATCATGTGGATTATTAGATAGATAAAGATCGCTCATGGATGCAAACCTGCAGTCTTGATTCTAAAGAAAAGTCAACAAACTTTCTAACCCTTCCTCAGCAATTATCAATTTCTTCCAAAAGATTCTTTCAGGAATGAAACAGAGCTTGTACAAATGTCATGTCTATATCTGTTCACACTGTCAGCCTCCATGCAATGTGGAAATGAATATAATCCTATCATTAGGCTGTAAATTGTACTCCAACTCTCCCTAGAACAAAGCAAAGAAAATGTTACAGCAAGGTACTGTACAGGACATTAGCCTATCTTGGCAACTGTATGTTAACTTTTGAAAACGTTTGTCAAGGGAAATGACTCTTACAGAAAATTAGAGAAACTGAAACATTGACTAAACTTAGATAGCTATTAGAAAAATATGTAGCTGCATACAACATAGACTCCGATCTTTTATCATATAATGTGCCAGCAGATCATGGTATTTGTAGTACTGATCACTCCCAACAAAATGTAGAGAGACAGATCTGTCAGTGCATTATGTGAGAGCAGGTCTGGGTCATTGCAATTTGCAGTTTTGGTTGACTTAAAATCAAACATATGTGGTATGTCATTTTCCATTATATAGCATTTTGATCAAGACCCCATGGATTTTTCTGACTGTATTTAGGATAAAGTCAAATGAGGACATAATTATAGATCGATAAATCTGGCTATGCAGATTTATGGAAAAACTGGCTTTGATCAATGCACACTGTAACTAAAATGTTAAAACAAAATATGATACAATATCTAAGTTCAGCTTTTGCAAATTTACAAAATTTGTGATGCCAATAATTGTTTAAATTTCTAAAAGTAAGTGGAGACAAATGAAATGTAGTGATCATTTTATCAAAAAAAAAGAAAGAAAATAAAACTACACAGAAAAGACAACATATACAAAAAAATCTGAAACACATCTATATGTGACAAAGTCCAGGAAGGAAATGAGAACATAAGAGCTCTTCTAAGTTGCATAGCTTTCTTGGAAGTCATTCAAAACTGAATGAGGTAGTACTGCATGTTTGTTTGTTTGTTTGATTAGGATTTTTAACGTAGCTTTAACAATTTTTCAGTCATATCGCTACGATGTCTGCTGTGAGGCAGTTTAAAGTGATGTCTAGCACTGAGGCATCATGCCGCAGACATGTAGCATGATGTCCCACCCAATCACATTATCCTGACACCAGGCCGACCAGTCCTAACACTAACCTCTTAATGCTGAGCGTCAAGCGAGGCAGCTGTTAGTACCATTTTTGTAAGTCTTTGGTATGACTCAGCCGGGGATCGAACCCACGACCTCCCGCTTCCGAGGCGAACGCTCTAACCACTAGGCCACCGGAGCGGTTAGTACTGCATGTATTATGTACTTTATTATAAGGTGGCCCTACCATAAGGTGTGTAACTCTATAACTCCCATGGACTGCATTAGAGTGAGGGAGTGTAATGTATGAAAGCAAGAATCAATTCTCAGACCGTTTACCAATCTGAACACCGCTCCGGTGGCCTAGTGGTTAGAGCGTCCGCCCCGGAAGCGGGAGGTCGTGGGTTCGATCCCCGGCCGAGTCATACCAAAGACTTACAAAAATGGTACTAACAGCTGCCTCGCTTGACGCTCAGCATTAAAGAGGTTAGTGTTAGGACTGGTCGGCCTGGTGTCAGGATAATGTGACTGGGTGGGACATCATGCTACATGTCTGCGGCATGATGTCTCAGTGCTAGACATCACTATAAACTGCCTCACTGCAGACATCGTAGCGATATGACTGAAAAATTGTTAAAGCTACGTTAAAAATCCTAATCAAACAAACAAACAAAAACCAATCTGAACACTTACCATCAATTCCCAGTCTGTGTCATTTACTAATACCAATATGCCTGGCCGACTGAAGCAAATGAAGAAAAAAAATAGCTGATTTTAATATGAACTACCTCAGCATGTGATCATAATAAGATATTGTTATTTAGTTTGCATGATGTGTTAGTCTTTTTAACTGACAAATGTCAAAACAGCTCTGACATTATTGACCATATTGGATACCAGATCAGCACTATTATAATTTAAGACCAACTGGACATGACAAGAAACTTTATGTGAAAACTATATGGTGATATGACTTTCTATTTAGGAAGTCATATCACCATGTAGTTTTCACATGAAGGTTTCTAGTCATGTCTAGTTGCATAGCTGCCAAAATTTGGCGTGAATTTCTCAACTTTTCCAGCAAACTTAAACGACCTTTTGTTCAGATATACCTGGAAGAAATCGATAGGAATATGATTTATTTTCTCAAAAATCGTGAACATAAACATTCATCATATCTTCATTTCCTCTGACAGAAGAGACCTCAAGTTGATATGACCGTCCATTCAGGAGGAATAACAATAACAAGATTTTCAAGATGGCCACTACAGCTGCACCATTTTCATGTATGACCGAAATGACCATGGGAAAATTTCATGGCAATCTTTGAAGTAGTAGGAGGACTTGAAATAACAAACTTGTGCTAATGGACAGCGGTCAGACAATGGATAACAGGCCATCCCAGTAGAGCAAAAAATCGCAGCATATATAAAACCCCAATTAATTTATCAATAAAGCTAAGTTGTCAATGCTGAAAGTTAGTAAAAATATACATGACACACTGTGACAGCACATCTATGAAATCATAAAATAAAATGATCAGCTGATATAACTTCAACAAAGGCAGTTATGTCTTAAGTTTACAGGCAATAAAAGCATAATGACATTCAAAAAATGAAAAAATGGACAATTCTTTGATATCAAAATATTTTCTGGTCCAATCAAACTAACAGGATAAAAGATCAAAGCATATTACACTGTATTTCCCTGCAAAAAGAGTTCTGGCCTTTCCTTCAAGATGTTATCCCGTATCCATGGCAATAACTCCTGTATTCTCCCTAAAAAGATTAAGGTTTGAAGATAAAAATAGAAAACTACTATTGGTGAAAATTATCATTTAAGCTTCAACAATGAACTAATAAAGAATAGAAAATAAAAACTCTAGGAAGATAACGCCTTCTGAAAATGCGCAAACAACAATTCCCAAACTCTAAAGGCAAAGTGGTTAAAATTCTGTAAAATGCGTATACTAAGATAATGGTAAAATATGCTAAATCCTATTAACCTAAAGCCATTGAGAATTCTTGTTATATCTAATTATCAGTATTATTAATTGCCATTAATTTTCATTTTTGAATAATCATACAAGACATTGCATGTGGCATGAGCAGTAGTAATTAAATGACTTTTATATTTGAGACACAATAATACATATACATGTACCACCATGTTGGCCAATTCTGCAAATCAGTTTGTTTGTTTGTTTGTTTGATTAGGATTTTTAACGTAGCTTTAACAGTTTTTCAGTCATATCGCTACGATGTCTGCTGTGTGGCAGTTTATAGTGATGTCTAGCACTGAGGCATCATGCCGCAGACATGTAGCATGATGTCCCACCCAGTCACATTATCCTGACACCAGGCCGACCAGTCCTAACACTAACCTCTTAATGCTGAGCGTCAAGCGAGGCAGCTGTTAGTACCATTTTTGTAAGTCTTTGGTATGACTCGGCCGGGGATCGAATCCACAACCTCCCGCTTCCGCGGCGAATGCTCTTACCACTAGGCCACCGGAGTGGTTCTGCAAATCAGGTAAATCGGCGAAACGATACATTTCTGTAAATATTAGATCATGTGTTACTTTGTGTCAAAAATCCATTTTCTATCAAGAAAGAACATCCATACTTTAAATAAGAAAATTGATATTCATAAAGTGTATAAATATATCCTACATAATGACTTGAAATGTAATATCTAAATAACACAAAGAAGCACTCCATGACCTTCAAATCTGTAACCCAGAAAATCATAGTTACTATGTATCTTTAAGAATCATACAAATAAATACATTATTTACAAGATGGAAAGGTATACCTTAAAACAATTCTCCATCTTAATCCATGTTCCAATTTTGCAGGAAGCTGTCCCACATGTATAAAATCATCTGGTACCCAACAAGTCAACTTGCTGTTATAACGGGAATTTCAAGAAATTCCCTATTGTATGGTCTGTTTTTAAACTCAATTTTTCCCGTAAACAAGATTAAAATTTTTCCCGTAAACAAGACATTGTAAACACATTAGATCCTATTTATTGTTGTTTCTCTTCCACATAATAGCTTTTAGATCCTATTTATTGTTGTTTCTCTTCCACATAATAGCTTTGTTTATATAAAATGTTGAACCCGAATAATTTT
This sequence comes from Unio pictorum, assembly GCA_030141615.1. Taxonomy (NCBI): domain Eukaryota; kingdom Metazoa; phylum Mollusca; class Bivalvia; order Unionida; family Unionidae; genus Unio; species Unio pictorum. The sequence continues at coordinate 175,759 of JARLTB010000029.1, read as the reverse complement.
TTTTACAAGATCAGTTAATTTACTTAATCTCTCTTGCCATTTATTGGCATTGTTACATTGTATTTTGTAAACCTAGCTATAAACCAGACAGAATTACTTGACAGAACTGCTGAAGAAACAGTTCAAAGTAATGTCTTTCATAGATACAGCGAGATAGATAAACATTAGATTTTTTCAAAGCTGTGCACAGAATGGGCCGACATATTCATGAAAACATAGGGTTGGTATCCTGGGTGTCGAAAACTAAAACTTTTATTTTAAATAGAATATTCTAGTGACAATTGCCTCTTTCCAAATGGTAGGTATTGCAATATTTTATTTTCATCAATCAGTCGAATTCAGTAAGTGTGTTGCTTAAAAAATGGAGACAATAACATTATGTGTGCAGAAATACCGAACAGAATTGTATAATGAATGAGATCCTGATCTTGTTACTGAAACTCCTAACTTTTGGGTAATAAGTACAATCTGTTTTGACACAATCTTGACCCCAACTTTCAAGATCTTATTAAGAACAGTGTAAAAATGTTTCAAATATACAGAACAAATTTAAAGACCTACTAATGTTTCCTCCTTTATATATATTGTCAGCATTTTTTATGTTTTCTAATTTCATAGTGTTTTTGTTGTTGTTGTAGTTGTCCCATTATACATGATGCAAAGTGTTCAGAGTTTGTAAAGATTAGGTGCTATACAAGGTCCTCATTATTATAATTCTTTATTATGTAGATAAAACTAGAAAATTAACTCACTTCAGTTTAGGAAGGAAGAAGTCAAGTTGTTCACTACATTTCTTTTTAAGTTTCACTAATTGAGGTATTCATAAATCATGATTATTTGCATAATTGCTATGCAAACTTTATCCTTCTTGACTATTACCACAAAAAAAATTGTATTATTTTATACTGGTGATTTTTAGAATACCAAATCAATTTCAGGTTTTAGAACAAGGTTTTAAAAGTAAAATAGCTTAAATACATAAATATTTAATGCAATAGTATATGTGTGTGTGTGCGTGTGTGTCTTTGTGTGTTAGACAGCAATATATATATATATATATATATATATATATATATATATATATATATATATATATATATATATATATATATATATATATACACATACATACACATGCAAAATATCATATATACATGTAAGATATTATATATATATATATACATGTAAGACAGCAATATATACATGTAAGATATATATACATGGATTTTCTTGCTTTGGAAGATTAATGTCATGACTCTTCTGTTTGTCAAACAAGAGTTCAGCTCCACCACTGTAAAGAAACAAAAATATAAATTTCATCAAAGTGTAATTTTGAGGGTATGAAGAAAATTTATAATGTCTAATATTACCCATTCGGCAATTATCTCACCCATATGGCAATTAAGTCATATACATTGCATAGATCCGACCTGTCAATCAAATCCACATATGTTAACCAACTGGATAAGAGCATCCAGTGCTACAGTAACATCTGCCATGTTTTAGCCACAAACGTACAGTGAGAATACATATAGACTTTGTGATTTTTGGGATATGTTGACAAAATGATGTGCATGAGGAACATGCAATGCAGACAAGAGATATCCAGAAAGGTTGGAAGAAGACCATTTTATATGTTTTCCGACTCCAAAACATGATTTGGAAAAGGTGAAATGATGTATGAAAGTGCCGAATGCATAAACAGATTAATATTGCCAAAATAAACTAACACAAGGACGTTTGCTCAAAGGTAATTCAGTTAAGATTTCAGTACGGTAAATAAGTATATGTAGTATTCTAGAAAGTAATGTTAAATAGAAAAAAATCTAATACAGTTCGTAAGGCTGGTTTATGTAATTGTTATTATCATGGTTTTTTTTTCTTCAGTACATCATATGTTATACACAACTGCCAGGTTTATAATGTGGACAAAAAACCCATGAAGAACTGGAAACTCACAAGAAGCTACTAAAAAGCTTTATTACATACCCACATTGGCCGAGCCCAAAATCGGAACCAATGTGGATGTAGGTAAGATGGCAGTGTCCAGTTAAGGTGATAGTCTTTGACTACTCTGGCATCCAGGTCACCCTGTAAAACTAGTGCTTTAATTATAAGTATACCTTTATCCTAAACCAGCCCACTTTATATTTTTACATCTTGTATTGAAGAAATTAACAAAAGGTTAATACATCGGTTTATTGTCAGTGCATGTATAATGGAGCATATATTTATGTTATGACAATGTCATGATTAAGAATACAAATTCTTTTTATCAGACAACATTGTCCATATGTCTGAGTTAAAATATAGATATAAAATATTTCTTTACTGATATTAATATAAAATATCAAATTTAATTTGTTTTTTGTAATTATCATATAATGCATTCTTTTATAAATATACATATTTTTCAGCACTTTGTTGGAGGACATGGACCAGCTGAGAATTACACAGACCCCATTCAAGCCGGTAACTATAAACACCGAAATGCACTGAAATACACACACACACACATATATATATATATATTCTCTCTCTCTTTCTCTCTCTTTCTCTCTCTCTCTCTCTCTCTCTATATATATATATATATATATATATATATATATATATATATATATATATATATATTGGTTTCCACACACAAATTATTTATTTTTGTTTGAGTAATATTATAAAGCAAAATAAAATATAGGTTATGTGATTTTGATACCAATTATTTACTTTTCCAAGTCATAGCTTGCGTTGATTGGTCATACTTTATTGAACAGGTTGATTGTTCCGAAACGGAGATAATCTCCTGAACCGATGGTGAAATTCTGCTTAATTCAGTTTCAAGTCCCTTAATTAATGTTCTAATTTTCTACAATGCACATACATTTATTGTTCTCGCTTTGATGTAATTTCTTTTTCAAGTTAAGAAAACAATCTTCAATTTGCCATTTAACATACACACACACACACACATATATATATATAAAATCAAGTAAAGAATACATAACTCATATAAATTTAAATTATTTTGCATTTTATTATTGTTCAAACATGTATGACTATTCCCCATTCACATATTTCCAAGGAGAAGACTTTCATAACACCCTTACAATTAACTGTCATATCATCATAACCAGTATATGCCAAGTATTTGGAAACCTTTTAAACAAAAATTGAATTAAATGTTACTTTTTTGTCAAAAACTATATCATTAAAAGTTATAGTAAATATATAATATAATGTAGGCAAATAATTTTTATAATTTGATACTTTTCACTTTCATTTTGTATTACTTTGATTCCCAATGGGCAGTGGCAGATGCTCTATCTACTCTGGAAATGGACAAACCCGTCTATACATGCAGGTTGGCTTTGGTTAGCCAAAGGCTAAGGGAGTACACCCTACAAGAAAATCCAGAGTGGAGACCCTAAGGCAGCTGGACGATATACTAAATCCTTTTCTGACAACTCCTTGGTCTGGAGAGGGATGGGCTCCGCCAGACGACTTTTGCCCAAGACAAGTTGGCAGAGATGCTATAAAAGTCTGGGATGATCATTGTGGACATTCTTGCAATGAGCTTAGCAATGAAAGAGGGAGATGGCTGCCGGAGTTCGCAAGCTACAAAAACTTGGTACTAGCCAACACCCTGGGCCAACATAAAGCTTCACAATGCTGGACATGGCACACACCAAATGGAACCCATCATAACCAGATTGACTACATACTAGTTCAAAACTGGTACCAATCTGGCATCAACAGAGCAAAAACAAGAAGTTTCCCAGGTGCTGATATTGGGAGTGATCATGACCTCATCATTACGAACTTCCGAGTGAGGCTGAAGAAAATTCACAAGCCAAAGAAAATCATGCTCAAATTCAACCTTGAACAACTGAAGGATGCTAACATCTGCAAGTCATTCCAAGCCATTGGAGAAAAATTTGCTCCACTTCTTGTGATGGATGTTGATGTTAAAGTGATGACAGACACTTTCAACACAGTCATGACAACTTTTGCCAAGGACATCATTGGCCTCCATCGTCCAAAGAAAAAAAAATCTGGGTTACAAAAGAGATTCTGAATCTGTGTGATGCCCGAAGAGACCTCAAAAACACCAGACACACAACAGGGGCAGTTCAGTATCGAGAAATAAACATTAATATCAGAAAAAACTTGAGCACTGAAATAGAGAGCAGTCTGATAAAGAATAATAGCAAAAGGCATTCCAAATTGTGAAAGACATCACCAGACAGAAGCAACCAAGAATCAGTACCATTCAAGACGAAAATGGAAAATTCCTCACAGAAGCAAGTGACATTGCAGAAAGATGGACTGAGTATTGTAAAGAACTCTACACCATCCGTCCACAGGAGACCCAGAGGTGCTTGAAGTTCCAAACTCCACAAATGATGATTATTTCCCCATTCTCAAAGAAGAAATGGAGTCAGCAATAAGAGTTCTGAAGAATGGGAAGGCAGCTGGAGTAGACAACATCCCAGCTGAACGTATCAAGAATGGTGGGGGATCAGTGATAGAGCTACAGTACTAACAAAAATCTGCAACAAGATCTGGCAGACAGGCAAATGGCCCACGCAGTGGACACAATCACTGATTATAACACTCTCCAAAAAAGGATTCTCCAGCTGTGCCAAAATTACAGAACTATCAGTTTGATTAGCCATACTAGTAAGGTGATGCTGAAGATCATCTTGAACAGACTGAACCCACAAGCAGAAGAAATAATCACTGAAGAACAGGCAGGGTTCCGGAGTGGAAGAAGCACAACAAAACAAATATTCAATCTTAGGGTTCTGTGTGAAAAGTACTGACAACATCAACAAGACATCTAGCATGTGTTCATAGATTTCAAAGGCTTTTGATTGAGTGTGGCATGAGGCATTGTGGGTACAACATGGGTCAAAAGTTGACCAACACCATCAAGCAGCTGCACGCCAAGGCTACCAGTGCAGTAATTGCTAATGGTTCTGTGGAAGACTGGTTCAAGACTACAGTTGGAGTACGGCAAGTAATTGCTAATGGTTCTGTGGAAGACTGGTTCAAGACTACAGTTGGAGTACGGCAAGGCTGTCTCCTGTCACCCACACTTTTCAACATCTACTTAGAGCGCATCATGAAAGAAGCCTTGGAAAACCACTGTGGAACAGTCAGTGTTGGAGGACATAACATCACCAACCTCCACTTTGCAGACGACATTGATGGGCTGGCAGGCAGTGAAGATGAGCTTGCCACCTTAGTGAAGAACATGGATGAAACATCTTCCATACTTGACATGGAGATAAGTGCTGAGAGGACAAAGCTGATGACAAATAGTGGCAAAACAAATCTCAACCAAGATTAAAGTCAGAGGACAGGAACTGGAAACAGTGGGCCAATTCAAATGTCTTGGTTCCATAACCACGGAAGAGGGATCAAGAGCAGAAATTTTGTCACGAGCAGCACAAACAACGGCAGCTATGTCAAAGCTAAGACCCATCTGGAGATACAAGAATATCTGTCTGAAAACTAAAATTGAGAGCACTAGTCATCTCAATCTTTCTGTATTTATGTAAGGCCCGGACCCTGACAGCAGAATTACAACAAAGAATCCAGGCACTTGAAATGAGATGGTACAGAACCATCCTTGGCATTCATGGACCACATCACAAATGAAGTGCATAACACCATCAGGCACAAAGTAGGCCATTATGAAGACCTCCTTACCACTGACAAAAAGAGAAAGCTGAAATGGTATGGCCATGTCACTAGAGCCAACAGTTTATCCACAACAGTACTGCAGGGTAGTGCTCAAGGTGGTAGAAGGAGAGGCAGACAAAGAAAAAAGTGGAGTGACAATATCACAGAATGGACCGGGAAAAGTTTTGCAGAGACACTGGCATTGGCACATGATCGAGACAAGTGGAGGGAATTGGTCAAATGTTCAGCAGCACAGTGCCTCAACAACCACACTAGATCAAGAGACTGATGATGATTCCCAATGTAGTAGGTCTATCGAATCAAGTACGACCGAGTGACATCATTACATGAATTATGCCATAAATAGGAAAATAGTAAATAATTCGTATTAAAAAAATCTTATTTTATTTTGCTTTATATTATTATTCAAACAAAAACCAATAATAATTTGTGTGGCTTCTCTACAACAAAATGAAACCAGTCAACATAAACGCAAATGCCTGCATTTGGAAGAAAACAAGACTACGTAAGGGCCAAGTAATTCCACAGGAGTCTGACGTTTTATCAATAAAGTACGGCGAAATGTCTGAAAAAATGAAATACCCTTATCAATAATAGTGTTTATATGTATATTATTGATAAGGGTATTTCATTTTGTCAGACATTTCGCCGTACTTTATTTATAAAACGTCAGACTCCTGTGGTAATTATAAAAATATGTCTAGCTTTATTAATCTTTTACATATGAATTTAACAAGTTTAATTTCAGAATAAATTCAGACATGAAATCATAAATTAAATATGCAAAGCTAGCAAGTCCATGAACTGATACTGTTTGAGAAGTGTTTAAATTATATTGGTAATAACTCACTTCACAATCAATCGCAATCAATAAAAACATGAACCTATATCCAGTCTAAATCATGTTGGTTAAGGAGTTGACTCCTTTCTCATGAATCGGAATGAATGGATCCGAGAAAAAAAGCAGATGGTATTACGATTTATTAAAGACATGAGCCCATATTAACTATGAAAACATACCAGACCACGTATCACCCTACTGGTTCTATTAAAAAAAATTGTCTAGTTGAAACGGGCAACACACGAAGTTGCTGTTTCCTCGCCATGCTTTCTCCACATCGAAACTATTTTCATATTTTGACGGGTTCTCTCTTAAGTACATTACAATAGGAGACTATTATACTATGTTGTTAATTTATTGTCTGAAGAATAAGAAATGTATATATACCAACCTAAATTCAAGCGTAATGGGTATAGACATCTTTCTTATAGAGTCTGGTATCCTCACGATACTAGTCTATTCTATTGAGAATATAGGACACCAGACTAGTTTTATTAGTGTTCTGATTGGTCCGACGATAAGCTAAAAATAGGTCAGGGACTTTTATGAGATTAATATCTGAAAGGCAGCGTGCAGCAGAAATCTACACCAGAGTCAGATAGAGGGAAGTGCACAATAATAATAATAATAATAATAATAATAATAATAATAATAATAATAATACAAAGGAATAAATAAATACATTAATTACATTATCTATGCAAAGGTTTTTATGTTTAAAAATGTGACATTGAGAAGAGTTTTGTAAAGAAATAAAGAAATAGAAAAAACATTTAAAGTTCACGTTTTTGTCACGCAGAAATAAATTTAAAGCAAACCTCTCAAGAACTATTTAGGATGTTCCCAACATTTTAATACAACACAACGCAGTTATATTGGTATTGCACTTGAAATTGAACTAAATTTGCTTCACATGAATATTTTAGTGCACATCAAACGATCTTTATGAAAATAACAGCAGCTTTGAAATTCTTTCAGTACAAAATTGGATTGACGGGAAATAAATCATTTTGAATTCAGCAAGTTATGAGATTCAAGGACATAAAGGTCAAATTAGTACAATCGTAGTTCATGCATGTGCACACTATGCAAGCAGCAGGGAGGGTGAGCCCACCTCATTTTTGTAAGGTCCTATTTATTAAACTAAGGCTCCTTACAAAAACGAAAGAAATATTTTGTAAGCAAATGTTCGCCAAACAAAAAATAGGAGAACAAAAAGAGCGAAAGAAAGAACAAAAACAGTGAAAGAAAGAACAAAACAGCAGAAACTACAAGAGCAGGGAATTTTTAAATCCGTTCAAAAATTAATTGATAAATTTGAACAAGGAACTTATGAAAAAATTAACGATATCGACGATGATCATTTAGCTAATTATACTGCAGATGATTCGAATTAGCAGAGTTAATGAATCAAGGATCTGATGAAGTATAAAGAAACAGTACTGCAAATTTCATAGCAGGAAGTGGTTTGACAAGGTCAGCGATATCACGATGATTTAGATTAGAAATGTGTAATAAAATTTGAACAAGTGTATCTGATCCAGCAGATGACATAGACTCACCGGTTCTCAAAGATGAATCTGTACGTGATTATCCATTTTATTCTTATGACGCAATACAACCAAATCAACGTGAAAGAATTGAACTTCAAGTCCATGATACAAGCAGATATTTCTTACCCGTTGAAAGAATTATTAAAGGAGAAGGAGAACTTATAACAAATTTTGCAGCTGATATGCCATATCCAGAGAATTTGCGAGTTGGTTTTGTTAACAACGGGATTATGGCGTTGTTTAATAGGGCTGTATATATCATTGATGGAAGAGAGATTGAATCTATTCAGAGGGATGTCGACGCGGTCACAGCAATGATAGATTTAGCGATATATACTGCTGATTATGCAGGATCAGACGGTCCATCAATGATGTTTGCAAAATATATGGCCGATAATGCTGATCATGTTCAGTATGTTAATTATGGACAGCACGAACTACTGCAGCTGATTAACAACCAATTGATTTTGAACAAGAAGTTAGACCAGCTGATGCTCTTTATAATATAAAAGGTGTTAGTGCTACTCACAACTTAGGATTTGCAACACGTGTATAAACGTTACTAGGAGCACGTAAAAGATTTTCATGTGCAATTCCACTTTCTAATATATTTGGATTTTACAGAAATGGTAGAAAGGTTATCTTTGAAGCTAAACATACAGTAGTGATGTAAGAAAAGGTGATGATAATGATGCAATCTGGAGAGGTTCTGGTGTTGCTGATGCTGGTAAATTAAATATAATAAAAACTCTCATCGTTGATGCCAATCGTTGATGCCAATAATGACTCCATCGATTGCAGAAGAAAATAAATTATTGTCATTTATGGATACAGGTGGTAAATCACTACTATCATGGCTAACAACAACAACATATAGTATTGGAAAGTACTGTTCTAGGTATATTAACTTGGTAAATAACATCACAACAAGGTGTTTCTGCGCCACGACATATATTTATTGCGCTGCAAAATATGAACCGATTAAACTCTCAAGAACGTACTCCTTTGATATTTGACAAACTCAGAGCTACCGAGGTCTTGCTAAGAACAAACGGCCAACAAGAACCAGCTGAAGATATTTTACTTGATTTTAGACAAAACCACGTTGCACGAGTTTATCAACGTTTGATGACGTTTATGGGACGTGGTCAGAATGTAGATACCGGTCTGCAAATATCACAAATATATTTTACAAAACTGTATCCAATTTATTAATTTTCGCTGAAGCATCTTGATTTAACCTGACAAACTGTTGTTGATACACACTTCAGAGATCATGTAGGTGAAGTACCAGCTGATGGTTATCGAGCAATCGCTGTTATACTTAGTGATAAATCGATACTACTTGAAGGTGCTGGTGGGCGAATGAGATTCATTGATGCACCAGTAGAAAATCTGTAACACAATTGGATCACTTGTAATATTATAAATTTCACATCATTATGTAAATGTTACTCTGACTTCGGGTGAGATTAAAAAAACTATAAGCCGCGTCAGTGAAAACTTCCGGAACTACAATGGCATTACCACATACTCAGTTTACAGGTGGTCAGAATAAGCTGTCACTGACAACGCCAGCGCAAACAAATTTAATTAATGCTAAACATGACAAGGCTGGAATCCGACTTACTCTATCCGCGGATGCTATTTCAGATATAACTAAATCAAGAGGTATATTTCCACTTCTTGCAGGTATATCAGCGTTGATCTCGTCTGTCACAAAAGCGGCCGCCTTCGGGGCTGTTGGGGTAGCGGCGGAGATGCAAATAAAGAAAGCAACGGGGCAAGATGTAAAAAATGGGAAAAGGTCTACGATTACCGGGGAGTCGTTTCAAGTACGGAAAAGGTATGAGACTACCAGAGACGATTTAATAACACCAATGTCAATTTTTGATTTAATCCATAATGCTAAAAAAAATAAAAAAATAAAAACTTAAGAGGTGTTTTACACGAGACCAGTTACCTTCCAGACGAAACATCGCCAAAAGAATTTATCGTGTATGTCAATTCTCATCAAGCGATCTGGTATTCAACATTACCAACACAGACCATAACTGTCCCACCAATATGCGGTCGAGAAGTAAGTGTTGTTCTCGAGTCTGTATCAAAATCAATCAAACCACCCCTTAAAGTAGTACATGAGTACACGAGTAATCGCTTTTTAAACAAATCTTAAAAGTAGAATGGTAGATATTTACAAGAGATCTATCCTGAACGAAAAACCCGCTGTCGAAATATCATCACAAGACAGTGTTAAAAAAATCATTATCGATGAAATATCCGAATTGTTAAATCTTGCAGATGTGGATCTAAACTAAGTGGTTGTATTTCAGAAAAGACAAGAAAAATTAAAAGCGAGTAATCTTTTGTTGCAGGATATTATCGTCAGAATTAATGGAGTAACCGAAAACACCATAGCCGAATTTGATAGCAACGGGAAAATGAAACCCGGTGTTCTTATATCAACGATATCGGAATATATTCGAACGGGAGTACAAAAGTCCGGTGATACAATTATAGGCGAACTCAACATGAACGGAATTAAAATAGCTGTACTTGGAGATCCAGTATCCGACAGGGATGCAACAACAAAGAATTATGTAGATGTTAACTACAGCACCGGAGACAAGAAACTATCAACGTTGCTGACCGAGTATGATGTTCATGTATAGCATTTGGAAATCTCCGTAGAAATTTTAGGGAAAAAAATGATGAAATCGCAGATAATTTCTTTGGTACTCCGTTGACTATTGTCATGAAACTTTTCTGATATGACGACGAGCATTGAAATGATTAAACAAACACAGGATAATATTATTTGTGATTTTCCTGCTATCGCTGAAAGGGCTTATAAGATTAAAATACCACATAAACAAAATATAAATACCGTGTACTCGATACCGTGGGGATCTTTCATCTGGACACATCAAAATAACACTGTCCAAATTACTGCATATCTTCGAGATATATTCAGATTAACAATGATTTCACCTATACAGTTTTGTATATTATCAAGTGCATCCACTGGCCAGGCCCGCACCTAGGAAATTCTGGGCTCCAGGCAGCTGACAGAGTTCGGGCCCCTTTCGTGTTTCAAATATGTGCGTATATTTTATCTATCTAGCTCGGGCCCCTGACAAGTGCCATGGTTGTCCCCCCCCCCCCCTAGGTGAGGGCCTGCACTGGCGTTAATATTATGAGTAGCAGTGGCAATTTCGCATGTGTCAATCGCATGGCATGCATACTTTGTAATTAATTTAAGCTCATAATATAATGAACGCGCAACAGTATAGATACAATCAAGTGCGTCCATTGCAAGCTAAATTAAAACGTATCATTTACGAGTACACAAAAAACATCGCAGGCATGTAGTCGTATTTGATATAATTGTATATTCAGTTTCAGCTGTTATTGCGGGAACAGGTTTATTGATATGGACATTAGCGTCAGCAGTTGTAACAATTTGTGTTTCAGCGGCAACAACAAGCACTGGTATTCTTAATATAATTGCAAAAACAAATATCTACTTGTAACCAGAATAAACTACACGAGTATATAATAAAATTGAATATCTCCCCGGCTGCATATTCCAAATTATCCTCGCTGATATTATCGAGTCTTAACGACAAAAATATGTAAAGATGATTAAGAACTACGATGAAGCAACATCAGATTTAGATAATAATAATAATAATAATAATAATAATAATAATAATAATAATGTCGCTACAACTGTAACAGATCTTAGTTAATACAATGGTATCCATAAATCGCACTAACCCTGAATTTAGCATAAACTTTCCAACTGTGTTCCAGTAAGGGAAATTGCACTTGCTAAATTACAAGTATAATATAGTTGGCCCAATATCCCGTCAAAATAATTCGGGGATCTACAGTAAAAAAAAAATTCACTGGTATTTCCAATACAAATAAACCAGATGGAACCGCCAATTGGAGGCTCATTTTAATACAAAAAGGTTATTATAGTATCGAATATATCAATAATGAATTTTAGCGCATAATTAAATCTATTATAAGAAAAGAATCATAAATAGCTATAACAGTTCACTAACCAACATTATCAGCCGCGATAGAAATAAATTCGCAGGATTATGTCGTGGATATTTATCAATCATTAATTAGAACTGTTTAGGATGAACTGAAGTTGCTCCTGAGGCAACACCACCACTTGAACCAAAACGGTCCCATTTCATTTCAGACAATCGTTTGTATATATCACGGAGACCCTTTAATTTTAAGCTCATTCAGAAGCGAAGATATATATGACGGTCAACTTGTATTTGACGGTGATGATGAAATTGGCTTAGCTTCAAAGAGTAAATAAATCAGGTATTGCTGTTATAAGTGCAAGTTTCGCCCGGGTTTTTTTTATATCTGTAATGAAATTCACAAACAACAACGAAATATTTTGAGTCGGTATTTTACCGAGTAACTTTATCATTTGTCATCGCCACGAGATAATATTATCAAACAAATATAAATTTTAAACAAAATACCATTTCATTTTGAACTTATTCATCGAACGGTCAAACAAATGGTAATTAATTTAGATGACACAAATAAACCAAATTCTTTAGGAAGTACTCGATAGCAAAAGCTGATCTACCAAAATTTAAGTTTCCCCCTTATAATCCATATGAACTAAATCAAATCACGCAGTGATCTTATCGGTGAGCTTTTTCCTAAAATACTCGCTGCATGGTGGTGGTAGACATGTATCACCGGGAATAAAAAAATATAACCTCTGTGGCGGCAGTCAATCTCGTTTGTGATGTAATTGATGGAAGTTATCAAGCACAAATATAAAATCAGGCTAAGCAGGGATACATTTTGTATACATTCATCCCTAAAGTATCTCCTGGAAGCTTGATAGTACAAGAACCGATTAATCTGGACTATCTCCGATGTTATAATTCATTATTGACAAGAGAAAATTTCAAACGTACTGACAAAATTGGTAGCCTAATTTATTCATCTAGGGAAAATGTACAACTGAATCTCTACATAAAATCTTATTTTCCATTTTGATGGTCATTAATTCACATGTAGAAGTACGCCACGTGCAATAAACTTAATATAACTCCATATTATTTATTATATATCATGAATGTAATTGATTTTTCGGCGACAAGAAATCGAGAACCGACGAAACACCATGCAGCGCTACCAAATTATATCATAATGATTATCATAGGTCCAACTGGAAATGGTAAAATACAACTGCTATTTCATTTGATAATGTGGTGGCTTAAGTGGGATAAATTGTATTTAGTTTCACCATCTGTAGATGATCGGAGATGTTACAAAGTACTTAATGATTTTAATAAAAACGTTTCGACGTTAAATGAAGATATTGATGATGTTACTAATTTTATTACTGATATTGATGAAGCGCCATCTGTAGATGATATTGATGCTTCTATATTTAATTTAGTTGTATACGATGATGTAATGCTGGATAAACTGTTGAATCCGGCTCGGATATTTTCACGTGGTAGACATAATAACACTGATGTGATTTATGTAACAACGATATACACAAATACCAAAAGTGATCAGGGATTACTGTAATATTCTTGTCGTATTTAATGGGGTCGACACACAAACATTATGAAATATTCCTCAGACCTGGTGTAGCGATGACATGGACATAAACAAGATTAGAAATTTGCTTAGTCAGGCTCAGTGAACCCCACACGGATATATAAAAATAAATTTACATGATCCTATATCAAGATATCGAATCAGTCTTGATAAAATATTTGATTGATATAACATTGATTTAATTCACAGCAGCAAGGGGTGTGTGGGTGGGGGGCTTGACCTCAATAAGAGGTCATCTTAGTAACCTCGCACGTATACTTTTTAAAAATATTTTTAAAAAAGTTAGTACATTTCTTCCGTGACAAAGTACAAATAATTAGAGATTCGCTTGACAACACAATTTCAATTGACTCGTCACCATACAGTTATGATACATAATTTCAGCTACAACCATTAGGAGCATTTAAAAATGTCCCTATGGATTTAGTACGGACAATCATGATGAAGAGTGCACCAAGGTTGTGTGAACGTGATCCAATTCCAACATCACTGCTGCTTGAGTGCTTAGACCCAATATTGCCTTCACTAAGTAATGTTACTAATATCTCTCTCTCATCAGGGGAATTCCCATCATTTTTCAAAACTGCCACTGTATAGCCTCTGCTGAAGAAACCAACACTTGACCATAACAATTTAAGGAACTACCGTCCAGTTTCTAATCTTCCGCTCATATAATTTTTTTAAGAAAAAGTTGTTCTAACCCAACTTGTATCTCATTTGAATTCAATCAGTCTTTTTAGCAATGTACAGTCTGCATATCGCTTTTTCTGAAAGTATTTAATGACATTCTCTCTGCTTTGGATAGTGGAAAGATTACTGTCCTCAACAATGCAATGATTTCCTCTGAAAACGATTAGCCTACACAATTTATTAACTGATTTGACACACATTCACACGATGGAATGTGTTTAGAAATATTTGACTGATACTAATCATCACTGAATTTTGTGTTTTGTTGACGTTATCAATGACTATTTTGCGGATGTTATAATGACACTTCGTTGACGTTATAAGTGACACTTTATTGACGTTATAACGACACTTTGTGGATGTTATAACGACACTTCATTGATGTTATAAATGACACTTTGTTGACGTTATGAGTGACACTTTGTTCAGAGAGAGAGAGAGAGAGAGAGAGAGAGAGAGAGAGAGAGAGAGAGAGAGAGAGAGAGAGAGAGAGAGAGAGACTTTATGGAATAAAAGTAGAAAGTAACAACGTGCAAAAGTCAACTATTCATAATTCCAATTTGTTTTCACACGTTTATTACTAACCCATGTACATTGTTTTCAAAGAAAGACATGCAAAATCTAGGAAGAGGAAGCTTTCAGTGAAAGACGGCATATTTAAATAAGTATGACTACTTTGGTTATATCTGAATTAATTAACTTTACTCTTATATAGAGGAAAAAGGGGGTTTAGCTGGCATATTCCATGGATTTTGTAATTATGAGAAGAACATTCAGCGACTTATAATAAACTTTGTAGTTTGTAAGAGTTGGGTGGTGGTGGTGGAATTAGTTTTCGAGGTAGTGACATATAAAAAGCATTAAATTAAGCGGATCTTTACATTAGTGTTTTGATTGCAAGAACAGTCTAAGACTTAATACTGTTTGCTGCGTTAACTATTGTCCACATGTTTTTCATGGTAATTACATGGTGTTTATTTTTGTAATTTTGTCGCTGTATATGTTGTTTGTGTTATCTAATATGTAAAGCGCATAAACCTTTGAAAAATTATGCATTTTATAAGTCCAGTCTTCTTCTTCTTCTTCTTCTTCTTCTTCTTCTTCTTCTTCTTCTAATTAAAGCAAGATCGACAGGATGCATTATTCAAGAAGTTCCTATCTTTTGTAATTAAGTATTCATTTACTGGATAACGTTTTATATAGATAAACACACATCAACGCATACATGTTTGAAATTATTACAATTGCTAGGTGACTGTCAAAAGTTCCGTCATGCTTTGATGTTAATGAGATAAAGAAAAATAACGAATCATAATTTTAACTAGTTGATACAAACGTAAACTATCCCTTAACTTTACGATTTTTTTTATTGAATTTAACATAAAAGATTTACTACTGTCAGATAAGCTACATTTTAATCAAACAGAATCCGAGCAGTGAATTTGATATATCGTTGGAAAGAAATGTTAAGATGTGGACGTGTTCAAAGATGTAAGTCTGAAAGAGAATATTTTGACCCTGCAAAAGGTTAACGGTAACCAGTCTAAGTCTGTTCAGTTCCTATTTTCCAACTGTTCTTGGTGAGTATAATTAATCCCTTCTTTTAAGAGAAACGTAGGTTAAGGAGCCAGTGGAAATTTGGGACTGTGCAGCAGTTTGATTCAAATATTCACTTTTAAACTAACTTTACTTAATCACAAACAGTATGTATGTATGTATGTATGTATGTATGTATGTATGTATGTATGTATGTATGTGTGTGTGTGTGTGTGTGTGTGTGTGTGTGTGTGTGTGTGTGTCACCGTGTATATATATATATATATATATATATATATATATATATATATATATATATATATATATATATATATATATATATATATACTATTGAGCTGATATCCCATATTACTTGTTTTTCTTAAAAAAATTGTGATTTAATTTTTTCAAGCTCTTTATAGTTTAAGTGCTTACCAGTTATTTCCTTTCATGTTCCATTTACTAGAAAATATTTTCCTGTTTGTATTCTTTTCTATTAAATCTTAATACGAATAGGGCCAATTCATATTTATAATTCACTCGGAAAGTCCTAATTCTTTTTTAACTTGATTTTGATTCATGGTCAAATGGCAAAGCTGCAGGATTTGGAGTTGAACATTCTGCTTATAACAAAGAAAAAATTCAGGCAAGATATGATTCCCATGATGTTTTCCACCTTTTAATCGGTTTGTTAGGGTCATTGTAAAAAAGCTTGTATTTATTTTAAAGAACGAGATAATCAAGCATGTCGTATTGATTACATTCTTGTCCCATTAATAAATTTGAAAGTAATGAAGTAATTTACAAGTAACGTATACCTCCTTTTGAGTTTTACAGAAAATAACCACATGAAAACAAAGTTAACACTAACACCACCAACCATATAAAACTAATGCCGCAATAAGAAGAAATGAGTAAGCCGTATCATCAATTGTTTTAGAGAGTAAGCCGATCATTATGTCACCATTTTACATTATTGCTAATAGAACAGAGGCAAGTATGCTTTTATCTGAGCTTTATTATCCAGACATGCTGCTTCTATTTTCATACTAAGAATTTAAGAAATAAAATTTTCTCGACTCACAAATTGGGTTTTTCACGATTTAATGTACCTTTACACATATTAAATGAGAACCAGCATCGGTCGAGAGTTTGTCCATTATCGGCAGCAAATAAAATCTGCTTCCTAAAGCAAATTTTATTTAATTTGTCAAGATTTAATTTGTAAAGCATCGTTCTAAAGCACAAAGATTTCTATAGCAACAATATACTCAAAACCCACCCACCCACCCCAGCCCCCAAAAATATAATCAAAACGAACTACAGTCGATTGAGATCCAGTTTGAGAAAGATAAAATTCTTTAAGAAATGACTGTGATGATATGCCTAATGTATCTTAATCTTAAAGTCAATAACAAAGACTTTCTTAAAACGCAAAAAGGAATCAGTGAAATAGACTAAAGTGGAGCACGTATTCCATGTTGTAAGTTGTTCTATGACATTGTTTAATTAGAATTATGATATAAATGTTTTCTCATGCATTTTCAAGATCCGTTTGACCCTGTTTTCCAACGAGGGTTGAGAAGAAGTTATGATGTTGGATGTGAAGTACAGAATCTTGCAGAAAATCCGGTATATGTTAGGCGCATGGAACCTGGCTAGTAGAGAATAAGCACGGACATTAGATGTCAACTACTTGTTTGAAGTATGTCTGCGGTTCAGTCTTTCCTATATGGTTAAACGGTAAGTTTACATATATAGATTGGACAATAAGACGCACGTACGATTTTAATGCAGTTGGAGTATATTAACATAAAATAGTACAAGGAAAATATAGGCAATACAGTATAGAAGCGTAAGTGAATTCGTCAGATTAGTAAAATAAAGAATCTACACATATATAATCATACAACAAACGAGCGTGCGTGCATAGATGCATAAAAACATGCACGCAGACTAAGGGAAGTAAAAATGATGTTATATAAAAGTTTACTGAAGCATTTCAATGACAAAAGGTTTATGTCACCTACACTATTTTCTTAATCTGTTCATATTGTCTATATGATGCTGATAATACTGATAACATTCCTGTCCTTTTTCTTCTCTATTGACAACATATGAGAGAGAGAGAGAGAGAGAGAGAGAGAGAGAGAGAGAGAGAGAGAGAGAGAGAGAGAGAGAGAGAGTATACACAGTTGGGTATCTTTAGATTTAGATCTAACTTTAGACTGCATTCATGTAAAAACACTGTGTTTGGATACCTGAAATACCACATCTTCACTTCACATGTACTCACCCCAGTCCACATGATGGCATCGTTGACATTACTTCTACTAACATATAAATTCGTGCTGTGACAACACTTATCGAATCAAAGTAAAGAACTACAAGGGATTGTTTTCGTATACTATCTGTATCCTACGGCTGGCAGTCCTGGGCCATATTCATTTGGTAAAACAGCATGATCTTTTAATCTGGCTCATAATGTTTATATTTGTTTTCTGGACTATAGTCGCTAGTTTGTGTTATAGACGTCATACAAAGAACATATTTCAAATGTATATTTTCTTTCATTTGATGTTACTTTTGTTTTTCCACTCATAATGTGTTATCTGTTAACACATTATGTCAAAATCACTCTCTACTTACGTTGATCAGTCAACTACACTTAATCAAGTTCGTATTTCGTGTCCTGCGTGACAAGTGTTGCCATGAAGAAAAAAAAACCTACATAACATTTTAATGAATCCGCCGAAACATCTAACCCATTTATTGCATACTTTTCTCCTGAAATATACACCATGTATAGGTTTATCTTTCTGAAGTTTGACATTGCTTATAGCTGTGATCCTTGGAAAGAATTATAAAGTGCCGGATGAGTATACAAATATCATACCTCGAGGTCCAGCGACAATCCAGGAGGCATGAAATCAAATTATCGACGGCCGCTTTTCAGTGATGTTCACAAATGTTTCTCGTACAAACGTCAACCATTCTTTTATAAAGATATTCAACTCTACACACGATCTCAGATTAAGGAACATTGAAGAGAAACCATTGATCATACTCAATACCTTTTAAGTGACAGAACCGCTAATATGGGCAGCACATCACATATCTTGCAATGCAGCGTCTCCTCCAGAGCCCACGTCAACCATCGAAGAGATAGACAGTTACATAGTTAGACAATTATACTGTATGCTTAAAAATGTCTAAGACGTTTAATGAGACATATTGCAAAACATGAGACTCTAATTCCGTGTCTGTGATTATGAAACCTTCCTGAAATGTGTTTCAGGTAAAGGACCCTGTCCTAATGCAAGTACAGATTCTACCATCAGCTCTGCAGTAACAAGTAAAATATTCATATACTTAGACTAGCTTAATCTAAGTTCAAAAGAAGCTTTTGATCTACCTATATACCTTCCTATCTATCTATCTATCTATCTGTCTATCTGTCTATCTGTCTGTCTGTCTGTCTGTCTGTCCGTCCGTCCGTCCGTCCGTCCGTCCACCTACCTACCTACCTACCTACCTACCTATCTATCTATCTATCTATCTATCTATCTATCTATCTATCTATCTATCTATCTATCTATCTATCTATCTACCTGTCTGTCTGTCTGTCTGTCGACCTACCTACCTACGTATCTATCTATCTATCTATCTATCTATCTATCTATCTATCTATCTATCTATCTATCTATCTATCTATCTATCTATCTATATATCTATCTATCTATCTATCTATCTATCTATCTATCTATCTATCTATCTATCTATCTATCTATCTATCTATCTATCTATCTATCTATCTACCTGTCTGTCTGTCGACCTACCTACCTACCTACCTACGTATCTATCTATCTATCTATCTATCTATCTATCTATCTATCTATCTATCTATCTATCTATCTATCTATCTATCTATCTATCTATCTATCTATCTGTCTCTCTGTCTGTCTGTCTGTCGACCTACCTACCTACGTATCTATCTATCTATCTATCTATCTATCTATCTATCTATCTATCTATCTATCTATCTATCTATCTATCTATCTATCTCTCTCTCTCTCTCTCTCTCTCTCTCTCTATCTATCTATCTATCTATCTATCTATCTATCTATCTATCTATCTATCTATCTGTCTATCTTATGCAAAGTTGATTTAATTTCTGCTTTACCTAAATTGAATATTTTCTATGCATATGGGCTTAATATCAAGATCATTTTTAAAAGAATTAAATAAAGAATTAAATATGATTTTTGGGTCCTGATCAAGATTATTGGAAACTATCTCGTGTACCTGACATAGTCCATGGTCAATATTTGAACTTTAATAACATGTTTCTAACAATAACATCTGTATTTTGCAATGTCAGGAACATTCTAGAAGGTTGTTTTCCATTAGTTAATAGTTTGTGTATATACATCATGCTTCTTGTGACCGGAGGTCAAGTAGAAGACTATATAATCTTGTTACTGAAAGGAAGTTCATTGATGCTTTAAGACATAACATAATCAGTTACATTATTTGTTGTGACCAATAATTATGGGCATGAATTTATTACTTCAAACTATTTAATTTAAGTTAATTTTATTTTATTTTATAAAAGTGCTCTGATAAAACTCTTGGACATAGACATTCACTGGAATGTATAGTAAATTCTAACCTGGAATTACTTTACTGGATTCAACAAAAGATTGTTGACGCATCCTCATTATACAATTTACCTATCAACACATTCAGCTTTTGAGTTAATTTAGACTTCCATACATTTTTTTATCAGTACTTTAAATTTTAATACTTGTATCCGTGACTCTAGAATTATTTTGGGATTCAATTCGCTGTACCGTAATTTCTGTTTTCTAATTTTAATTTGTATTCTCAGGAACTATACTATTTGTTAAATTTTACAAAGTTTGTTCCTTTTCATTTTTTTCTTTTATATCTATTAAATTCATAGATTAGAAACACTTTTTTCCTTTGTTTCTGCTCATATAAAAAAAAACATTCTTTTCAGTATCGGATAGTTGTTACGGCTCTGTAGTATTAAACTAAATAACATAAAAAGCAAAGTCAACATGGCAAACATAATGCAGCAAATAAGTAAATTTAATTGGAATCCTAAATGAAACATTATAAGGAACTTTGTATTCATTTTTGTTGTTGTTGAGGATTTATTTATTTACAATTGTTGCTGGAGTTACAAGCCTTGACTTTAATTTGTAAAGATCCAACATAACTGTGTCCCACAATGTGTCCAAATAGTTTAAAGCAAGTACGGCAAAACTCACTTCTAAGCGAATTATAAAGTTTGTATCACTCAGTCGATCAAACAATTGCTGAATGGCTTACAAATGATTGTGTCAGGTATCGTGATAGATCATAGGGATAGCAATCGTTTAATCTACAGTGTTTTTATAATGATACAAAATTGCAAACGTTCTCGACATTATACGGTAAATTTGTCAGTTAGGAGGTACACATATTGTGATGTAATTAATGTCTTCTATTCATCAATAACGTCATTGTACTGCTACGTTAGTGGCTGAGCGTGTTCATGTGAATGCTTGAGCTGACCATGAGTTTGTAGTACTCTACTTTCTTCATTAAAACAATATTCCATGTTTAAATAATAAATATGTCATATTGATTTAATCTACATGAAACTGAAATAACATCAATTAAGCAAGGGTGAGTAAAAAATAGGAACACAAGGCATAGAACTACATTTTGAGGATGGCACACTGAGAAGGTATGCGAGGACTACTTCATTCACTCGGTCAAACCACAGTTGACTGTAGTCAATCTTAAAATCTAGTCAAATGGCAAACTTATGTATTTGTATGTGATAGAAAAAAATGTCTACGGCTTAACAAAGATATACCACTCGTTGTAATAATTTTTAAATAAAATGAAACTCGGAAAGCCTTATTTCCTTATAATGAAACATTAATACTTCTCGTGGTATATCATTGATAAAGTGTGCATACTATACATCGTTACATAAGGTCTAGATATATAAATAAATTTAAATGTAAATCTTTCCTTCCTTTTGCCCATACGATTGTATGTATCCTGTTTTCTTTGTACCTCATGACTGGGATTATGAGCAGGAAGAAAGGCGCATTGATAAAGTGTGCATACTATACATCGTTACATAAGGTCTAGATATATAAATAAATTTAATTGTAAATCTTTCCTTCCTTTTGCCCATACGATTGTATGTATCCTGTTTTCTTTGTACATCATGACTGGGATTATGAGCAGGAAGAAGGGCGCATTGATAAAGTGTGCATACTATACATCGTTACATAAGGTCTAGATATATAAATAAATTTAATTGTAAATCTTTCCTTCCTTTTGCCCATACGATTGTATGTATCCTGTTTTCTTTGAACCTCATGACTGGGATTATGAGCAGGAAGAAAGGCGCATTGATAAAGTGTGCATACTATACATCGTTACATAAGGTCTAGATATATAAATAAATTTAATTGTAAATCTTTCCTTCCTTTTGCCCATACGATTGTATGTATCCTGTTTTCTTTGTACCTCATGACTGGGATTATGAGCACGAAGAAAGGCGCATCGATCACTTTTGTATCTGTTGGATTATAAGTATATGATTGCCTATGATTGGTCACTGTTTGGTTCTTTCATATAAAGACATTTATCAAAGTATCAGTAAGAAACGTTTAGTTCAGAGCGGTAAATTCTCTGCCATATATTGTAGTAAGAGTCTGTGGATTGTTTCATTAACTTAACTCGTGTAACACATCTAGATTTGTTTTTAATGAAATTATATTTAATTTCTTATTTTTTCCTTTGTAAGTTCTGATTGTTAGATGTTTATGTGCTTATGTGTGTGTCTGTGTGTGTTTGTGTGCTTTAGGGTCGGAACGACAAGTGTTTAGTTCTATGAACAGTAATTTAAGAAGATTCGGCTTAAGTATTACAGACACTAAATTTATTGAAAGGCTCCTAAAATTATCATCCGAGAAGGTGTTTGAAGTGACAACATTGAGTATATAAGTTTTGATCTGCTTCAAGTGGCATTGAAGGATTTTATTTCGTAAATGCGAATTGTAAATTTGTCGAGTAAGAAAAAATATAAAATTTTACAATCGATTTGCAGTCAGCGTATTTAAAGCCTTGTATTACTGTTTAAAGATTACTCTCTCTCTCTCTCTCTCTCTCTCTCTCTCTCTCTCTCTCTATAAAAATGCCATAGTGATAAATTAAAAAGATGCGTAACATTTAACATAAATTGCCAACGAAAGTCTGAAAATAAATGCTACTGTATAATGGATTGTTTAAAGGTATTCTTCTTTTTAACTGACAGAAAAGATCGCTATTTACATTGTAAATTGACTATCATACTCTAGAATGATATACTTAAAAATATCCCTTTCGAAGTAAGGACTAATTAATATCAAACAAACACAATGCTTCTTTTTTCCTTAATTTGATTCTTTGTTACGCTTGTCGGAAAGCATTTCCAGTCCCCAACCATCCAATTGAAAGCCGTTTTCAATACGCACCTCAGCCATTATTCTGCATGAAATAAACGACAAGTACTGCTACGATGCATGACGTCACGATGGGGTACAATAAGAACAAAACAATCCATATCACTGGTAATCGGTTACCCAGGAAGGTGGTGCCGTCCATTCCGCCGAGAAACGTGTTGCCAAAAAGAGCTGAACTTTTGACACGTCTTGAAAGATACTCCGCACTCAGGCCACTAGCCGTAGCCTTGCTAATACGCTCGTTGATGTCCTTTTCAAGTTCTCTATAGTTATTGCAATAGCTTAGCATGCATATGCAAAATTCTTTGGCAAACTCTACACAGTCGTTTAGAAGAACGTTATATCGATGTGGAGCTGCACGAAGCGCGGCAAACTGAAGCGCATGATGCTTGACGTTCCTGTATTTTCCGACATAGTAGGCTCTTTTGACTCTGTCTTTCACATCTCGAAACAAACATACTTCTTTCCGGATCTTATAGGTCTTCAATTCTTCCCGTTCGTAGCATAGTTCAAATACCCAGCTCAGAATCTCTCCTGGGATAGCATATGGGTCGTCCTTTGGCATATTGGAGAACACCCCCATCGGATCTTCTATTTCCTCATCATACGGCACACACAGAACGAACGCATGCCATGATTTGTTAATGCAGATGAAGATGTGGAACGAAGTCTCCCCCTGCCCCGTCATTTTGGCGATTGTTGCTGTATCTTTCTTCTTGTGTGCTATGACAACATTTTCATCAAAATCAGAAACATTATTCACTAGGTATGCCAGTGGGTCAATGCTCTTTAATGTTCCCTCGACCGCCATAGTGAAATCTTATGTTCTGAAAATAATTACAAATGTTAGGAATAAATTATGAAGGCATTTTGTAAATGAAGGGATTTTCTTATTTAGCAAAACCTTTGCGACATTATTGGCCGGATCATACAGACGAAATGGAGGCTATGTTCCTTCCCAAGGAAAAGACATAGACAACAAGCACGCACTGCCCGGCCAGGTAACGAATCCGCGACTCTTAGATTACGAGTCGGATGCACTATCAATTGAGCTACATTGATTTCTTCTCCGAAATACCGTAAAGATGATAAGTGAAGTATTAACAAAGAAACGAATATTTTGTAAGGTATGTATCAATCCTTGTTTTGCTTAATTGCTTACCAATTCAAAATATCTATCTATCTATCTATCTATCTATCTATCTATCTATCTATCTATCTATCTATCTATCTATCTATCTATCTATCTATCTATCTATCTATCCGCTTGTCTGTCTGTACGTCTGCCTGCCTTTCCAATGTAGTATCCATTTCTTTCAAATACTAGCAAAATATCGAAACCAAAGAAAAATAGAGGAAATCTACTTTCACTTTGATAAAGCCAGCTCAGTGCATCTCGTTATCAATAAACATAAACACTTATGTTATATGTGCCTTGCCATATTCCATTTCATCACATTTACCATATAAAGCTCAAATAAACCAAACTACAACCAATCCAGTCTCTATTTTTGCTTTACTAGAAATAATTAAAACCACGCAAGACCGCTCGCTTTGTAACGTAATGTTTGTTCCTTACTAGAAGACATGGATCAATATAACCAAGGTCGTAAAATTTGCAGTTGTAGGTTCTCAAATTACAGGTGTTTGCTGGTAGAATAATAGCTTAACTTTAAAACAAGCGAGCGGCCTAATGAAGAATATGAATATTGGATTACAGGTGTGTAGCGTTGAAACGTCTCATAGTAATGGCTGGATATATACTTCTGCTGTATCATGGCTTGTAATCTAATAAATTGTTGTGGATGAAAGAACACATATCCAAATGTGTGGAATTTACATGCGTTACAATTACTAATTTTACGCACATAAATGTTATGTCTGAAGAACAAGTGTGATTTTAAGGCAAACGTTCAACTTGAAGTACGTTGCAGACCACGTGCATCCATCCATCCATCCATCCATCCATCCATCCATCCATCTATCTATCTATCTATCTATCTATCTATCTATTTTTTCTACCTACCTACCTACCTACACACATACAATACTTTTATTATCGTTATCATCGTTATGATTCTCTCTCTCTCTCTCTCTCTCTCTCTCTCTCTCTCTCTCTCTCTCTCTCTCTCTCTCTCTCTCTCTCTCTCTCTCTCTCTCTCTCTCTCTCTCTCTCTCTCTCTCTCTCCACTAAGCAGTCACGTAATGCTCCAGAGACTGTAAATGTATTTCAAATAAGAAACTGTCCAGTTAATATAAATCGTTATGTATGAAGTATCAGACATTTCAATCAGGTGTTTCAACAATTTCATTGAATAATTGTCACGTGTTGAATGTGTGCCAAGGCATTGGTACGGCACTTACCTTATGTCTTTGTCTGTTTGAAACTTAGACCGTAGAGAATAGCGATTTGTTTTGTTTCTTCTTAAATACTGCTATATAGGTGTTC
This sequence comes from Unio pictorum, assembly GCA_030141615.1. Taxonomy (NCBI): domain Eukaryota; kingdom Metazoa; phylum Mollusca; class Bivalvia; order Unionida; family Unionidae; genus Unio; species Unio pictorum. The sequence goes on along the minus strand of JARLTB010000029.1, from coordinate 149,824 downwards.
AGTTGCGATTCCTGCGGACTTCCTGGAAAATCATGTTGCGATGATTTCTGGAATGACTATATTTGGCCTATTACGTAAAAGCTATAATGAAAATGTACGAGGCTGTCACCGTTACTAAATTGCATGTCCGTTAGTGTATAAATCATTACATAGAGGCATCACACACAGCAATTGTTCACAACATGTAATATGATATGTCGTATATATCAATGTTTTAACAAAGTAACTACACTGCATACAGTATGTTAATACACACAGTATTTATATAAATGACAGTATGGGAAATTTAGGCCAGAAACAAATTAGTGTTTCCAATTGTCGGGATTTTAAAATTAAGGTTGGTAGGTAAATTGGGATCATTTTGAAACATTTTATATATGATAATTGATTAGTATGTATAATGTAATAAGCCCTTCAATAACCGGGCTAAACCGGCTCAATTAAATACGAACGTTATTTTAAAAAAAAATATATATTCATGTTAGGGGGTAATATATATATATATATATATATATATATATATATATATATATATATATATATATATATATATATATATATAACTCTGTTCGAAAAAGTGCTTGGGTAGGCACCCAAAAAAAAATGGACGGCGGGCCACCGGAAAACGCATAATTTTGTTTGGCCTTACATATATATCAATGTATTTTGTTTTCATTTTCATGCTCAATCAGCAGCACAGTTTAACAAAATAAAACAGGCGTGCATTAACCGGGTAACACTGACACAAGCACGGATATCCTGGAACCAATGCTAGCGCACATGTTCCGATTCGTATATATCACTATGCTGTAGATATGCGTATGATGATGAAAATATATTTTATCTTCAGTTTAGTAACAAAGTAAATGTTTTATAGACATCATATTATGTAACAATATTTCAAAATGTATATCGTAATATATATATATATATATATATATATATATATATATATCGAGAGAGAGAGAGAGAGAGAGAGAGAGAGAGAGAGAGAGAGAGAATACTAACCTTTGGGTCAATAAATGGTAAGTTTAATAATGACTTATATCAAGACCGCTCCAGTGGCCTAGTGGTTAGAGTGTCCGCCCCAGATGCATCAAGTCGCGAGTTCGAACCGAGTTATACAAGAGAGTTATAAAATAGGTAATAAGAATAGATTCTTGTCTTCCATCCACCCCATTTCATCACTCAATAAATTCACGTGGCAACAGGCAAGCGACGAAGCTGCAGGTGTGGGTACGATGGCAGCCGTAGCCGCAAACCAGCACAGAGGCTTCGCAGGACATTAAGGTCGTTAAACACTGACATGGAGCAGCAGTGGAGTAAGGCAGCAGTCCCCTGAACGACTGAGCAGCCCTCTTCAGGAATGCACTCCTTTCATCCCTCGCATGAGGAAGGTGCTAGAAAGTGTGCCATAAATATTGCATGCACTTCACTTTCCTAGGCAGTATACCACGGCTGACGGGAACTCTACTGCAGCTATCATAATTCAAAGGGAAAATGAGGAATGTTCCTCTCACACTTGGCGCATGGAATGTGCGCTCTTTAATGGACAGATACGATTCGGAAAGACTTAAGAGCAGAAACGCTCTAATAGGAAAGGAATTCGCCAGATAAAAAGTGGAGATTTCTGCTTTGAGCGAGACCTGGCTTGCAGAAGAAGGCGAACTCTGTGATAGGGGCTCCGGATACATTTTCTGTAGGAGTGGCCGAGGAAGTGAAGAGCGCCGTGAGGCTGGTGTCCGCTTTGCAGTGAAGACAGCACAGATTGGCAAATTGGCTGGCCTTTCCAAAGTAGAAAGCGACAGACTCATGACATGAAACTCATCCTTTTGTCTAGAAGAATACTCCTTACCATCATCAGTTGCTATGCTCCAAACATGGCCAACCCAGATGAAGTGAAGGTCAATTTCTATGAGGATCTTCACGCAATCTTTGCTGATGTTCCAATGGCAGATAAGCTCGTTATTCGTGGCGATCTCAATGCAAGAGTAGGCTGTGATCACGTTTCATGGGTTGGAGTAGCAGCAGAGAGGGTGAATCAGACGACCTTTTACAGGCGTCGATTCGGTAATCTAAGGCTTCTTCGTAAATCTTAAAAAAGGCGTCGATTCGGTAAATTGAGATCTCCTCGATGCATTCGTCAATGACGCCATTGTCGTTGTCACTCACCTTCTCTGCTGCTGGAACTTTCAGTTCTGGTTAACAAAAATCATTTACGAGTTCAACCAAATATTTTATCAAGTCTTTAGGATGAAAATCATTTATGATTTCACAAACAAACTAATCGCTAACACCTCCTCTTGTAGATCAATTAAATTATTTGACTGGTCGGTGAGTCGGAAATTAATTCTCGTTAACGAATTATTATGGCATCGCATGTAGACAGGATTAATTGGGTTTTCAATAATTAGATATCCTGGAGGAGCTGTTGGTGCAAACGAATAAAGAATATATCCCTGCTGAGCTTGATTTGATTGCTCTAGATTAATTTGATAGCTTCCTTCAATTGCATCACATACTAAATTGAGCGCAATCACCGTTGAAATATTCACATTGTACGGGGCAATATGCCTACCGCCACCATCTGGATCATTATTATACCTGAAGAGGACAGCTGAATCTGGTTTTTGTAGCGCCTTGATATCGGTTCTAACAATTCTTGCTAGTTCATCAGCGTTGTATTTAGGAAACTTGAAATTACGCAGATTGTCTTCTGTGATATTGTAATCGGTTAGGAATCGTTGTTTATTGTCGCTGTTGTCATTAATTATTGTTTGAATAATTAGTTCATAGATATATTTCATGTCAGATATAAGTTGATTTATTATTTCAACGTGTTTTTGCGATCTTGTTTTCCGTAGTTGTTCTAGTTGTGTGTCATATAATTGTTTAATTTCATTAAAATAACCACGGACGTCAGTTAGCGTAAATGAAATAGTAACAGATGAGTCAGCTGTTCTTTCAATGATAAAATCCCATTGCAATGTGTCTTTGTTGGTAAATATAAATCTATCGGCGATTTTTCCTTTTCTTATATCAGATAAATTATCTCGATAACTGGGATTGATTTCATGATATGATTGTACGTCCGTGGTTAAGTCTGCGGTGGATTTTTCCGGTGGTTTTTCAGGCCATCCTAACACTGTCCTTAACGAGCTGTTATAGATATCTACAATGTATCCCTCTGTGCTTATTTCGATCGACGACGAGAGCGTCGGTTCATGAAGATTAATAGCTATTTTTGATTCTTTTCCAGTGATTGATTTTATTCTACGCTGAATTTCTGCATCGATTTGCTCAATTTGGTACGACCCAGTTGGTAACGAAACAGTTTCCCACGCTGGAGTACCATCGGGTTTATTCTTATACGAGAACACCAGTGCGTTATTGGGTTGCTGACCACCAAATGCAACCAATCTGATATTAGGCCAGCTATGATATACTCGTAATTTTGCCAGCGCGATCTCACGCACTGGAATCGGAGAAGGGAAGTTCACACTAAATTCAGGGTTTGTTGATGTTATTGATATCATGCTTGTTCGTATCGGAGTGGTATTCTCCGCGATTCGTTGAAGCAGTTGCAATTCGTTGAATTGTAGTGACATTATTGTTAACGCTGTCTTCAATTTCCAATTTCAACATCGCGGAGTTATACAACCCGGCCATCTCGGAAAATTGGACGTCGGATATTAACGAATTATCAATCGCGTGCGAGATTAACTCGGATAATTTCGAGTACACGTCAGATACCAACCGGTACCGAGCTGTATAATAGGCGAGTTTTTTCTGAGAACACGATGATAACTTTTTAGTTATCGCGGTGGCGACTGCCGCAATTGTTGTTGCCGCGGAGATAGCGATTGGAACTGCAATCGGAGCCATCATGGTAACCATCGATAAAATAACCCCGGCGCTGGCCATCACACTGGACACCGAGTACACGGTGATGTCGATGATTGCTACTCTGCGTCGGTATTTTTTCATTTTTTCACGATAACGCTCAGAAAGTGATTTCAAGTTCGCGGAAAACTCTTTCACGGTATCATATCGATATCGATGCGATTGTGATACCGCTGACTCCGTCAACGGGACTATTATCGGTTCAATTGATTTCATCGTCGATGACTTCGTCATTGTGATTGTTATTTTAAACCCGTTAGTGTTTTCAATTATTCGTCATCTTCCGGGTAGTAGATCAGGGGTTGTCTACATCACCTACAAATTCTAAACACCATTTTATTTTTGCTCTAATGGTACTATCAACCGCAACAATCTCAAATTCTTCTTTACCGTTGATAATTACTGTCGCGGTGCCACCAAAGTAGGTTTTACCGCTCACGATGATATCAAATTGCTTGGTAGAGATTAACGTCATCCTGTAGATACCACGGGACCGCTCCCCGATATCGATTGGCAATCTAACACTAGATTCTTTTACCCAATCAAAGGTCCCATGATCGAACGTATACACGATATTTTTAATGCCTATGTCTGGATGCGGAATCTTCATCTTTTCAAAATTTTCTTGTAGTTTATCAATATCGTCGATGACGTTGAGATAGTTTTTTTTATTTCGGTATCTTTCATTATCGTTCCATCGTAGTGTTTGAAAAATTTAATCAAAAGGAGGTTAAATTTTAAACTTATATAATCTTGGTGGAGTTGAGAATATGTCGTCGTGATATTATGGCTTTCAGAACCCTCAAAGAAACTTTTAACAAACTCGTTGGTGAGCTTTTGTTCGTCAAGCACGCGCTTAATTTCAGGGAGGGTTGAGATTACCAACGTTTCGAGATTACTCACTGCGGGATATTTGACTCCAAAGAACTTAGTAACGGCTTCATTGATTGGTATTTGTACCGAATTGTGCCTTACGTTGTGTTTAGCAACATCGCTGACGATGTCGCGATAGGTTTTTGAGATTCCGTTTATTATTTTGTTATCATAGTTCATAAAAAATGAATTAACGAGGTCGTTAAATCTAGAAACTGTTTGGACGGTATAATGCCCGACTAAGCTATTATATGTCGTCGTGACGCTGTTACCTTCAGAACCATTAAAGAAATTTTTAACAAACTCGTTGGTGAGTTTTTGTTCGTCAAGCACGCGCTTAATTTCCGCGAGAGATATTTCCGCGCCAAGCGGGGTTCCAAAGAACTTACCAGCGACATCATTGATTGGTTTTTGTATCAGATTGAAATCATCTCGTATTTTTTCTATCATCTCTAAATAACTTCGTAGACTAATAATATAGTCTCTAATATTGAGATAATTTAACCCGATTTCGGAAGGATCTATTACCTGATTCAGATTATTGTTAGAAAAGAATGAAACCAGAAGGGCTCTCTCTTTAGAATACAGGTCCGTGACGAGTTTTTGTCTGGCAATAGATTCTTTAATTTCAACGAGAGTCATGCCAACCACAAGCGGGGTTCCAAAGAATTTATGTATGACATTTTGCGAAAACTATTATAACCTCGTATATGATCATCCAGCTCACGGCCGTGGGTGGCAATCGCGTGGGTGATCGTAGACACAAGTGCGCCTGGTTTAAGTTGTCCACCGCTGGAATACAGCGCAATAGAGTTTTCAGCGGCGTCGTGTTGTCGTTTTAAAATGTCATCCGCGGATATATTACTGCTTTTCAATTTACCCTGGCGATCTTGAAATACAACTATTTCGTTCGGGTCAACACTTGTTAAATTTAACGTCTCAGCGATTTCATCTTCAATTATTTTTTTTACATCCTTGATAGAATCCGCAGATGTTTTCGCGGTGGGTTTCGACATTGACAGAGATCGTCCCCAAATATTAATCATTATTAATAGCGCAACTTGTATTTTCAATTTATTGATTCTCTAAAATTATCCTGCAATTTCCCACTCGTGTATTCGTTTACAACCAGATGAGGTGGTTTCTGTGACGATGAAATCTCCGCGAGGACATTTAATACCTCACGGCCGCATATCGGTGGATCATTTAATTGTTGTGTTGGCAGCGTGGAATAAAAAATCGGAATTGATTGATTCTTTGAATTTATATACCGCATAAACTCGCTCGGTGGGGCTAACCCATATGAATCGAAATAAACAATCCCACGTGGATCAATCGCGTATGCAACCCAGTGAGTTCCCGATCCGTTACTGTTATCAAGATTGATGATACCGGTTTCAACGCGTTTAGGTTTTCTCGGTAATTGATCTCTCATAAAAACCCCTCTGAAGTTTTTTATCGCTAGTTTTTTAGCAGCATCAATTAAATCAAAATTGGACATAGGGAGAATTAGGCTTTCAACTAATAAACCGTTCCTGGTAGTCTTAGACCTGATCCGTGAACGGATCTCCCGCTGTACCATGAATACGGGGTTCCTGGTAGTCTTAAACCCTTTCCCTTTTTTTATATCCTTTCCCAGTTGCCTTTTTCAACGCCATCCCTGCCGCGGTCCCAACGGCTCCCAATGCCGCCGCTTTCGCCACTGCTGGGGCAGCCGCTGCAATCAATGCTGGTATTGCGGCTAACAATGGAAATATACCACCTGATTTTATCATGTTGGTGACTGCGGCTTTCGAAAATACAATTTGAACCCCTCGCCGTTTCTTTAGCGCATCATTGAAATGTTTTATTTGACGATCCGTCAATGATATTTTATGTGTACCGCCGGACATCTGCGCTGGTTTCAACGTTATTGTTGTTCCACATTCTTTAGCGGATTTTAATCGCAATTTCTTGACCTGACCATCAGTCAGCTTGACACTAATAACACTATATGTCATTTTATTGTAAAACACATTTATGCTTTCAATTGATCTAATTGGAAACTCTTTCAAGTTTCATTTACATATTTTCCACTGGTGCGTCAATAAGTCTCATTCGTCCGCCAACACCTTCTAACAACATTGATTTGTCACTGAGAATAACAGCAACAGCTCTATAATTAACACCATACGAGCCCTAAAATGTATGTCAACAACGGATTGTCTGATTAAATCAAGATGTTCCAGCGAAAAGTAATAAATCGGGTATAGGTTTTTAAAATCAAGTTGCGATATTTGTAAACCAGTATCAACATTTTGATCACGACCCATATATGACAGCACCCGATGATACACACGTGCTATGTGGTTAGTGTCGTAATCAAGCTGTATATCCTCGGTTGGTTCTTGTTGTCCGTTTATTCTCAGCGAAACCTCACTTACCCCTAATCGATCAAATATCATATGACTGTGTTCTTGGGAGCCTAATCGATTCTGATTTTGCAGCGCTATAAATATATGACGTGGAGCTGAAACGCCTTGTTTGGCTGCTAAGTGCCATGTAAATGTACCATTAACATCATCCTGTTTGACATCAGTTGTTGTTGTTAGCCAACTTATCAATGATTTGCCTCCTGTGTCCATAAATGAAAGAAGCCGCTCTTCCGTGGTAATTGATGGGGTCATTACTGGCATCCACAATACTATTTTACTCAAAACAACTTTGCCTCTAGCGGCACCAGTACGCCAGATTGCATCGTTGTCATCGCCTTTTCGCACTAACGCGATTGTGTGTTTGGCTCCATATATGACTTTTCTGACATTTCTGCAGAATCCAAATATGTGATGGAGTGGAATCGCACATGAAAAATATCGTTGTGGTCTTTTCAACGTTGCTACTCGTGTTGCAAATCCTAAATTGAAATTATCATTAACGCCTCCGAGAATATCAAACGCAGCTCCTGGTCTAGCTCGACGTTCTGGATTAGCCGCTTCTTGTTGATTTCCTTCTGCAGTGTCTTGCGGTGTTAACACTTTAATGTATTGAAGGTGGTCGGCGTTATCAGAGGTATCCTTTGCAAACATCATAGATGGACCAGCCGACCTTGTATAATCATCGGAGTATCTTGCTAGCCCGATTATTGTTGTTGCAACATCAACTTCACGGTCTATTGATTCAATTTCTTTTCCATCAATGAGATATCTTGCACTTTCAAATAACGCCATTATGCCATTATTAACAAAACCAACTCGGACATTTGCGTTATCTGCAAATGGGGTATCAGCTGCAACATTTGTTACGAGTTTCCCCTCGATTTCAATAAATGCTTCACATGGCAAAAAGTATTTACTGGTATCTTGAACTTGAAGTTCAATTCGCGATCGTAGGTCGGGTTGTATTGCATGATAGGAATAGTATTGATAATCGCGGACAGAATCATCTTTGCGTACTGGGGCTTCCATATCGAAGGCCGGATCAGCTGTTCGTTTAAACATTTTATTAAAATACTAGTGTTTTCAATTGTGAAACTCTTTGTAATCATCGTCGTTTTTGTTTTCGTTTCAAACCACTTCCTGCAATCGCGTTCATGATAGCGCTATCTGTTACCGGTGAAGCCGTCAATGGCGACGGAGGCACCGAAGCAGCCAACGACGCTAATTTTTCTTCCACTGCGCTATTTATTGCTTTGCTGATTTTTGCGGGCATCATTGTTGTAGATGGCAGCACCGCTGGTTTCTTTCGCACCAATGATGCTATTTTATCTTTCGCGGCAGAAAATGCCTTTCCGGCAAGATTTCCAACGAAATTGATTCCCTTTTCACGAATTACATCAATGGCTTTGATTGATAATTGTTTAGCTAACGGCGCTACCTTGGGAGCCATTCTTGTAAATAACCCCGCAATGGTATTACCGAAACCATCTCCGTAATATGCTCTATAAGCAGGCAATCGTGAGTTCACCACGTAGACGCTTACGGGTTTATCATGGTTGTAGTGTATAATCATCTTGTTATAAAACTAGTAGTTTTTCAATTAGTGATTAATCGCTAGCGTACATAGAATTTTCATCATAAGGTAGGGCGTCTCTGTGATTTTCAACTAATTCAGCAATGAGTTCTCTATATACATTAATGTCCATGATACCGCCGGCAAATAATCGTCTACAGATATCAGCGGCCTCATTAATTATTTCCGGAGAGTTATTTCCGGCTCGTTTTCCACCCATAAGTACTTCCAGCCGTGATATATCACTGAGAATGTTACCAGGGCATGTCACGGTAGAGTCAAAGACTCCAGCGTTGAAATCTTTTGGATTTTTAATCGAATATCCTTTTCCGCTTGTTTTCTCAGTTGTACCAGTTGCGCCCTCACTATCATCAAGTAATTGCCTTTGTCGGCCTCGACCTTGTTGTTTTTGTATACCATAACTATCAACTCCTACTTTAAAAGTTCTGTACTTAATTGTATCCTTTTTCAAATTACCAGTAACATTCTTGTTTATTTTATATAACCAATTAACCCATTCATCTCGGCTTATTTTACTGTCTTTATACTCGTCTTTTAAAAACTCTTCCCTTGAATAATATTTTTGGACAGCGAAAGCACCAAATTCCGCATAATCTTCGAGTTTTATTAATTGATGTTGTTTGATTTCTGTTATAGCTTCTTCGGTGAATTTGTCTATAAAGGGAATACCTCTTGGGGTGACGACATCAACAGGTTGTGGTTCAGGTGTGGAAACTCTTTGAGTTTCAGGTGCAGAATCATCAATATCAGCTAATCGTTCATATTCGCGCTGAGTTTTTATATCACTGGATAACTGTTGTATCCCTGCGCGTGTTTGTCCGGTCTCCGCTGCTATCTTTTCAAGCGTATCAAGCAGCGGTGCCTTCTTTGCTCGTTCTCGTTCAGGAATATCTCCGTATATCGCTGCTTCAGTTAACTTTTTCACATCTTTGGTCGCACTTGTTATCGGAGTAAACAGTTGTTCACTTGACACAGAAAAGTCAGTCTGCGCTTGTTGTCGTTGTTGAAGTTTCTCGCGAAGTCTGTCTCGAACCGGTATAAATTTTTAATTGCTGCTAGCCGCTCTCGGCCTAATCTAGTTGTAAGCGATTCACCTACCATATATCATTTGTGAACTAATTTTTCAAATGTGAAACTATCACAATTAAATGCTGAGTTATTAAATAATGTACCATCAAGCTAACGTATCCATCTCCGACAAGGTTAAACTGTACGACGCTATCCGCGAATGTTTCAGAAATAACATCGCTGAGGGTTTCAGAATTGTAATATCTGAGAACGGAAATGAACGATTTTTGTTAACTCCGCGGCAACAACAACAACTACGTGAAAATGGAGGCGTCGCGGTGATTACTTGCTACCACGACCAGATCATCCAGTACGCACATAATTGCATGAGTAAACCCAAACTGCTGAGTATCATTTCAGGAGAAAATCCTATGTAGTTACAAAAAACGCAAAAAAATAAATAAATTTTTTAATAAATTTACTGAAAGCCTATTTTTTATAGTAACGCTCACGTGGTTAGGATACGGGTCGCTCCTCGTTTAATATTTTTCTAAGATCACGAACCTTAGAACTAATTTCAGCTCGTTTTTGATACTCTTGGCCGAGCTTTTGACGTATTGCTTCAACGGTGCTAAATTGCGTTATAAATGCATTAATATCGTTACCATACAAACAAGCATAGATGGACTTTTGAATTTCTTTCACGAGTCTGTACATCTTGGGTAAAACATAACGACCCTTACTAGACTGATAATCAATGTCTTCATATTCCGAGGTAATCCTGTCAGCGTCGAGATCTTTAGATAATAATACCCCGCTATTTTTTAAAATTAAAATTTCAGCAGTTATAGAATTTACATCTTTGATATCCATATTTTTATAGTATACTGTATCTCTAATTATTAAAAAAAAATGTAACACTCATTTGGCAATCTCGCTGGCGCCCTATGACATCAGAGAGACCCAGAGGTTACTTAATTAAGTTAATTAAGTCTATGTATATGCTGTACTGAAAACCCCATTTGGAACCCCTTTCGCGTCAAATAACGTGAAAGAGACCCAGAGGTATGTGACAACACGTATCTTTGGAACTCCTTGGGTGCCTTCGCATCCATGTAAGCCCAAGGGGACCCGAAACATACATCTCCGGCGGGAGGCCTAAGGTGACAAACATCATCTTAGACCGCCCAGAAGATATGCTTGAGGTGACGTCATACATGTACTTAATTACCTTAATTAATGGACGGCACAATGCCATATATGTCTCCGCTCGAGTGTTGCGACAGACTTTAGGCATACATATACTTAATTAAGGATGGTATTTATTCAATGGAACGATTGATGTGGGACGGCACAATTCCATATATGTCTCCGCTCGAGTGTTGCGACAGACTTAGGCATACATATACTTAATTAAGGATGGTATTTATTCAATGAAACGATTGATGTGGGACGGCACAATTTCATATATGGATTATAATTCAATGGAACGATTGATGGTAATGATGTGGGACGGCACAAGACAGCACAAACATGAAACGACGGGGCAGATTTTCTACGGCCAATCCAATCGATCAAAAGCAACCAAACTAAATTAACCCGGTTGCATGATTGACAAAAGACAACCACACGCCCGTGTTAATGGCGTTGGTTAGTTTTGATCGGTCGGATTTGGCTTTCGAAAGCCCCAAGCTTATTACGAGCCGGAATATATATAAGACGACTATTACAGCAGCGTTGATTCACAGGTGTGTTATTTTATTTCCTTGAATTACTTATTAATGCTGTTTCGCAACATTTAAAACAGATAAATACTTTAAATAAAACACTAAACAAAATAATACGGTTGTTAGATATTCCCTGTTCTATCTCTAGACAAAATGCCTTATCGATTAAATCACAATGAGCTGTATACAGAGGAATTTAAACCACACACCCACCTACTTCAATGAATGGGAGACACTAGTGTTTTCTCAATGCTCGCGTTTCGGCTGAGCGAACATAGGTAATACGCTGAACCGCGTTTGTACTAAAAGTGTAATATAGATGGTGTAAATAAATACAACTGTTTAAATTGCAGTTTTGCCAAGCCACAATAAAAGGTTTTAGAATCGATAAAAATACAACTCTACCTACTCCATTACAGTCACGTGCGCGCGCCTAGTTAATACCTCTCTACAGGTGTAGCAGACGACTCACTTCCCTTGACGTCATAATACAAGGGAACTTAGTGAGTAGTGTTATGAGTTGCGGCGGATTTATCCATAAAGGATTTATCTCCCTTGAATCGTTTTAGGTGTATACGAATTTTATCCTGTGACCTGTCTTTTTTGACAGAGTAGTTTGATAAATTCCTTCTGCTACTCTTTGTACTGAAGGTCCACAAATGTCAAAATATTTTCCAGCCGCATTCATTGATTGAAATATTGATTCTTTGTTATTTTCTAAATCAAATGATTTTACGGGTCTCTTTCCAACTGACTTACATGTCCCAGTCCTGCCTAATTTTATATTCTGACGCTGAATAACGACTCGTAGATTATCCAATTTATTATTTTGAGGGAACCCATCAATGTGATCAATCACAAGGCCATCTTTGATCAATCCGTTATGACATTCAAAAATAATTCTTTGACAGAGATATGTTTTATTTCTAACACTAAACAGCAAATATCCCATATTATTTAGAAATCCAACCGGTTTTTTTAGTCTGCGGTGCCTGACAACACCATCACTGGAGGCTTCGTAATTAACAAGCACTGGATGGGGTCTGAAATCTTGGCTCATTTGTATAATAATACTATTTGTCTAATTTATTATAAATCTCTGGATATAATCTTGAGGGGTTTTGATGATTTTGTCCTTGATTTTATCAAGGACGTTGGGGTCAATGACTGCATTATTTATTCGTTTGTCATAATAGCGTTTTAGTTCCCTGTATCGTTTACCCCCACAAGCAAGACACAACTGCGATTTTCCCCTTACCCCAGCCCCACATTGGAGGCATGGGAGTGGACCGACAGAACCGTTGCGAACGCTTTGTAAATGATACCCACAGAATTTGCTTCTGCATGATTTGTTACACGGGGTTGTTGATCCAATCATTAGCCACTTGCAGTGATTCATTATACTATATTTTTCTATTTAAATGTTTGTTTTAATTATAACATGGAGGAGTTCAAGAGATTATCGAAAATCAAACCTTGGAAAAATGTTAAATTCAATCTCGATAATGAGTTTAAGAGATTATCGAAAATCAAGCCTTGGAAAAATGTTAAATTCAATCTCGATAATGAGTTCAAGAGATTATCGAAAATTACGCCTTGGAAAAATGCTAAATTCAATCTCGATAGAGTCTCTGATACACCAAAACGTCTAATCGGTGATAGAACTATACTGGGTAAAATCAGGGAGTGTTTTAATGAATTCTACCGAGACGGTGCAGCATACTGTTGGTCGACATTTCGGATTATTGATGAAGATGTCAATATACCCATCATCGATGCTACTATGAACGATGAAACAGCAGCTGAGATAATTTCACATCTTGGCGAGCCAACGGGGTGGAAATCCAAGGGTGTAAAATCCAAAGGGGAAATTCGAAGATCGAAATCCAAAGCAATTCCCAAACAAAGTAATTCTCAACAGAAGTATTTTTTCAGAATAAAATTCATTATCGAAGTCGGCGGCGAATGGATTATCAGGGATAAATTTGAACCAATCCTCAAGAATAAAAAACCTGTCATTGTGAGTAGAGATACCAAACCAGGAATTCTAACTGGAATTGACAAACCATACTACGAGAGATCTTATCCTGTAACAGCAATCGTTTATGGGATATATCCGTTAAATGATAAACCCGATATCACAAAACTAGCTCCTATGAAATATTCTAGTTCACTGAACTGTGTAGCAACACGGGTAATGGAACACTTCACAAATGCATCCCGAGGAAATAAACTAACTGATCTGCGACGTAGGAAAATAACCGAATGGGAACTGACAGTGAAACAGCACGGTGCAAAGATTTCTGATATAGCTAAATTAGAAACATTATTAAGATTCCCAATATCAGTAACGACAATAACCGGAGAAGTATTATACGAACCGAAATATCAATCACAAGGAGCTCCAATTAAAATTATTGATCATAACAAACACGCGTGGACACCTGCAGTAACAATATTTCCACGAGAACGAACCGTGAGATATATCCCCGGGGAATTCGTCGGGGATGTTTTCTATGAAAAGAAATTATTCGATGCTATTCACACGCTGTGTAAAGATGATCCTGTGTCAGTGTGGTTACTTAGAAGTGATGAAGATCCCGAAATAGGATTTGATCAATTTGTAAGACCAAATGGTGAATTATATCGCGTTGAAGAATTAGATAACAGAATGAGAGAAATCGCTAGTGATTTTTCACCGGAGAGTTTCCATGAAAAACCACTCACGGATAGTTTTACTATTCCATCAGTGGTAGCTCACTTCGCAAGAGAAAAAAACTCATGGCGTCCAACACAAAGTGATTTTCTCGAGGACGTTAAATTGAGTTGCGTCGAATTTAGTCATGGAGGACTGTGGAATACGAAATACCATCGTGGCGGTATGATTTCAATTGATATATCCGCGTGTTATCCTGGAAGTTTTCTCGGGTATGGGGAATGTGCTGAGTACTTTAAACGATTTGGACACCCCACGCATGAAATGACTCGTGTTGCGATTAATGGACCATTACCTGATTTTGATTTAACCGGATTCGCTCGTGTGATATCATTCGAATTCGCTACAGGGTTACATCCGTGTAGCTATCTTTGGCTTGGTAGACACCTATCTGAAAAACACTGGATGCCAATAGTGCTATTGAGATATATGATTGATTGTGGTATGCTAATATCGTTGATTGTTTCCGAAGCTATTATATGCTATCGAGCTCAGAAAGAAGTTTGGCTACCACAACCCGATCTAGATCGTATAATTAGCGAACAGCGAAAACAGTTTCCAGATTTCAATGAACAACAAATCAAGAATTGGTCTAAGGAGTTATTTGAAATTAAAAGCGGACAAGCAAAAGATTTTGGACGAAGAATAATCGGTAAATTTACCCAGGGTGGAAGATACGACAATGCAAAATATTCTTCGCGGTTGATCATAGACATCGCTGAATACGATTTTATTGTAACGGATTTAACGAAACAGGGAAAACTTGTAAATCGTAAAGACGCTTTCCTATCCGATGGTGAGAAATTAGGTACAATTGTTACCTATTGTGATGGATATATTAAACAATATACGCATTTGAGAAGTTCTATGCTAGCTTATGTTTCTATCAATTTATTTTCGATGATAAATAGATTTCCTAATACCGCAGTTAGAGTAGCCACTGATTCTATGTACATCCACGAGAAATACAAATCAGATGTAGCTAATTTCACAGATCCGGAGGAAGCGTGGGGATGTTGGAGATTTAAAAAGGAGACGCTACATGAGTATTGTGAATCGGCAGATGTTACCATGGATGAAAAGTACTTAAAGTTTGATGAGATTCAATCCGAATTTTCTAATGCACCACCGGTATCTGATCCAATATGTAGATACAAGACAGTTTATTTAAACGGTTGTGGTGGGTCAGGAAAGACAACTCGTGCAGTTGAATTATACCGCGTTTCAAAATCAAACATGATTGTGTTAACACCTACTCACAGACTCGCCAGAGAGATGAAACAACGAGGGGTAAATGCCTGTACTTATCATAGTTTCTTTCGATGGAAAGGCGATGAATGGACTCCTGATCGAATGGGCGATAAATTCATTCCTGAAATCATAATTTGGGATGAAATATGCACAGTATCGTTGAAAATATTACAAACCTTTCTTGAGTGGTTGTTATTGAAAAATACAAAAGTCGTCATGTGCGGTGATCATGGCCAACCACCACCATTTGTCGGTGCATCCCCACATGAATGGCTAAAGGGTTTTGTAGACTATTATGAAGATATTACCACTGATTATAGATCACTTGATGAACAATTACGAGAATTCAAAGCGCTAATTAGATTACAGCCGGATAAAATCCAATGTGAAATAGCGCGTGAAATAATTTCAGAAACTCCCATAAATGATTTTTGGGAAACGTGGAGACCAAACGATTTGATAATTGCAAGTAGAAAAATAGTCAGAGACATACTTCAGATGAAGTTATTTGAATTGCATAAAGAAAAATTTGCAACACTTCCAGTACCGTTGTGTTATAGGCCTTCGGATACACGAAAACAGAATATAGAAGTTGATATTCCAGGACAAAGTGAAAAACAAATTCTCGTGTTAAATGATATTGTGCTGGTTGATATCAGCGTCGTTGAAGATGCATTGCGTGCTAATAAATCCCCATGGACGCTAGGATACGCAGCGACGATACATTCTTCACAGGGATTGACTATATCGGATACAATTGTTTGGATGGTGGATAATCACATCGAATGGTCGAATTTAGTCTATCTTGCAGTATCCAGAGTACGAAAAATAAATCAACTTCGAAGAGTTATCCTGGATGATAATGATGCTGCAATGGATGATGCTAGCATCGTTGATGTTAAAGTTATTGATAAAAAACTCTCCGGTTACAAACAACAAGACAAAAAAAAAACAACGAGAATTTGACATTGATGCTGAATTAATAATTACGCTGAAGCAACAACAGAATAATCACTGCGCGAGTTGCAATTGTATAATGCGTTGGCAGTATTCGGATAAAGATCCTCGCCAATTTACCGTAGACAGAAAGAATAGCAGCATTGGTCATATCAGAAACAATGTGATGTTGACTTGTCTTGAGTGCAACAGACGAAAGGGTGCTAGTTAAGACCACGCGGTGGTAATTGAGTATCCTCGGGAATTACTTGTAGTTGTTGTCGAGTAAATCCTCGCTGAGGTGCAGTTGAATCCAGTTTATAGATTGGAGGTCTACCAGTAGATCGTGTTATACCGGATATCTTATGCATAGTGACGCTCCAAATAGGATCGGTAGCTCTTTTTTTACCACCCTCAAGCTCTCCTGGTTCGTATAAATACCTAATAGTGACATTACTGCCAAGAATTGGTTCTTTGAAATCTTTTTGTGAAATTCCTTGGATTTCCATTTTTGGTATAGACGCTTTCTTAATCGCGTTGACAGGTTTCATGTTAATTGTTCGAGTAATCTCGTTATTGAGCGCGGTAATCACAGCTGGTAATCTCTTAACCCATTCACGGGATCTTTTATCCTGAATAAACTCCTTCGCGTATTGATATCCAAATAACCGTTCAGCAAGAGTCCGATTAAATCGTTCAACAATTGCCTGATCGCGATGTAGCGCAGTATGCCCTCGTCTGATGGTGACATTGTGATGTTTCATCGCTGATAAAACATCGCCTTGAAATTCCTTACCAGTATCAACCTGCAATAGATTTGGCCAGCGTAGTGGGCCTCGTCGATAAATCCTTTCAAATGCAGAAGCAACTTCAGGTGATGATTTTGTTTTTAACGGTTCTGCTTGTTTGTATCGACTCGCAACGTCAACTACGGTTAGCGCGTATTTGTAACCGTTGTCATGAGGTAAAAATAATATATCAGCCTGATGAACTTCATTGGGTCCGGTAACATCAAAATGCGAGAAATTGATTTGTTTAGGCGGTGGTAGATAAATTTGCCATATAGCCTGTTTGGATAACCAATTAGCCGCAGTGGCCTTTTTCACTTTTGCGGCGTTGGCGAGTTTACTGATCGCAGCGTTACCCCTCCAGTATCCTTTTGGAGAATAATAAATAGATTCCATATTATTAATTACCAGCGCCCATCATCAATTTGCCTTTCATAGCTGATTTTACCAACCACGAAGCCAACTTTTCTTTAAAAGATTTATCAGGAATAGCATTTAACGCATGAATTAATTTCACATCCGCGAGATGTCTGTGCTGCAAATTATTACTTTTATATGCAACATCATGAGCATGACACGCCTTATCAATAGCGTTTATTGGTTCTTCACCACGTCGAGGTTGATTTTGATCATCAAGTCTGATATCTAATCGTGTTCCGGGACCACAGTAGCTATATCCTGGAAGGTGCTTTTCTCCCGGGTACTTTGCCCATGGGGTTCCAGGGAGCTTTTCAAATTTGGCTGCGATATCACCTCCTCGTTTTTTTTTTAAATCATCATTTCCTGCAGATCTCATAGACACAAATCTAAATGTCTTTGTACCACATTGCACGCATTTACCAGAAAGCGCTGATCGGTTATTTCTAGTTGTAATCGTCGTCAAGTCATCTGTGCCAGTACGCGTTTTACACTTCACACAATATAGATCCATAATTTATGTATAAAAATATGGATATAATTGATTTTTCAGCAACTAAAGTAAGAGAACCGGTTAAGCATCATGCAGCGCTACCAAACTCTATCCGCGCAATTATAATCGGGCCATCTGGATCCGGTAAAACGCAATTGTTGCTCAATTTAATAATGAGATGGATGAAATGGGATAAGTTGTATTTAGTTGCTCCTAGCGTAGATGATCAACGATGCTATGAAGTGCTAAAAGATTTTAATGAAAACGCTTCAGAGATTGCCGGTGAGGGTATTATTGAATTTATAACCGATATTGACGAGGCACCATCAGTAGAAGATCTTGATGGAAGTATTAACAATTTAGTCGTATACGATGATGTAATGTTAGATAAACAAAAAAATCCTGCTAGAATATTTTCCCGAGGCAGGCATAAAAACACCGACGTGATATATGTCACTCAACGCTACACACAGATTCCAAAAGTGATAAGAGATAACTGTAATATTCTTGCTGTATTCAACGGAGTTGATACTCATACTCTTAGAAATATTTGGCAAACTTGGTGCTGCGGTGATATGGATCATATTCAATTTAAAAATTTCTTTAGTAATGCTCAGTCAACCCCGTACGGATTTGTAACAATAAATTTACATGATCCTCGGACACGATATCGTATCGGACTTGATCAAATATTCGGTTGAACTCGTAAATGAGTTTTGTTAACCCATAGCAGCAGAGAGGGTGAGTGACAACGACAATGGCGTCATTGACGAATTCATCGAGGAGATCTCAATTTACCGAATCGACGCTTTTTTTTTACGATTTACGAAGAAGCCTTAGATTACCGAATCGACGCCTGTAAAAGGTCGTCTGATTCACCCTCTCTGCTGCTGGAGTGCTAGGAAAGCACGCATTGGGTCACTGTAACAGTAACCGTCCCCTTTTGGTCAAGACGTGAGCTGAGCTTGACATGCTGATCACCAAAACACCTCCCTACCTGTAACCCGTACGTCATAGATCCACCCACGCTCTAAGCACTAGCACGTCATCGACTACGTCACTATCACGAAGAATTACAGACAGGATGTGCGTGAAACGAAGTCCTTGTGCCCTGCTGACTGCTGGACAGACCACCGCCTCATCATCACCAAGCTCAACAGCCGATTCAGCCCAAAACACGCCCACAGAGAAAGAAGGTACATAAACCACATGAACATCACCAAGCTGAAATGCACCAGTACCAAACAGCCTCTCGTGGATGCCCTGGAAGAACGTCTGAAATCCACCCCTCTTTGTCAATCAGAATGTGGAGACCTTCATCCTCCAATGATGAAATAATCTGTCTTCTTGCTACATTACCCATCACCGAAGCGCTGGATGACATTCCAACCTTGCTGAAGACACAGAAAGTGATACATCTGTTCTTTAGTGGTAAAATACCTGTTTTAGACTCCATCCCAGCTGGAGTCTACAGACAAAGGGACACAGCCCTGATAGAAAAGCCACCAACTGTTTTTACTGATGTGTCAACAAGAGACGATCCCCCCCAGGAATTAAAAGTTGCTTCCATAATCCCACATTTACAACCGCAAATGGGACCACCAGGCCCGTGACAAACACCACGATATATCCTTACTCTCAATTGCAGGAAAGATACTCGCCAGAATCATACTGAACAACTTCACTACACACCATGACCAGGTACTACTTCCAGAAAGTCAGTGTTTACTCCGAAAAGAAATGGGACCATCGACATGGTGTTTGTTGCAAGGCAGCTATTAGAGAAATGTCAAGAGCAAAACACCGACCTTTTCTCTGTCCACGTCGAGTTGACAAAGGCCTTTACTATCTATTGTCAGCATCGAATGTTTGTGGAAGGTAATGGCAAGTACGGATGCCCAAAAATAGTTATAACCATGATGCAGCATTTACACGATTTACACGATGGTATGCAGGCACGAGCCCGGGAAAATGGAGAGGCATAAGAGCCATTCGCAGTAACAAGTAACAAATGGCGTCAAACAGAGTTGTATTCTGGAACCGACACTGTTCAGTCTAATGTTCTCCGGCACGCTGACTAATGCTTTCAAAGACGCAGAGGTTGGAGTCGGCATCAGGTACCATACAGATGGAAAACTATTCAATCTCAGGAGGCTTCAGGATAAAACTAAGGTCATGACATACACCATCAGGAGTTCTTATTTGTTGATGATTGCGCCCTCAATGCTGGCTCAGAAGCAGACTTACAATGCAGCGTTGACAAGTTCTCGAGCTCCTGCAAAAGCTTTGGTCTCACCATCAGTACCAAGAAGATTAAAGTCCTGCATAAGCCCGTCCCTTGAAAGCCATATCTTGAGTCCAACATCATCGTCAACGGCCACAACAATCAACGAAGTGAACGACTTCACCTACCTTGGTATCACAATGTCACAGAGCGTCACTACTGACGACGTGGTGAACCTTCGGAATGCCGGAGCAAGCGCAACTTTCAGCAGATTGTATGTCAACGTCTGGAATAGAAGAGGTATGAACATCCAGACCATTCGAAATGTCTACAGGGCAGTTGTGATCCCCACACTACTTTACGCATACGAAGCGTGGACGATGTACTAATGCTACACCAGGAAGCTGAACCCCTTTCACACCACAAGTTTCAGGAAAATCCTCAACATCAAGTGGCATGACAAGGTTCCAGACACTTAGTTACTCGCCCAAGTAGGTCTCCCCAGCATCCACACCATCCTGATGAAGTGTCAGCTACGATGGGCGGGACATGTTTTACGCATGCTAGACCACCGGCTGCCTAAGAGACTCTTCTGTGACGAGTTACAGCAAGGATAGCGATCCCACGGAGGTCAGAAGAAACGCTTCAAAAACAATCTTAAAGCTGCATTTAAAGCGTTCAACATAATCTCTGATGCGTGGGAGCAAACAGCAAGCGACCGAATCACTTGGCGTTCCTCTGTGCACAAAGGCTCCAAGTTGTGCGAATCAAGCAGGTGTTGTAGGAGTTGTTGTTGTTGTTGCAGTATTATAAGTATTATGAGTATAAGTAGCAGTTGGTGTATGAGTAGTAGTGGTAGCAATTGCAGTAGAAGTGGTAGTTGTAGTACTTGCAGTAATAGTAGTTGTAGTATTAGTAGTTGTAGCTGCAGAAGTAGTTGTCGTAGTAGTGGTATATGTAGGAGTAGTAGTAGTAGTAGTAGTAGTAGTAGTAGTAGTAGTAGTAGTAGTTGTAGTAATAGTAGTAGTTGTAGTAGTATTAGTATTAGCAGTGGTATATGTAGGAGTAGTAGTTGTATTAAAGAAGTAGTAGTTGCAGGAAAACTAGCAGTAGTAGTAGTCGTAGTTGTTGTAGTAGTTGTAGTAGCATTTGTACTAGGTGTAGTAGTGTTTGTAGTAGTCGTAGTAGTAGTTGTAGTAGTAGTAGCTGCAGTAGTAGTAGCTGCAGTAGTAGTTGTCGTAGCAGTGGTATATGTCGGAGTAATAGTAGTAGTAGTAGTAGTAATAGTAGTAGTAGTTGTAGTAGTAGTAATAGTAATAGCTGCAGAAGTAGTTGTCGTAGTAGTAGTGGTATATGTCGGAGTAATAGTGGTTGTAGTAGTAGTAGTAGTTGTATCAGTAGTACTTGCATACATATCCGCAGTAAACGTAGTTATAGAAGTAGCACTGGTAATGAAAGTAATTCTAAAATTGGTTCCAGACTCCGGTTTTAAAGTAACATCACTCATTTTACATGTTTTACTGACAAAGGATTGAAATCAACATGACCCATTCTACATGTTTTACTGAATAAGGCCTGACAGTACAATGAATAATTATACATGTTTTACTGACAAAGGATTGACAGTACAATGACTAATTATACATGTTTTACTGACAAAGGATTGAAATAAACACGACTCACTCTACATGTTTTACAGACCAAGGCTTGAAAGCAACATGACCCATTCTACATGGTTCACTGACAAAGGTTTGAAAACAACACTCTACATGTTTTACTAACAAAGACTTGAAAGCACCATGACTCACTTTACATGTTTTACTGACAAATGCTTGAAAGCAACATGACCCATTCTACATATTTTACAAACAAAAGGTTTGAAAACAAATTAGCTCATTTGACATGTTTTACCCTATGTAAGAGAAAGGCATTAGGGAACATATTTTCTATGATGCATTTGAATCGATTGTGAACATGGTTTCAACAGTTATTTTTTTTCAAATGGATAAATACGAATCGTAGGAGAAAGTTTCGCTTAGGCATAGAAACACGCACATTTTCTCAAAAGGGTACGGTGTAACTCAAAATTCTTTTATTTGTTATCTGGGTAAAATAAACTAAAATCTCTTTGCGTTCTGTCAAAAGAGGCACCCATTGTGATGCAAAATGGAGTGTAACAATATAAATGGGTTGTCAGAGAGAGTGGGGGTTGTTGGGTTGGATGGCGTGTCGGGCACGTTTATGTTATACTTGACGCCACCTATCGTATTTCTTGATGATGCGATTAAATGCAATGTATGTGTGTATGTACAAAACAATATAATCACTTGCTGATGTAACAAAATATAACGTGTATGCAGAACACATAACCATAGATTCACTTGATAATGTGTCGAAATACATGGTCAGTGTATATGCACAAAATCAAACTATAGATTAACCAGATGATGTGTCAAAATACAACGTTAGTATGTATGCACAAAACAAAGCCATATATTCTCTTGGTGTTGTGATGCAACAAAACGTCATTGTGTATGTACAAACTATAGAGTCACGTGATGATGTGACGATGTGCAGAGTACAAAAAAAAACTCCAGCAAAAGTATGTATTCACTTTATATAAGGTTTAAAAGTTTCTTAAAGTTAGCAATCTATTTATAATTTTAATCACTGTAATCGCCCTGATATCTACTTTATTTATTTGTATGGACACGAGCAAATCTTACGTGCATCTTTGATGAGTAAGAATTTGCTGTTTTTTTCTTCTGTATTTGCCCCCAAAATGAGGAAATCAACCACCTTTGTACACTGCATGTATTTTCTGGTTTGTTTTAAAATGCAGAGGTTTGTTCATTTTTCCATTTCCTACGCATACTAACTACCTACACAGTCCCTGGTTAAGCGCTAACATAACAAATGCTTACACTTGCTTCTTTTATCCAGTGGCTCATGAAACCCTTCTGCCAGCCAAACTCAAGACTTAATCTGAAGTCCACTACAAGTAAGAAGTGCACCCCACCCCACATTCGTTCTATCTCAGCCAATCACATGCATCGACTATTAATAGCGGACAACTGTTTTATTTTGTCCAGCGGGCATCTGTATACCTCTGTAAGTTTGCGAAGGTGAATCCACTATTTTTACACAGCACAATAATATTCTTTACCTCTGGTAATATTTACATTGTTAGAAACTTTCTCAAGAACGACAGTCATAACATGTATATTAGGTTAACGTTTCCTGTTTGTTTCTTTTAACTGAACTCTCTCGTGACTTCTCGCCAGGTCTCGTGGTCAGAATGATTACATACATCATCTATGATCTACTGGTTGTTTGTGTCGCGAGTAAGGAATAACACAAGACAGCTGGCTCCTGTAAAGACCCGATCAAGTCAAGGGAGGGAAGTTTTGATGTCTAATCAGTATATATAGCGGATATTATTGTCCCTTTTCTACCTCAGTTGACATGGACTATTTATATATTTATCAATGTAGGTTTAATAAGATCTGCTGTATATCAAAGCTTGTTGGAACACAATAAAAAGCTGATTGTGTCAGAGAGCTCAGAGTGTTTTCCAGGTTATCTGAGAAACCGTTGCACTTATAAAGTCATATATGATTGTTACGATCAGCATACAAATAATGTATCAACAATTAAAAAACCCACAACCTCAAGCAATACGTTCATTACGATATTTTAAAAGCGGCACAAAATCGCACTCGTTACACCAGATCAAACTGGTCTGATCATGCAATAACTTTATTTCTCCAGAGTATTCAGTAAAGGTCAGACGTGTGTTTGCTACAGGTCACACAAATTATTTCATTAATGTATTTATAACTTCGATCTTTTATGAATTATCGTGGCTTTCAATACTGTTCCAACAGAAATCCTGACATCAATCTATTTTCTGATTGCCGAAGAATGACTCTCTCGCGTGAAAGGCCTAACTGCACTTGTAATGTGTACTGTGACCCATCGAAACCAATCCATAGATCTTACATATGTACCCTGCTTTAAAATTGTATTATGACATGAGACGTGTCTTTTTAATGAAACCAAGTAGAAAGTCTATTCAACAAATGGTTTCCTTGTCAGCAATCTTTACTAACACACTTTCATAAATACACTTTTTTCATATACAAATACACTTTTTGATGCTACAAGGTATTTTATTTTACGTTGCTAACGATGTTTTTACTGCTTTTAGATGATGGTAAGATTTCAGTTCTCATGCATCTTGACTTATCTGCAGCCTTTGATACAACTGACTGTTATATCTTACTTCACCGTTTGCATCATTACTTTGACATCCACAGTACTGTTTTATCATGCTTCAGGTCATACCTAACTAAAATAAATCAAATTGTTTGTAGTAAATGGTAAACATCGAAATCTAGATAGTCTTTGTTATGGCGTCTCAGAAGGTCATGTTCTAGGACCAATTCACTTTATTCCATACATACATACATACATACATCATCATCATCATTATTATCATCATCATCATCATCATCATCATCATCATCATCATCATCATCAGTCTCTTGACCTAGTGTGGTCGTTGAAGCGCTGTGCTGCTGAACATCTGACTAGTTCCCTCCACTTGTCTCGATCATGTGACAATGCCTGTGTCTCCGCAAAACGTTTACTGGTCTATTATGTGATGTTGTCAGACCACTTTTTTCTCTGTCTATTTCTCCTTCTGCTACCTTGGACACTGACCTGCAGTACTGTTGTGGATAGACTGTTGGCTCAAGTGACATGGCCATACCATTTCAGCTTTCTATTTTTGACAGTGGTGAGGAGGTCTTCATAATGTCCTACTTTGTGCCTGAAGGTGTTACGCACTTCTTCATTTGTGATGTGGTCCAAATTAGAGATGCAAGGATGGTTCTTTAGCATCCCATTTCAAGTGCCTGGATGTTTCGTTGTAATTCTGTTGTCAGTGTCCAGGCCTCACATGAATACAGAAATAGTGAGATGACTAGGGCTCTCAATAGTCTGATGTTAGTTTTGAGATAGATATGCTTGTCTCTCCAGATGGGTCTTAGCTTTGACTTAGCTGCCGCTGTTTGTGCTGCTCGTGAGAAAATGTCTGCTCTTGATCCCTCTTGGGTGATTATGGAACCAAGATATTTGAATTGGCCTACTGTTTCAAGTTCCTGTCCTCTGACTTTAATCTTGGTTGAGATTTGTTTGCCACTATTTGTCATCAGTTTTGTATTCTCGGCACTTATCTCCATGTCATATCTGAAAGATGTTTCATCCAGGTTTTTCACTAAAATGGCAATTTTAAAGTAACTACCTGCCAACCCATCAATGTCGTCTGCAAAGCGTAGGTTGGTGATGTTACGCCCTCCAATGCTGACTGTCCCACAGTGGTCTTCCAGGGCTTCACTCATCATGCGTTCTAAGTAGATGTTGAAAAGCGAGGGTGACAGGAGACAGCCTTGACGTACTCCAACTGTTGTCTTGAACCAGTCTCCCACTGAACCTTGAGCGATTACTGCACTGGTAGCATTGGCATGTAGCTGCTTGATGGTGTTGGTCATACATACAGCCACTGTTTAAATCTAGCTCTGCCAATGCAGATGCTTCAGCCATCCAAAGTACAGACAGGTCTCCGATGCTAAGTCATGAGTGAGGTGAAATAAGCAGCATAGTGAGCTATGATAAAAATGAAGCCATGCTTGTTGCCTCACACGAATTTCTTAAGCCCAGCATTTACCAGAATCCATTAATATCAGTGACATACCATTAAATTTCGACAAACAGTTAGACATCTGGGTGTTATTAGTGTTACCTGTAAGACACTGCACCAGCATGTCTTGATCATTAGAAGAGCAGCACACCGACGTCGATACACATTAACACTATTCGCAATCTTCTCACAGTTGATGCAACAAAACCCTTTTGTGTTTACTAGTACTCTCTGGACTTGAATATTGTAACGCTGTTATGTCTTTTCTGCCACTGTGTGATTCGCAGTAAAGGTCGAAGACATTGCAGTTAGCATTATTCTTAGAGCATCACGAATTGATTATACTACCTCAACAACTCAACTGGCTATATGTTATCAGTATAATAAAGCATACAGTATATTCTCTCCGTTACACCTAGTTGACAGGCAGGAAATAACTATCTGCTTTTATAGTTTACATTTCTGCTTGACGCTTGCGTTTATCATCGGGAACTCGTATTGTTAGTATTTCCTGAATTGTTAGTTTTCCTATCAGTCGTGATCACGCTGCTTAATATGCAAGAACAAGGCGCTGAATGGAATACTGCCTTATCATTGGCCAAACGATAATAAGTTACAAAAACATGCAGGAGGTCATTTTATTTTAACCAATGATAGGACCGTATTCCAATCAGCGGGATCTAAGCGTGCGCGAACACGACCATGTTGAGTAGTGACGTGGCTAAATGATATAGAAGTCCCTAAAGGTGTGATAGTAAGCCAAACTTTGGACATTCATATAAAATCGAATGCCTGAGTTAAACATCGGTGCAACTTTATTACGGCAAGCGAAATGTAGCTAGAAATAACAGCGTTTATTCTTAAATAGGCCGTACGAGAAAGGAGAGAGGTGTCCTCCCTGTTAGTTAATATAAAGTACCTTAATATATAGGTAGGTCAATTGTAAGCAACAATACGAGCTCCTGTGAACGGTCACTGATCAAAGCCGGGAGGGATACGGGACTACAGCTGTATGAACGGAATAAGTTGGCTTCTACTTGTATAAATTGAATAAGTTGCTCTTTAATATTTAGAATGGAATAATTTGGCTTCTAATGGCATGAATGGAATAAGTTGACTTCTAAATGTATGAATGCAATACGTTGCCTTCTAAACGTATGAATGTAATAAGTTGGCTTCTAATTGTACGAATGGAATAAGCAGGCTTCTAATGGTATGGTTGAATACGTTGGCTTCTAAAGGTATGAATGGAATAAGTTGGCTTCTAATGGTATGAATGGAATACACTGGATCCTAATTGCATGGTTAGAATAAGTGAGCTTCCGTTAGTATGAATCGAATAAGTTGGCTTCTAATGGTATGAATGGAATATGTTAGCTTCTAGCGGTATGAATGGAATATATTAGTTTCTAATTGTATACATTCCATAAGTTGGCTTCTAATTGTCTGAATGGAATAAGTTGGCTTCTAATGGTATACCTGGAATAAGTTGGCTTCTAATTGTATGAATGGAATACATTGGCTTTTAATTATATGAATGCGATAAGTTGCTTTCGGTTTGTATGACTCGAATTAGTTTGCTTCTAATGGCATGAGTACATTACGTTGGCTTCTACTAGTATGGATGGAATACGTTGGCTTCTAATTGTATGAATGGAATACGTTGGCTTCTAATTATATGAATGGAATACGTTGGCTTCCAATTGTATGAATGTAATAAGTTGTCTACTAATGGTATGAATGTAATAAGTTGGCTACTAATGGTATGAATGGAATCAGTTGGCTTCTTATGGCATGAATGGAGGAAGTTGTCTTTCCACGGTATGACATGTATAAGTTGGCTTCTAAAGGTATGAATGGAATAAGTTGGCGTCTAAAGGTATGAATGGAAAAATTTGTCTTCTAATTGTATGAATGGAATACGTTGGCATCTAAAGATATGAATGGAATATGTGGGCTTCTAATGGTATGAACTGAATAAGTTGGCTTCGAATTGTATGAATGAAATAAGATGGCTTCTAATGGCATAAATGGAATACGTTGGATTGTAGTGGTATAAATGGGATAAGTTTGCTTCTAATTGTATGATTGAAATGAGTTGGTTTCTAATTGTATGAATGGAATAAGTTGTCTTCTAATGGTATGAATGGAATAAGCTGGCTTCTAATCGGATGCATGAAGTAAGTTGGCTTCTAATTGTATGAATGGAATACGTTGGCTTTTAATTGTACGAATGGAATAAGTTGCCTTCTAATGGTATGAATGGAATAAGTTGCCTTCTAACGGTATGCATGCATTAAGTTGGCTTCTAATTGTATGAATGGAATAATCTGGCTTCTAACTGTATGAACGGAATACGTTGGTTTGCTTCTAAGTGTATGAATGGAATAAGCTGGCTTCTAATTATATGAATGAAATAAGCTGGCTTCTAATTATATGAATGAAATAAGCTGGCTTCTAATTGTATGAATGGAATAAGTTGGCTTCTAATGGTTTGAATGGATTAAATTGGCTTCTAATGGTATGAATGGAATACGTTGGCTTCTAATTGTATGAATGGAATACGTTGGCTTCTAATTGTATGAATGGAATAAGTTGGCTTCTAATGGTTTGAATGGATTAAATTGGCTTCTAATGGTATGAATGGAATACGTTGGCTTCTAATTGTATGAATGGAATACGTTGGCTTCTAATGATTTGAATGGATTAAGTTGGCTTCTTATATAATTTAATGCTGAGACATTCCACTGTAAAGACTGGAATATCATTTTACAGTTGGTCGGTACATGAATACCGACAGCATCGTCTTTTTCCGGTAAAAAGGCATATTTTATCTGTACAATACCGAGAAATATTGGTGTAAATTAACCTCCAACGATCAAAAATACGATTGATTTTATTTTCACGTCCAATATTGGTCAATTGCAATTTGCTGCTAGTCACATGACAGCTATAAAAAAAAGAAATTTGTTTAAATAAATAAATATATTGTCCTATATGTACATGTTCTGAAATTGTCCTTGAGTTCAGATAGAGTGTGAAAACCCCTTTTTAAAATCTTACTGAGGCTATCAAAATGATTAGGCACAGTGCAATAAAAAAATCTTTAAACCATTGACATTGGTGTAGTAGCTTAATCGTTGTCAAATGTGTGACTTGCTACCTTATCTGATTCATTTTTATTGTACATTAGAAATACCATGTGTTCTTAGAAACAAAACATCTTTATTTACATTACTTTTTCCGATGCTTAATCGTTGTTCTACAATAGATTTGTCAACTAAATCATAATATTTCGGGACCCGGTTGTAATGAGGATTTTGTGACTCCCTGACATTATCGAGATAGCCAGGTTTGACTTACACATATGTTGGACATTCGCTCCCCATTGATCCGTGACAAGCTTGATCATTGATCCGTGACAAGTTTGATCATTGATCCGTGACAAGCTTGATCATTGATCCGTGACAAGCTTGATCAAAAAGCGCTCCCCATTGATCCGTGACAAGCTTGACCATTGATCCGTGACAAGCTTGATCAAAAGCGGATATCAATGACGAAAGTCTCTGAATATGTTCAATGTTAACGGACAGTTTTAAATACAGTAATGTTTTTTTTTCTTCAGGTGTGTTAATACCTCATTGCAAACAAGAATAGCTCTTTACAATTTAAAGGCAGTTTCAGCAATTTCTTGTCATATCGTGCCGAGGAAATGGAATGCATGCGCTTTTCCCAAGAAACTGTAGCAGATGGCATGTGTAGGTATGGAACCTTCTATCCCTGGTTTTCGAATCTGAGTGTACCCATTGAACTATCACTGTTTTCCTCGCTGAAATCAACAGACGCAGAATCAGTCCAATGTAACAGTCCAATGTTGTGCGAATCCTCTTGATAGGATCACGCGATTTGATTACTCCTCGTCATATATATATATATATATATATATATATATATATATATATATATATATATATATATATATATATATATATATATCTTCCTAGTGAATTTATTTAGTGATACGATATTAATGTATATAACGATATCCCGTGGTTTGATATCTACCTGGATGAGACTTTTGTGTGCCAAGGGGTTAAGGAGTTATCGCGTCAAAAGATAGCAATGTTTCAAACTCTAATCACTAGATTCGTATTATAGGCGGTTCACACAATCATATTGTATTGATATTTATCAGCACTTTTAACTAACTGTGCCATTGATGTGGAAAATGTAAAATCTGTCTCAGTGACAAAGAGTCCATTCATAGTTATCATGTTGGCACAAACATGACACATTGATATTTAGAACGTTGACCAGCATATAAAATGGCGAACCCCCGGATAATTGTGATCGTTGTCACAATTGCTGTTTTTATCCTGGGTTTATCTTTCTTTGGAAATAGATTATTTCGAGACACTGAAAACGAAAAGAACGGACAAACATATACTAGCAGATCACCAATAAGTTGCCCGTGTGAGGACCCAGCTTTTTGTAACAGAATTAATGACACTAAGGCAGGAAAGGAGGTAATCATTGTATATTTTTGTGACGACCTATGTTTGTTAATACTATTTTAATGCAAAGCTAAACAATCATGGGATGGAAATAAGTAAGGTTTGACACCAGAAGCAATAATGTCACTACTAACCATAAAATATGTTAACTAGATTTAACATTTAACGAGCAATGTCGCAGAAAGTCGACGTTTATCTCGGTTTCTAGCAGTTTTTGGAGACCGGAACATACGACTTTGACTCCGTCTCCCAACAAGCCTCACCTGACCCATCCTGGAAATGCCGGCTTGCTGCGTTTTAGAATCAAAACTTTGCAACATTCCAAAAGTTGTTACATTTGCGGTAATATATGCTATTTCTCTAATACTCTGATAATTTCTCAAGGTGATACTATTGCAGATGGTTATATGTCTGAGATTTCTTTTCTAGATAGAGATTTGGAAAGTATGAACCGAATCACCCTAGTTGTAAAAAAAGTACGATTTTGTATGGTATTTTACTTGAAATGACATTTGAGATATTTCTAAATTGTTAGGTTCTTACAAAATTTACAACACACTTAAAGCAATTCTCTTTATGAAATATAATTACTATTATGATACTTTCTTCCTGCTCTATATTTATCTGAAAATTCTTTGTTGCTAAGCAATAAGAAATATAGAAACAGTTTGAGGAAACACATGTGAGATATGAAGAAAAAAAACTTTAGTACAGGGACGTCTGAAATGACATTTAATAAAAAAGTGTGATGTTAAGTGAAATTTGGATTTGAACGATTGAGATGACATTTAGAAACTATTGTGAGATGTTAAACCAAACTAGCGCCTGCATAATTGAGATGACATTTAGAAAATATTGTGAGATGTTACACCAAACTAGCGCCTGAATAATTGAGATGCTAAAGAATAAATGGGAGATGCTAGGTGAAATTAATGCCTGAACGAGTGAGGTGACATTTAAGGAAAACGTGAAATGTTAGGTGAAACTAGGACCTGAACAACTGAGATGACATTTAATAAAAATGTGAGATGTTAATAATGTCATAATAGTGGTAATGTTTGTCTAACAATCAGAAAACGATAGCGGGAGAACTCAGCGCAGTTGTTCAATTCTAGGGCTGTGCCCTCCGCCCTCAAGTTACACACACACACACACACACACACACACACACACACACACACGTTATTCAACTTATTTTTATATAGTTTCTTCCAACGTAGCGTGATAATTCAAGTAATTCAATCTTTCAAGTACAAATTATGTTCAGGCTGATTCATTTGAAATTTGTCTTAATAATTCAAAGCAAAATATAACAAAATAAAGGAAAACATAATAATGATGCTATACACATTTGGTAAGAACAGAGTTTCAAAACCAACACATTTCCTTGTTTAGGTCTTCGTTTTTTCTCTACAATCCCAAAATGACAGTTGGCGTTTCTACGATTGGTCAAAAGTTACAACTATAGTAACGGTGGGTTACATGGGTTTTGACGTCATGTGTTATGCCCACAAGCACGGAGCACGTGCGGTTATTATCGGTAAGGTTTTGAGATCTGTCTGTCTTTTCAGCTGCTCACTCTCTCTCTCTCTCTCTCTCTCTCTCTCTCTCTCTCTCGTTCGATAAGACCCATATCTAATAAACCATTATTTTTTAAAACTTTTTCCAGATCTTTTACAATAGTTGTAATATTGCTTTTAGATTGACTTAGTTACTTGAAATACAGTTGGCATGAAAATGCATGTTTTGTTTGATAAGTCAAACCAATAACAGGAATGTAATGTCAAATAAATAACAGGAGAGATTCATGCATCTACCATAGCGAATACAATAAAGGGATACAATCTAGTAATGACCGTAACACTGAAGAATTTGATCTGCACATTTAGATTTGAGTAAAAGTCACAGACGTTCAACAAATGGAAATACTTTTTATACTCTGAACCTATCTTTATGCTCCGCAAATGTGGAAGAGACAGATAGAGTTTTCTCATGCACTGATAGGACTGTGGCAAAGTTAATACATTGCTAGTTAAAACTATTTCATTGTAAAATAAATACGTATTCGAATGACACTGCTACATACATTTACCCTTGACTATAGGAACATATTGACTAACTAAACGTTCACTGCCGCCATCATATTGTGCTGAAATAATAAGCCCATTCATTAAACTGTTTTGTGTTGAATTATAAGTCATACATCTTATTTGGAACCACTTCCAGGCAGCATGCCAAAGGAACAGCTGACCAACAAGACAGCTCGGAAGACGTGGGTTGCAAATCAGCTCCAAGTTGTCGACGCGTACTTCCTTGACGGAATAAATATTGACTTCGAGGATGTTATTTTACAGAATGAGACGGACATACGGGATGCATACACGGCTCTTGTTAAGGAAACGAACATAGCTTTTAAAAACTTCTACCCATATCTTCAGGTTTGTTTGTATATAAAATGTTAAATTAGCACAAATATAACATTTTATTTATTTAAAACTTATGGCCGTACGATAACGTATTGAAAATAATGATATATGTTAGTGTGAGATATTGCAATTGGAGAAAAAGCAGTATGCGGAAAAAGAGATCGCCAGGGACCCTTTCTTAGGTATATATATATATATATATATATATATATATATATATATATATATATATATATATATACCTCCTTAAGCATATTATGCAAACCCATATTTCCATATTTTGACCTAGTTACCTTTTGTTTGTCTGCTGCTCCCTTCCCCCTCTTTCTCTCCCTTCTGATTAGGATATCATGATCGTACGTGTGTCAACTGAAGAATATACATTCATGTGCCATCTAACATGCCTTAAAACTAATTCCAAACAGCAAACGTACACTTCAAGTATTAACTTTGTATAATCATGGAGACTGTCAGTGATTGAACTTACGTGAACCGTTGGTATGTGTAAGCCATATAATAAAATATACCAGTTATACTTAAAGAAAGGATGTACATTCTTAAACAAAATACTCGTGATTAAATCTAGCAATAACATTTTACCCCATAACACGGTCATGTTTTTTTTTTTTAAAAAAAAATTATAAATCTGGCGTTAATTAGTGGTGACTGCAAACCGAAATTAGGTGACAACGAGACTTGAATACATCGTCTGTTAACAAACTAGACTGCAAGCCAACTAAGGCCAACAGTAAGTTTGATACACGCAAAATAAAAAGCGAAAATCCTTACACGTAATCTTTTAATAATTAGATTTTTTATTTAAAGCGAACATGCATAGCATCGCTGCCCCCAAATTACTGTACAATGTAGAAATGTAAACATTTCTTTTTAACAATCTTGTGAAAGCTGTTTGTTTCATTGGCGCGAGGTAGAGAAAACCATTGCATATAGAAGTTTTTCGCCCATAAAGAATATATCATTAATGAAAATTATATGTTTCTAGTTACAATTATAATAAAAACAATTCAACAGTTTTTTTAATGAAAGTGCTACCATTAAAATTTTTCCGCATATCTTGTATATCGCTAAAGTGCCTTCGGATGTTTCAGTTTGATTAGGTGATGAAGCTTTATTACCAAAAATAAGGAGACCTTCAGTTTCTTAGTGTGGTCGTCGAGGCACTGTGCAGTTGAACATCTGACCAGTTCCCTCCACTTGTCTCCATCATGTGCCAATGCCTGTGACTACGCAAAACGTTTCCTGGCCCATTCTTTGATATTGACAGTCCACTTGTTTCTCTGTCTACGTCTGCTTCTGCCACCATGAACGCAACCCTGCAGTACTATTGTGGATAGACTGTTGGATCTAGTGACATGGCCATAACATTTTAGCTTTCTCTTTTTGACAGTGGTGGGGAGGTCTTCATAATGGTATACGTTGTGCCTGATGGTGTCACGAACTTCTTCATTTGTGATGTGGTCCTTTTAAGAGATGCCAAGGATGGTTCTGTAGCATCTCATTTCAAGTGCCTGGATTCTTCGTTGTAATTCTGTTGTCAAGGTCCACGCCTCACATGAATACAGAAAGATTGAGACGACTAGTGCTCTCATTACTCTGATTTACTTTTCAGACAGATATTCTTGTCTCTCCAGATGGATCTTAGCTTTGACATAGTTGTCGTTCTTAGTGCTGCTTGTGACACAATTTCTGCTCTTTATCCCTCTTTGGTGATTATGGAACCAAGATATTTGAACTGACCCACTGTTTTCAGGTACTGTCCTCTGACTTAATCTTGGCTGAGATTGGCTTGCCACTATTTGTCTCGGCGCTTATCTCCATGTCAAATCTGGAAGATGTTTCATCCAGGTTTTTCACTAAGGTGGCAAGCGCGTCTTCACTACCTGCCAACCCATCAATGTCGTCTGCAAAGTGTAGGTTGATGATGTTACGCCCTCCTATTCTGACTTTTCCACAGTGGTTTTCCAGAGCTTCGCTCATGATGCGCTCTAAGTCGATGTTGAAAAGTATGGGTGACAGTAGACAGCCTTGACGTACTCTTATTCTTGATCAGACTGATCTCTGTTTCTGGGCCCATTAGTATAATCCACTCTTCGTTTTGCTTTCTTCAAGTTTTCCCCCCTGGTATTCTTGTTTATTTCTAGGTACTCTATTGTCCCTGTTGTGTGTATGGTGTTCCTGAGGTCTCGTCGGGCATCATACAGATTCAGAATCTCTTTTGTAACCAAGGGTTTTACCTTGTTTGATGGAGGACAACGATGTCCTTGGCAGCTGTTGTCATGAATTTGTTGAAAGTGTATGTCATCACTTAAAATCAACATCCATCGCAACAAAATTTTCCTGCAATTGTGGCTTGGAATGAGTTGTAGATGTTGGGATGCGTCAGTTGTTCAAGGATGAATTTAAATGATTTTTATTGCCTTGTTAATATTCTGCAGCCTCACTCAGAAGTTCATAATGACGAGGTCGTGATTACTCCCAACATCAGTACCTGGGAACGTTCTTGTTTTTGCTCTATTGATGCCAGATCGGTCACGGTTTTTAATCAGTATGTTTCGATCTGGTTATGTTGGGTTCCATTTAGGGCGTGCCATGTCCAGCATCGTGAAGCTTTATGTTGGCCCAGGGTGTTGGCTAGTACCAAGTTGTCGTAGCTTGTGAACTCAAGCAGCCGTCTCCCTCTTTCATTGCTAAGCTCATTGCATGAAAGTCCACAGTGATCATCCCCGTCTTTTAGAGATTCTTCGCCAACTTTGGCATGCTAGTCTCCTTGGATCATGAGGATGTCTGTTTTACTTACCAAGTTTAGAATACCCTGGACGTTGCTGTAAAACTCATCGTGATCTGTAGTTGGCGCATAGACTTGGGATAAGTTTGATGTTAAAGGGAGATACATGCAGACGAATGGTGATGATTCTGCTTAATATGGGGAGGCATTCAAGCACATATCCCTTGATGGTTTTGTTTACAAGGAAGCTTACTCCATTCATGAACTTGTTCAACTCCATTCATTTACTTGTTCAACTCTCCACTATAGAACTGCCCGTCTTCAGTTTGGAGGTATCCTAGGGCTTTCCATCTGACTTCACAGAAACCCAGAATGTGTCATATGTAGTGTTCGATCTCATGAGTCAACTCTTGGAGTCTTCCAGTTTGCGCCAGAGTTCTAATGTTCCAGGTGGCGATGGCGACGCTGTCTAACGCTCTGATTTGATGCAAAGTACCAGTAGTACATTTGTCATCTCCATCCTGGTAGACAACAGTTGGCACGGTCCTTGTTAACCCGGGCGACGACCGATCCGGTATGGCAACTTTAGATTTGTCCAGCATTATCAGTGTGTCTTTGCAAAAGTCGTCTGGCGGATCCTGTCCCTCTTCAGACTAAGGAGTTGCCAGAAGGGGATGTAGTAATTGTCTTTTAGGGTTTATTCACTTAGCTGTTGATAAGGTAAAGCCAACCTGCAATGCAGCAGGAGACTCTTGTATGGGCGGGTGCGTCCGTTTTCCGAGCATATAAAGCATCTGCCACTGCCCATTATATATATATATATATATATATATATATATATATATATATATATATATATATATATATATATATATGTATGCCTGTATAATATATTATTTGTTTCCTGATACGACGGTTCCATTAATTAATGTTTAATATTTTAATATGGCACATATCTGAACTCTAATGGTATTTATGGAATGCTACCTTTCTAATACATTGAGGTTTATAAAAGTAATGCTTTTGTTTTTCCCTTTGAGTTCAGTTTTTCAGCTCTTTCAAATATTTGTCTCCACCTTATTTAAATACTAAGACAAGGCAAGAAAAAAAAAGAAAATGAGAAAAGGGCAGTCCCGGATTACCCATTAGGCAGAGTAGGCAACTGCCTATGGGCCCCGTGACTTTTATGGGCCCCATCAGGGGCCCCCAGGTGCCCCCATGAGACCGTGACCGTGGGTCTGGGGCCCCAAAAGTTTGACTGCCTATGGGCCTCCACGGTGCTTAATCCGGCGCTGGAAAAGGGTATCTAGCAAAATAGTTAAATGAATTGGAATGTGCCGCATCGTTAATGTAAGACTTTCACAAGAATAGTGTCGTGTTAATGAACGTCACTCTTTGAATTGTATTTTCATTTTACAGGTAACTGTTGATATCGCCTGGTCCCCGGATTGCATTGATTTACGCTGCTACGACTACCTGGGAATATCACTGGTATCGGACTTTGTGTTTGTGATGGCTTATGACGAACAAAGCCAAATTTTAGGAAAATGCATCGCAAAATCAAATTCAGACTACTCAGGAACGAAATCAGGTAAGGAATCTTACTGAGCATTCATCTTCTGAATAAATTGAGCTTTTTAAGTACTCTTTCAGCAAATAATAAGTTCAAACGAAAGAAAGCAAACAAAATTTTTAATGCTCATAGCATACCCCCCACACTTTACGATTTTATAAATAAAAATCATCATTTCCGTTTCCTAGAACAGTCCTTTTTCATTGAAAGCTGTCATCTGCATCCAATACTGCAATGTCGAGTTTTACTATATATCCAAAATTAACAAAAGACAAACGTTCTGACTAATGTATACACGTGTTCAAAGGGATGCAGCTACGCTACTAAAGACACGGGAACCTGTGGAATTATTCACAGCTTATCAAAGTAGGTGAACATCACATTTAGTTGCTGTAAACACAGACTCGTCAGTAGTAATATGAGAACATTGGGGGTCATACGATAATTATATAGGCGCCCGTTGGTTTCACATTTGGAGTAAATGGTATTATTATTTGCTCGGGTTTGTTTCTTCCGCTAACTTTGCAATATGTTTTGAGACTACACGGCTTCATACTGTGCGAACCGTATCTGAAACCATTTCGTGTATTAGGAAGTGCTTTGTAAGCAAACTATGTCCACTATTGTCGTTGACACTTTTGGTTTATTTTGATTTGTTTGTCAATGAACTAAATAAGCTTTATCGTCCGTTTGAAGGTAGAGATGAACAAGTTAGTGACGTGGACGAGTTCACTAAGTCACAAAGAAGGCATTGAAAGAAGCAAACAATTGAACGTGATGTTCGCAATATTTACAACAAACATGAGAGGCATATTAATTGAAAATACGAGTCGTATCATTTAAACAGTTATTCAGAAAGAATATACGTAACTTCTAGCAAAAACGAATGGTCAGAGTGGGAACCGTGCTCTCAAGGGTCTATACCTATAGCATATAAAAACACGCTGAGGCCAAGGCTATTGCACATCATTCAGACACGTACCGATTTACAAAACCAGTCAAAACATTATATTCCTGAAACAAACGCAACCGAAAATTTAGGAAGGAAATTATGAGCCTCAGCGCCAATAAACCATGACGAGCAAAAAATATTATTTCGGTGAGTTAAAGTGACTGTGACACAACAGATACTTCGCAATTTTCGCAATATAACTATTTTGATACAATGTTAGGCTAACAAAATAATGCATATTCTATGATACAACAGTGAGTATGCAAGTAACAAGCATACACATTTAGCTGCTAACATGAATGGTACTAAATATACTTACATTTATGTATCTTGAATTCTCTCAAAATGTACTTTCTTAGTTCTGCAAACCCGAATGACATGACATGTCATAGAAAACCTGATACACACCCAAATGATGCCATAAGTTTGACTACATTTCCGATTGAATTCATGTTCTTACTGCACTACATTGCCCAAATAAATCCAGTCCATCATAGGCAGAACACCATAATTGAATTGAATCAACAGAAAACAGAGTGTATCCATTCCAGACCAGCTGGAATAGTTTCAACACTGCGCATTCAAAATTTGACACTAAAGTAGAAATTAAAGCAGACATAAACGAGAAATTTAAAAAAAACCGAACGTCGAGCCCGCTGGGTTCTACAGTCGCTGGGCGGTGCTATCTGCGCAATAATATTTTTGCGGTGTATTGATTAATCTACGGTTGTGCATTTAGTTTAAAATAGAGCATAAATAAAATTATGTTGTTTCTAGTAGTGTATTCCTTTATTATTATGCCTTAGGTAGGAAAACAAAATTTGTATATAATAAAATGGTTACTGCAGTTGCATGGAAAACACGTTAATTTCTGAGTAATGTATCACTCCCAATGTTATGCAAAATTATTTAAAAACAACTCATTCTTTTGTTCACATATAAATGAAGCAACCGTAACTATTTTTTAAACTGAATGACGTCAAATGACGTTATACAGTAAAGTTTTGGTTCGTGTTTTATTGTGAAAGGAGATTCAGTATTGAGTTTGATACAACACCGAACTGTCCACCTTTAACTGTCTCTTTTGAATCTCTTTACTAGTATAGACCTTTCCTCTTCTACTGTTTCTTCTGCTTGTATAACCTTCTTGAACTTTGTTGTATATACTGAATATTGAATATACTGGAAAGGATTCTTCTTTCGTTTTTCTTTAATATGTTCCTACTCTTTGTCTTTTTAAAAAAAATATTAGCACGTTCGGAAGGGGAATGTTTTTCATGAAAATGAATACTGGTATATTTACTTTTATGTCTATTTTATCCCGTCTTAGGATTCCCCTTTCTTTGACGATGTGGATATTCTAGAACTGGATATCCTTTTCTTTGACAGATATAGCAGGGATTTTTACTTTTGATCTCCAGTGTGAGGCAGAATTCTTGCTGGAAGAATAATTTCTGCGATAATTTAAACAAATATTTGATCTGTTGTGATGCTGCCATCGATTCTAATTGAAACTTCAATAAGTGCATTCTCTTAGGTAGATACAGGAAAAAGATGTAACCTGATCCAAAACAAATTTTAATCATTTATTAAAGCCGACAAACTAGAATAATCTTTGATTTCCAAATCTCTCCAAGAGGTGTTGCCAAAAGTTGATTCTAGCAATTATAGAGAGACATGATTGAGCTGTTACATCTGTTTCAAATGGATAAAAATAAACAAAGTCAGCAAATATAGGAACTCGTTTGCGAGATACTGTTTTACTCATTCCTGCTACCGAAGAATGTGGCACCAGAAAATTTATAATGACTGTGTTTGACTGTTAAATGTAAAAGTAATCAGTAGTTTAATCTCAATTGTTGACATGTCTAGGTTTGCACTATTTATAAATTGGCAACACGGAATCTAAGGAATGCTCACAATGGATTCCGATTCCAAACTTCAAAGGAGTCATTATATCTTGTGGAATCAGTTTTCTCAATAGTCTTGAAAATACACCATCGTTTACATCATACTTTTTCCGTTTGATTGTAAGTGTGATTTTGAGATATTAAACGAGTTGTTTAGGATAGTGGGCATGGGGTGTTGTATGGTATACGTGGTGTTGTATGGTATACGTGATGTTGTATGGTATACGTGGTGTTGTATGGTATACGTGGTGTTGTATGGTATACGTGGTGTTGTATGGTATACGTGATGTTGTATGGTATACGTGGTGTTGTATGGTATACGTGGTGTTGTATGGTATACGTGGTGTTGTATGGTATACGTGGTGTTGGACAGTATGTTTATGTGATTTCATCTCCATTGTTTACATCATACCTTTCTGTCTATAGTAGGTATGGGTTGTTACGTGTTTTTTTTAAACAGTAACAAGAAAACTGAAGACGACAAGTTTTGTAACATTTAACAAGTAGTTTATTACCCTAGAAAAAACAAGGTATAAATGAGGAAAAGAACTTACGGCTTTTAGGATCAAATACAAAAATAATCAAATTATCCAAGAATTACAAAATTAGAAGTCATACTAATAAAATGGTTTAATGAAACCGAGTTCGATTTCCGATGAAAATCAAAAATGGAAGCAATGAATTATGCTGTGGTCCGTACCGAACTGATGTGTGATTTATTGAATCACATAAAATAATATTCCAGTTTATGAATTCTGTAAATTTCGATAACTCTCCTTGTACAATATTTAATTTAGTACAAATATTTCCAAGGAAAAATAATTTCTTAAGATCCAAATAATTTGAAGAAAAATAAAAACATATACTCAAACTGATCATAGTAAAAATACTTGCAAGTCTTCATTGTTAAGACAAGACTAATAATTATTTCTAACTACATCAATGATAAATCTGGCTACTGCGCAAAACAGATACCCGGATGAGGGTCAACATTACGGTAAAACCATTATTTTGAAACAATAGCTACATGATATTTGTCACGTACTTCAAATACGCTCTTGATTTCACTTTATGAATCTACTCTAATAAATAATTAAAACAATGAAAACAAGATGTCTACTTCAACTTATGAATCAATGTCAGAAACTAGGGCAGCATTAGATGCGGAGTTCTATCATTAGTGTTACGACAAACTGAACGGAATTTCTGGAAAATGAAATTATAGAAACTGTCAAATCCAGTAAATAATATTATAATAATATAGCATGTTATGGAATAAAAAAGTTAAAACTAACAAACAAAAAATTAATTTAAATCAAATGTAAATTAAGTCACATATACATACCGTGGGATTTTAGACATTGGATAGTATATATGTGGTGCTGGATAGTATATATGTGCTGCTGGATAGATAACTAAATAATCGGAAAGTAGGCATCTAAATACTTGTATGCTAGATAACTAATTGATGAATAATATATAAATATTCCGATGTTACAATTCTCCTAGACCCCAATAAATGCTCGAGAGAACCCTTTATAGTGCCTGGTAGTTATGAACAAGCGATTTCTGAATTGTGTGCGCTTGAATTGTCATCAAATAGCAAGTGCCGGATTGAACTCAAATGTTTAGGTTGAATAGTATCTAAAATCTGCTAGCATTACACTTCTCATGCAGCCGTGACGTTTTTCAACATAGAAACACCTATAACAATCGCGAAGACAACATTACATTTTCTCATGCCTCGATAAACACTTCTTACCCTATAAGCTCTTTTGACTCTACAACGCTGTTTGCCACATATCATTCCCATGTTAAATATAAGGGCCAATTGAACAAATTATTTTTCCCGGTAGGACCCCATAACACATTTGACCCTTTTAACACTCCCACCCACCCAAATACCATTTCCATGTTACCGCTCCGGTTAGTGGTTAGAGAGTTTGCTTCGAATGCGAGAGGTCGCTAGTTCGGAACCCGGTCGAGTCATATAAACGGCTTTTTAAAACAAATGGTACTATCAGCTGCCCATCAAGGCGCTCAACATTACAAGATTAGTGTTAGGACTGTTGTTCGGAATGGTGTCAGGATAATGTGACTATGAGGATATCATGCTACATGTCTGCGGTATGATGTCTAAGTGCTAAACATCACTATAAATCGTTGCGACATGACTGAATAATTGCTACAGCAAACTTACAAATCCAAAGCACAATCATTCCCTTGTTAAAACCCTTGATAGTGCTTCAATATTGAGGTCATCTCTAGCAATGTTACTATATAACCCCAACTGAGGTCAAAAAGTTATAATATTACTATTTACTGCGATGTTAAACCAATTGGAAACTTTGATAATATGACACCACAGCGTCTCCATCGTGTTAAACCAATATAATTAGGATTCGACCCCATATACTCTCATATAACTACTCTTGTCCACTGGAAAATTGCAAACTTATTAGCAAAGAATCAAAATGACAGTGTTAGAGATCCTTTAATGACTATCTGGTTAGAACTCATTGATTGAATAGTGAGTGATTATTTTCTTTCTTCGTTTTAATGACCTTGATATTTTAGTTTTTAAAATAGGTAGGAGGTGCAGAGCGTGGTGCTAGACTCTGGGTGAATATTATATTTTGTTTCATCATTTTCTGTTAGAGGCATGGATCAATTTTATTAAGAAGTAATATTTTTATTGACAAAGATATTTTAATAGACTTTGAATTTGTAATCAACACCTGCAATATCAATTTCACTTTTCTCTATGTCTTTCTTCTCTTACCGTATCATTCTATGTTTACAAATATTTTCCTTTTCCTCCATTCGTTTCAAGTTTTTTCTTTACTTCCATAAGCATAACAAATATGTTAAAACGCATTATCGGTTTTTAAATAATTACAAATTATTAACGATTTCATAAACGAATTTGAATGAAGTAAACAAAGAATGTAAAGGTTGTTTTGTTATATCACTCACGTTTGGAATCTCAAGTTAATTTGCTCATTAGGACAGTTTCTTTTTATTGATAGAACCTTTATGGACTCAAACTTTCAATGCTTTGCATGTGTTGTCTTCCGTTTTAACATTTACATTTATTCCTACTCTACTCCTTGGTTCATTCCATCATTCTCACTTTGCTTCCTTTCTTTCGTTCTGCCTTACTTTCCTATGTAATTTATTGGTAATTTTCTCATTGTAATAACTTCAGCATCTGATATGTTACAAATATCTCGTAAGTTATTCACAAAGCCTGGAACAAATTTGTATGGGAAATGAAAACTCGGAAACCTCAAAGTATTGCGTTTACTATTTTCATTTACATAGGTGAGGAAACGTTAAATGGTTGTATTTTGTATATGTATACTTGTGTGGTTTTTTGTGATTCGCAACATATTTAAATGAATCGGAAAGAAATTACGAGAAACCTATATTTAATATGAACATGACACATCACAACCGTTAAATTAGAATTTGGAGTGAATTAATATGTATAATAAATATTACAATGAAAATATACTCCTTTATATTTTATAGGTTTGACTAAATTCCTGAATCTGGGGATCACACCGAACAAGATGGTTCTCGGAGTTCCCTGGTACGGCTACTACTACCCTTGTCTCTCCATGTCCAGGGTAGGATAATTTGACTATAGTAATAAAACTAAAATTTCTGTTTAGAAAATGGAAACATACAAATAAAGGAACAAAACCAACGCTAAACTTAGTTTTTGCTTCTTAAAATGGAACATGTTGTATTTATCACATTTTAAAGTACGAATTATTGCACATACTTTCTTGTGATGACTATATAAAGACAAGTGAGAGAAGCAGCTTTGTAATATATGACTCTTAATGACAATAATGGAAAACATCGGCATGTCCAGCCGTCAACCAAGACATTGTTTCAAAGTTATGCACCTCATAATAAGGCTGAAAGGCCGAGCGAGTAGTTTCTATTACCTTTACTTCAAGGTTAAAGCGGACAATGTGCTTAGTATTGCAGAATGCATTGTCGTGATATGTAATAAATTATGTCTTTTTTGATGTAACTCCATCCCGAGAACAAGAGTTCTGGGAAATATATGCAAAAGTGAAATACAATAAATACAAAATAGACTTTAAACCAAATATGAAAGCGACACGCCACTATGATATCACGCTTCCCAATAAAATTACAGCAGGCTTCTCTGATATAGGACAATTAGATAGTACAGTTTGTTGATAGCAAGGACAACACACTAAGCGTCAGGCCTTAAAAGTTGAATGTTGGAGTCCAACATTTGTACAAAGTTTATTAATTCGAATGTAATATAGCTGGGCTATTACTTGATTAAAGGAATGCTATGTGGACACGTCGACGCATGCATCTGTAAAATAGTACAGTATACAGACCTGACAAATACTTGATATGCATGAAGTAATAAAAGTCACAGGGGTTGCCATAAACCAGATTTAACTCACAATATAAGAGAGTGGATCGTATTAAGTTTTTCAAGTTGTGAGTAGGACCTGTTTTCATTTCTTGACAAGTGACTGATTTTCAGATTTGAACTGTACTATGTAACTGGCTGTTACTTTGGAATACGAGTAAGAAATAACGTGCGTAAAAGCACTATGAAACCAATACAATCCAAAGTAAAATAATCCAGCTAAACTTGCTGTAAATTTCGAAGAAAAAAGATACAGTTGTTACCATTTGTATCATTATAACAGCAAAGATACAGACAGTATCAGGATGTTGTTACTTTTGCGCTTGGCATTAGTAATCAAAACTATTATCAAT
This sequence comes from Unio pictorum, assembly GCA_030141615.1. Lineage (NCBI taxonomy): Eukaryota > Metazoa > Mollusca > Bivalvia > Unionida > Unionidae > Unio > Unio pictorum. Next base: position 104,873 of record JARLTB010000029.1, on the reverse strand, counting down.
TCATAACTAATTATTTTGTATGAGTACTTCTGCAGTGGCAACCTTTTGCGCAGTACTGACGGAAATGTAAAATATTATAACAATAATGCCATGTTTATCATTGTATGGAATTTAGAAGGAGGAAATACTATATAAAATACATAGAACATCTGATTTCCCTACATTAGGATAACGTGTGCACCTTGCAGTTGGTTCCGTTCAGGGGTGTCAACTGCAGTGATGCAGCGGGAAAAGAAATCAACTACAACGTAATCATGGAAATGCTGAAGAACTCAACAACTGGGCGCCTATGGGACAACGTAGGCTTGTCGCCTTATTTTAATTATATAGTGAGTATTCACCTGCTTTATAATCCTAGAATTGTCAATGCCAATTAAGTTGCAGTTCGATTAAAATCAGAATTTGAAACGAGTGCATTTAAGCATTTAGGATAGACAAAACGGAATATATAGTTCAAATGATACTTGATGGTAAATTGGTATCAATGTCGAATATAACGCTGATCGACTTGATGTAGAGGTAATTATTTTCTTAAAAAAATCTTTAGTACACTAAAGTTTCTGCATGGCACAGTTCTTCTTAGAATCAAGTTTTATATTTTTTCTATTCGTTTATGATGCATGATATACCGAATGAAGATTTTATTTTCCAATGATATGTACACAAAACCATGCCGCACAGTTTAGAATAGATTTAGGCATGAAACTTACACCTAAGTCTAGATGTGATACTCCTTATAATTTTGCTTAAATGAAAAGTCCAATGAGTTTTTAATATGCTATTGTCTGCCAAAATGCAAGCTTTCAAAAACCCACAAATTGAATTTGACTAATTTTGAAGCGCTTTAATTTGTCGTTGCATAAAAATATAAGCTGCTGACTGTTTAAACTTGACGAATGCTCGATAAAAGGGCCAAAGCTTGATAATAACATGAATTCACTTTTTATGTCATTCACGTTCTCATCCCACATTAAATTTGCTGTGCAATTATAGTAATCGAGTGAGTAAATTAAGTTTTGTATGTTACAGAGTCAATACTTACGGCTTTCTCGAGAAAGTGTAGAATACATATATATCAGAATCGCATTTTGTGACCGTTTTAGGATCCAGCAACAGAAATTATGCATCAAATAAGATATGATGACCCAGAGAGCCTTCTTCTAAAGTATGATCTCGCTCTGCAGAATAAGCTACGCGGTGTAGGAATGTGGCAGGCCGAGTCATTGGACTATCTTCACAACACCACCGACACAATCAAAGAATGGAAGGAAATGTGGGGAGCCATTCCTAGATTCAAAGTACCGAGTATTCCTCTGATGCCCTGAGTTCAGTTTGCTTATATATCCCAACAGAACATGAATGTCTCGTGTACAATGTCATTACCTGCTGTTTCACATAATTTATGCAGACGTACCATAGACGTGAAACAATACTGCAGATAACTAACGTTTAATCATTATCTGCGGTAATTATCCCATAGTTTGCTTGATTGTTAATTTCAGTAGAACATAAATGACAGTAAAATAAGCGTAAGATTCGAAACCTTTAATGAAATGATAAATTTAATGATGTAATTCACAACCAAATAAATGTATTGGTTCAACTATGATACTGTATTGACTATTCAAACTTAGTTTGTATTGGCCTTAACGTTGATCTAAATGTTCCACAAGCTGATATCAACGATAATACAATTTGTAGTTATTATTTTGTTATACTATATCTGGCTGCATATATGCATCTGCCAGTATATATACTTCCTCACCACTGTCAAAAAGAGAAAGCTGAACTGGTATGGACATGTCACTTGATCCAGCAGTCTATCCACAACAGTACTGCAGGGCAGCGTCCAGGGTGGCAGAAGGAGAGTTAGAGAGATACAAAAATGGATAGAAACCATCACAGAAGGGACCAGGAAAAGTTTTGCGGAGACAGAAGCATTGGCACATGATCACGACAAGTGGAGGAAATTGGTCAGATGTTCAGCAGCACAGTGCCTCGACGACCACACTAGGTCAAGAGACAGATGATGATGATGATCCTTTAATGTATCATCAATAACCTAATATATTAACCTTTTAGTTTTCTGTAAGTCGTTGTAACAAGGCAAAAGACTGTTTATATAAAAGGACCAGGCGATTCTGGCAAAACAACATGTGTGATCGAAATATTTCGTTGCAATACTTTGTATTGTGTTGATATGGTTGTATCACCTACACACATACTCGCCAGAGAAATGAACAAAACGAAGTAAAATATTGTACTTATGATAGCTTTTTTAGATTATTATTAGAAGGTAATTGATGATCACAGAGCGCTTGATCCAGAAATAAGAGAGCTTAAAAATTCATCAGCCTACAACCGAATAACATTCAGTGTAAAATAAAGCGTGAAATAATTAAATAAAACTTATATAAATGATTTTGCAATTTGTGGAGAGCCGGTGACTTAATAGTTGGAAGTATAAAGATAGTTCGTGATACACTTCATCAGAAATTATTTCAGTTACAACGAGAGAAGTTTTCAGAATTGGCTGCACCATTGTGTTATCGACCAGTAGATACGCGACAACATGACGTTGACTTTGATATACCAGGACCCTTGACGGAGCCAAAGAGGAAACAAAGTCTTGTGTTAACAAATATTGATTTAGTTACTGTCAGTGTTGTTGAGAGCGCATTAGCTATGGACAATACTCCATTGACAATAGGATATGCTATAACGATTCATTAACCATTTCTGACACAAATATTTAAATCATAGATGATCGTAACTGAATGTTCAAACTTTGTTTATATATCTCACATTGTCTCGAGTCAGAATAATATATCACCTGCGGAGGGTATTATTGCAGGAAATAATATCAAACTCAAGAAACGAACGATGGTATATTAAGAGAAAAATTTAGTCATAAACAATATGACATTATAACAAATGTGATTATAATCTCCATGTTGTATTTACCATGACATAGAAACAACAGCAAAATAATCATTATGAAAACTGTAACAATGTAAGTTTGTGGCTGTATTAAAAAATAATCGAAGACAATTTACCATATACATAATTATTAGTAGTCTTGGTCACACACCAGAAAATGTGACGCTGATCTATCTTGAGTGTAATTGAAATAAGGGCGCTGCTGTTTTACAAGAGTGAATGAGGCGGCAATTTTGTGTCTTAAGGAATTATTTATAATTTTTCATGTCCAAATACATGTTGAGGAGCAGTTGAATCTAATCTGTATATTGCAGGTCTACCCGTAGATCTTACCACGCTGTAAATAGGACGTATCGTAATAATCCAGATAAAACCAGTCGACCATTCTTACCGCCTTCAGGATTACCACATTCATAAACATATCATACAGCAACATTACCTAGTACAGGTTGTTTTGGTAAATCATGTCCTTGTGTTGGTAAATGATGTTTTTTAATCGAATTATTGTGTTTAATGGAACTTACACGAGTGATTTCATTATTTAATGCAGCTATCACACTTGGTAGTTTTGCAATGCATTCACAAGGTCTTATATCTTTCTGAATTATTTCGTCGCATATTTATATCCAAATAACCGCTAGGCAAGTGTTCGGTTAAATCGTTCAACTATTGCCTGACCATGTCGTCGTCTAATTTCGACATCATGTTTTTTCATTAAAGATGATACTGCACCAAGAAATGTCTTTTCAAGCTCAACCTGTAGTAGTTTTGAGGTCATCGTAGACCACCTTGTAATCGGAATCCTCGTTAATAAATTCTTTCAAATGCAGATGAAACTTCAGTTGCCGTTTTAGTTAATAGCGGCTCTGTTTCTTTATACCTTCTTGCAACGTCAACGACAGTTAACGCGTATTTGTAAACGTATTGAAGTCTACCAATTGTGATAGTATCGTGTGGTACAAATAAGATATCTTTCTGATGAACTGCATTAGGAGTGCTGATATCAAAATATGCGGACGTAATTTGTTTGGTTGTAGATACATTTGCCATATTGGCTGTAGTGTTAATCACGCTGCAGCAGCAGAACGTGCAAAATGTGCTGCATCGGCATGTTTACTAATTGCTGCTATACCTTTCCAATATCATTTTTGGCGATAAAAAGTCGATTCTATTATAATATATGATAATTGGTTGAGTAACCAACGGCCACTAGCATTAACTGATCTATCGCCACTTGTCAATCATGCTGATCAATTAACCAATCAGCGAACGTAATTTTGACATATCTCTAGGCATTACTTTCGCCCGTCCTTTCCCCTCGACAAGCTGCTTGAGGAAATAATAGTTTGATTATTACATGTTTGTACAAATTTTCAAAAAGTCACCGAGAGGTTTGTAATTCTGTCAGTCAAAAATCAGATCGTCTAAATGGAGGAATTAGATTTCTTTCTTTCCCGAAACCTAATCAAAACTTAAATTGATAGTACATTTTGCAGTCAACTAAATATGGAACAAATTGATGGCAATTACATGTTTGTGCATATAAACTATTGGAGAAATTACTTCCCCTCGATGGCTAGAAGAACAAGAAATAAAATTGAAATGGGAAAATATATGGAAAATTAAACGTTTCTAGATTATGGGTGGAGAACCCCATAACTTGTGGATTATGATGCATATTATGTTTCTTGTATAGGATGGACTGAAGCGCAGACTGCATTATTTTAAAGTTAAAACTTTACATGTTAATGTTTGATTGTCCCAAAATTAATAACTTATTGTCTCGATCTTTCAAACATTTGAGTAACTCTTTACTTTCTCATTATTTACTGAAATAAAATACGTTATTACATGTTGAATTTAAACTACAAATATAAACAGTGTCTACTGCAGTATAATTCATATAACTTTGTTACATGTTTAAGAATAATACAAATCGTTTTTGCCGTCTCACCTCTGTTTGCGTGGGTTTGAGTCTTAATATTCGGCTAATGTAGTTATGTGAGAAAGCTTGCCAGTAGCTTCTCGTGGGTCGGTGGTTCTTTACCGGGATTTTCCCGGGTTCGTCCTCCACCAATAATACTGGCTCCATGTATAGACTATCGTTTGCTGAAAATGGCGTTAAACCCTAAAACAAACAACACAAAAAGTCGCTTTTAATAAACCTATCACTCAAACTGAAACATATTTATATGCCAAATTCTGCTTGGTTGTCGGGGGTTAACAAGTTGTCATGTCTAGTGATTGGTAGGTGGAGTGATCTATCATCTAACAAAAGGTCAATTTACCTTTCATCGCAGAATTTTCCCCCAAAATAGCTAAAGATTCAGATATTGATTTAATTTTTAGAATTTAACGAAAGAATCAATTTTACATTTCCAATGTTGTTATTGTAACTCTTTTCTAATACATCATGAACGATACATGCTTGATACATCATGAACGATACATGCTTGATACATCATGAACGATACATGCTTGATACATCATGAACGATACATGCTTGATACATCATGAACGATACATGCTTGATACATCATGAACGATACATGCTTGATACATCATGAACGATACATGCTTGATACATCATGAACGATACATGCTTGATACATCATGAACGATACATGCTTGATACATCATGAACGATACATGCTTGATACATCATGAACGATACATGCTTGATACATCATGAACGATACATGCTTGATACATCATGAACGATACATGCTTGATACATCATGAACGATACATGCTTGATACATCATGAACGATACATGCTTGATACATCATGAACGATACATGCTTGATACATCATGAACGATACATGCTTGATACATCATGAACGATACATGCTTGATACATCATGAACGATACATGCTTGATACATCATGAACGATACATGCTTGATACATCATGAACGATACATGCTTGATACATCATGAACGATACATGCTTGATACATCATGAACGATACATGCTTGATACATCATGAACGATACATGCTTGATACATCATGAACGATACATGCTTGATACATCATGAACGATACATGCTTGATACATCATGAACGATACATGCTTGATCAATCGGATTTATTGAAAAAATCTCCAGTCGAAAATCATGCCGGGTTGCAGAACCACAATAATTATATCCCAGAAGATGTTTTTCTACTGAGCATTTAGTTTATGGAGTTTCTGACAATTTTAGCAATAAAGATGCAGTATCACCACCTATATTTTGTGCGAGACAAATCTGTATACTTGTTAGAGTACTTACTCTGCATACAAATCCATATTATTTATTATATTTGTACAAACACAATACAAATCCATATTATTTATTATATTTGTACAAACACAATACAAATCCATATTATTTATTATATTTGTACAAACACAATACAAATCCATATTATTTATTATATTTGTACAAACACAATACAAATCCATATTATTTATTATATTTGTACAACATGGCTGTCATTTATTTATCAGCAACACGAAAACAAGAACTAGTTAGACATCATTCAGCTCTTCCAAATTTAATCAGAATGATAATACGTCCGCCTGGGTCTGGTAGAACGCAATTAGTACTTAATCTAATAATGAGATGGCTTAAGTGGGATAAGTTTTATTAAATTGCACCATCCGTAGATGATCAACGATGTTACTTATGTGCTTAAGCTTTAAATGCAAACGCAAAATTGTTGAATGGAGACGGTGATAGTATTAATTTAATCACGGAAATTGATGAAGCACCAAGTGTTGATGAACTTTACGTATTGTTTTAATAATTTAGTTGATTATGATGATGTTAAGACAAACTAACAATCTAATCCTGCATGAATATTGTATCTAGGAAGGCATACAAACACTAATGTGATTTATGTTACTCAGCGATTCACACAAATACCTAAAGTGATCAGAGATAACTGTACTATACTAGCTGTGTTTTTAGTCTAGTCTATACACATACTCTGCGAAATATTGATCAAACCTGATTAGTGGTGATATGGATATAATTAAGCTCAAAAACTTCTCTGGAAATGCGCAAGGTACCTCACACGGATTTATAACGATACATTTATATGATCATCGATCGCAATATTGTATGGGTCTTGATACAAGTTTTGGATAATTACAGCAGCAGGAAGGGTGAACGAACGCATTTTTGAAAAAAAATCACTAACGACTGAATAAGTAACAAAATATGCCAACCCAATTAGAGACACTCTCACTAAGTTAGAGGCTTCAGTTTATCGTTAATTTTTGAAATAAATCACTAGCGACTGACAAAGCAACCAAAAATAAACTAACCCATATATAGAAACTCTTGGTAAGATAGAGTCTTCGGTTAGGCATTATTACGCTTATATTTTTCATTTTCGTAGGAAGATTTATTTTTAAAAAAATGATGCTTCAGCAAAAGGTCTGCTCACTCTCCCTGCTGCTACCACTGAGACCGTTACCAGAGATTTACGATGCAATCTGTCACTATTTAAATCAACACCTGTCTCGTCAGATGCTGCAGCATATGAACCTGAAACTTTGTGCTAATCTTCTGATTGATGACGCAGACGACAGCTTCTTCAAAGTTGACTGTATCGTATGCAGCAATGAAGGAGGAAAACTAAACAGAAGGTACGAAGTACCTTGATGTGCAAAATTTATTAGTTTCTGGTAGGAAAACTAATAAACCGGCCACAATAGATTATAATCATCAGTCACATAAGAAGAGGCTACAAGACCCTCCACGTGTGCCTCCAATAATAACGGTTTATACGCACCCACGGTGGAGTGTATAGCAAACAGAAGAATAATTATCAGCAGAGAAGGCAAATTCGACAACGTGGCGGAGCGTCTATTTGGCTAATCAATGCTTCCTCCAAAATCGAAAAAAAAAAGTTTCATTTGGAGACGCAAAGTCGTTGTTGCGCCCTCTCTGCTGCTATGGGGTAAAAATCGTTTTAGGATTTCAACCGAATATTTGATCAAGTCCGACACGATATCTTGATCTCAGATCATGCAAATTTATCGTCACAAATCCATGTGGGATTGACTGAGCGTGACTAAAGAAATTTCAAAAGAGATTATAATCCATATCACCGCCGCACCAAGTTTGCCAAATATTTCGTAGCGTATTGTGTGTCAATTTATCTCTGATCACTTTTGGCATTTCAGTGCATCGTTGAGTGATATATATCACATCGATATTTTTATGCCTACCTTTGGAAAATATCCTAGCGGGATTCTTTTGATTGTCTAACATGACATCATCAAATACGACTAAATTGTTAATACTTCCATCAATATCATCAATGTTCGGTGCTTCCTCGATATCGGTTATAAACTCAATAATATCCTCATCGATTTCCGATTTTGCTTTCTCGTTAAAATCCTTTAACATCTCGTAACATCGCTGCTCGTCTACACTCGTGGCTACTAAATACAACGTATCCCATTTCATCCATCTCGTTATTAAATTAAGTAGCAGTTGTGTCTTGCCACTTCCAGATGGTCCGATTATAATCATGCGAATAGAATTTGGTAGCACTGCATGATGTTTAACTGGTTCTCGTGCTTTTGTCGCCGAAAAATCAATTACATTCATGTTATTATAAATAAATCATGGATCTATATTGTGTGAAATGTAAGAAGCGTACTAGCACAAACGACTTGACGACGATTACAACTAAAAATAAGATCCGCACTTGCTGGTAAGTGTGTACAATGTGGTATCAAAACATTTAGATTTGTTTCTATGAAATCTGGAGGTGTTTTAGAAAAAACGAGGAGGAGATATTGCCGCCAAGTTAGTAAAACTCCCAGGAACACCATGGGCAAAATATCCGGGAGAAAAACATCATCCAGGATATAGTTATTGTATAGACTCGATATCAGACTCGATGATCAAAGCCAACCCCGACCCGGTGAAAACCCAATAAACGCTATTGATAAGGCGTGTCATGCTCATTATGTTGCTTATAAAAGCAGTAATCTGCAACACAGACATATCGCAAATGTGAAATTATTTCATGCGTTGAATTCTATCACCGATAAATCCTTCAAAGAAAAATTGGCTTCATGGTTGATAAAATCGGCGATGAAAAGTAAATTGATGTTGGGTGCTGGTAATTAATAACATCATGGAATCTATTTGTTATTCTCCAAGAAGATACTGGAGGGGTAAAGCAGCAATCATTAAATTCGCTAGCGCCGCAAAGGTGAAAAATACCACTGCAGCGGATTGGTTATCCAAACAGGCGATATGGCAAATTTATCAACCACCGCCTAAACAAATTAACTTCTCGCATTTTGATGTAAGCGCACCTAATGAGGTTCATTAGGCTGATATATTATTTCTGCCGTATGATGGTGTTTACAAATACTCGCTAACCGTAGTTGATGTTGCGAGTCGATACAAACAAGCAGAACCATTAAAGACAAAATCATCAACTGAAGTGGCTTCTGCTTTTGAAAGGATTTATCGACAAGGTCCTCTGCATTGGCTAAATTTATTACAAGTTGATCCTGGCAAGGAATTTCAGGGTGCAGTGTTATCAACAATAAAGCATCATAATATCACCATCAGACGAGTACATACTGCACTACATCGCGATCAAGCAATTGTTGAACGATTTAATCGGACACTTGCTGAGCGGTTATTTGAATATCAATACGCGAATGAAGGAATTTATTCAGGATAAACGATCGCGTGAATGGGTCAAGAGATTACCAGGCGTAATTACCGCGCTGAATAATGAGATTACTCGAACAATTAATATGAAAACTAACAACGTGATTTAAAAAAAGTATATACCTGTAAAACCGCTAAATGATTTTTGAAAACAACCAATACTCGGCAATGTCACTGTTAGGTATTTATATGAACCAGGAGAGCTCGAATGTGGCAAAAACGAGTACTGATCCTATTTGGAGTGTTACTGCATATAAAATATCTAGTATAACGAGATCCACGGGTAGACCGCCAGTCTATTGGATGGATTCAACTGCTCCTCAGCGAGGATTTACTCGTGAACAACTACAAGTGATACCCGAGGATAATCAATTACCGCCGTTTGGTCTTAACAAGCACGTATTCGTGTGTTGCACTCAAGACAGGTCAGAATCACATTATCTCTGGCATGACATACGCTGATATTTTTTTCTGTCTACGGTAAATTGGCTAGGATCTTTATCCGACCAACACCAACGCATTATACAATTGCAACTCGCGCAGTGATTATTCTGTTGTTGTTTCAGTGTGATTATAAACTCGGCATCAATATCAAATTTTCTGTTATTATTTTTGTCCTGTTCTTTATAACCAGAGAGTTTTTCCTGATTATATCATCGATGACAATATCACTTATTGTAGATTCATTATAGTCTAAAACAACTCTTCGAAGTTGATTTATTGTTCGCACTCTGGACACTGCAAGATAAACTAAATTCGACCACTCGATGCGATTATCTATGATCCAAACAATTGTATCGGATATAGTCAACCCCTGCGAAGAATGTATCGTCGCTGCGTATTCTTGCTTCCATGGGGATTTATTAGCACGCAATGCATCTTCGACGACATTGATATCAACCAACACAATATCATTTAACACTAGAATCTGCTTCCTTGACTCTGTCAGGCCTGGAATATCAACTTCGATATTTTGTCTTCGTGTATCCTTGTGTCTATAACACAACGGCACTGGAAGTGTTGCAAATTTTTCATTGTGTGTGTTAAATAACTTCATCTGAAGTGTATCTCTGACTATCTTTCTACTTGCCACTATCAAATTGTTTGGTCTCCACGCTTCCCAAAAATCATTTAATGGGGTTTCTGAAATTATTTCACGCTCTATTTCACACTGGATTCTACCCGGTTGTAATCTGATTAATTTTTTGAACTCTCGTCATTGTTCATCAAGTGCTATATTATCAGTACTAATTTTTTCATAATAGTCTACAAAATTCTTTTGCCAATTATGTGGAGACAAACCGACAAATGGTGGTGGTTGACCATGATCGCCACACATTATCACTTTTGTGTTTGCTAGCAATAGCCAATCAAGAAACCTTTGTAATACATCTAACGACACTGTGCATATCTCATCCAAAATGATGATTTCAGGAATATATTTCTCTCCCATTCGATCAGGAGTCCATTCGTCACCTTTCCATCAAAAGAAACTGTGATAAGTGCAAGCATTAATCCCTCGTTGTTTCATCTCTCTTGCAAGTCTGTGTGTTGGTGTTAGCACAATCATGTTTGATTTCCCTCGAAATAATTCGATCGCACGAGTCGTCTTCCCTGACCCACCACAGCTGTTTAAGTAACTGGTTTTATATCTACATATTGCATCGGAACACGACGGTGCATTAGATAGTTCTGATATCTGATTATTTTTAAAGTAATTGTTTTCAATTGTAACATCTGCTGATTTAGAAAAATCACGCAGTATTTCCTTTTGAATTCTCCATGATCCCCAACTCTCGTCTGAATTAGTGAATTCAGCCACTGCTTCTTTATGTTTTACGTCTATATAAAATGAATCACTGGCGACTCTAACTGCGGTGTCAGGAAATCTATTTATCATCGAAAGTAAATTAATAGAAGCATAAGCCAACATAGACGACCTAAAGTACGTATATTGAGGATTTTTTCCATCTGTGTAAGTAACAATTGTACCTAATTTGGTTCCATCGGACATGAAAGCGTCTTTACGATCGACGTATATACCCCTAGATGTTACATCTACGATTATAAAATCGTATTCAGCATCATCTATAATCAACCTCGAAGAATATCATTTGTGGTCGTATTTTCCACCTTGTGTGAATTTACCAATTATTCTTCTACCGAAATCTTTTGCGTGTTTATTTCTAACTTCAAAGATTTCTTTGGATCATTTCACGATATATTCTTCGTCGAGATCGGTGATTATACTATGTAGACTATCGGGTTGTGGTAACCAGATTTCAGTTTGTTTCTGTTATGATATAATTGCTTCACTGACAATCAGCGATATCATCATTTTAGGATCAATCATATACCGTAATAACACTATTGGCATCCAGTGTTTTTCAGAGATGTGTCTACCAAACCAAACATAACAGCATGGATGAAGTCCATAAGCCAATTCAAATGATACCACACGAGCGAATCCGGTTAAATCAAAATCGGGCCGTGGTCCATTAATCGCAACACGTGTCATCTCATGTGTGGGGTGTCGAAATCTTTTAAAGTACTCAAGAAAACTCCCTGGATAACACGCAATCATATCAACCGAAATAATACTTTTGGGATCGTATTTTGTATTCCATAATCCACCATGGCCATAATTAACGCAGCTTGATTCGATATCTGAGAGATATTCTGCGCATGTTGGTGTCCATAGATTTCTCCTTCTCCTGAAATTAGCTGCAACTGACGGAATTGAAAAATAATAGCGTCAACGACAAAATCATACGAACTCCTCAAGACTATATTGGAAGATTTTTAAGTAATAATTAAAACCAAATATAAATTATACAAATAGTATTATATTATATAAATAAACCAAGAATTTCAACCACGTCCTGTGATCAGCAACTATGCAGCGTCTCTTGGCGGTATTGTCAGAAACCGTAGACTGAAGAAAACAGTTGGTTTTGTGAGTAATCAGGGGTATTTGATGTCTACTGTTGGGAAGAAGTAATATCATAATCATGGTTTCGTATATGAATGTCACAATGGATTGATCAAGGATGGTCTTGTTATTGATCACATAAATAATATAAAAACTGATAATTCTTTAGATAATTTACGGGCTGTTACACAGAGTGAGAATACCAAATGGGGAGGAACTGGTACTTATAAATAAATTTGGTAGAGACCTGTAAAATCATTTGATTCAGAAAATAACGAGCAAATATTATTTCAACCAATGAATGAAGCCGGTGGATATTTTGATATTTGTATACCCTCAGTACAAAAAGTATCAGAAGGGGTATATCGATCTTCTTTTACAAAGCATTTTAAAAACAGAATTAAGTTTAATTATTTCTGAATTATATTTTGTATTATAACACCAAGGGGAATAACTCGTGCTGGTATGTCGGCTTAGCAAAGAGAGGTAATCTCATGAGTTTTTGAAGCCTGATTTTGATGGTCTTTTTTCTTTAACTGTTGGGGATATAATCATTTGGGAAAAGTATCTGTTTGTAAGAAAACGAATCAAATACGCTGTATTTACAAACAGTTGTATTTTTTTGGATGTTTTTTTCACGTATTCGGTCTTGCTTAGATGTTTTCAATAATCATTATTAAGTACACGAAAGAATAAAATAGCACACAACTTGTTTTTCGGCTTTCATGTATAACCTGCTTATGTACCATACCGTCTGTTATATTATTGGGGGTTTGATAGCGTCGAAAATCATACGTGAACCAGTCATATACAACCCACACACTATCACATGGTGTGTGTGGATGCTTTTTGCATTCATGCAACCTTGGATTATATATGCGTTGTATAATTGGTCACGTATGAATGTAGACACGCCCCTGTCATTATCATCCATTCATTCATTATCATCTATTCATTCATTGTATATATAATCCATTCATTCATTCATCATATATATAATCCATTCATTTATTCATTGAATAGTACATACAACTCGCCATTAACGCTCGATTGGGGGTTAAACGGCTGTATTGTCCTATGTAAATAATATGTATATATCTAAATATGTAAATGTGACGTCCATTCACTAAATATAATCTCTTAGATTTCTAATCCGTTATTTGACGAGTTAGATATCTTCTCAGGGGATTATGCTTCGTGATACTTCTGGGCGCCTCCGATGAAAATACACCTGAGGGGTCCTATGAGATGTGTTGTCTTATATATGCAACCTCTGGGCGCCTCCGATGAAAATACACCTGAGGGGTCCAAAATGGGGTTTATCATCACATATAATCGCATAATTTCTCTAGGCGTGCTAAGATGAATAAACACCTTAGCACGAGCAGAGTTCATTTTTTTGATTTTGAAAAATATATATTAGAAATATGTATTATTGTATATGAATTCTGAAAATATCAATGAGATCATAACTGAGATTTCAAATTTGAAATCTCAAGGGATTCAATTGTCAGATACATTAAACTGTGATCAAACTATTTCAGATTTTCAAGACATTAAATATAACGCTATGAATAATAAATACGTCTTACCAAAAAGATACGCGCTGATAAAGAAACTACAGAATGCTATTCGCGACTCCCTTGTATTCTGTAACGACGTCAGTAAGTTTGTCCCGTTATTCACTGTTGTCGAAAAAATCAGAAGGGAATTGGGGCAGCAATATGAAATAAAACGAACAATTAATTTTCGGGTTGAAACAAAAAGAGATATAATCCGCCAAACAGAAAATACCCCTTTGGAAACCTCAACAGAATAAGTTCTAACCAACGATTTGACATGTACACAATTACTCAATACTTGTCTGTTGTGTACACAAAGCGTACAAATGGGACATATTCACCTAACAGATATGTACGCGTTCACCTTGTATGAATTTGTAAAGGCGGGTAATGTGTATTTTCACTACTGGTGTTTATCACTACACGGAAGTTATAATAGTAGATTGTGTGGTGGGGGCTTCACGGATTTATATTCTTATTTGTTAATTGCTAACATATTTTCAGTAATTTGTGGTTTTTTTTATTTTTGCCTGATTTTGGGTGATTTTTTGTTTTCTTTGGTGATTTTTGGTGATTTTTCACCGATTTTTGCCTGATTTGGGGTGATTTTTGTCTGCTTGAGTCGGGTCAAATTGTCGATTTTCAATGTTATTTTCCGTAGACGTTTTCTACTAGAAATTATTTTTATGATTTTCAGACTAAAAAATGACAAAAAATGACAAACAAAAATGACAAAAATGATAAAAAAATCATGATTTTCCTGGTCGGGTCAAATGGTCGATTTTCAATGTTAATTTCCATAGACTTTTTCTCGAAAATTGAAGATTTTTCAGGAATTAATTATGGCGACTTCTGTCACTGGTGACTTCATCACTACATTTAGATCGTACATTAAATGATAATGGTAAATGAAGGACTAACGACTAGATTAGCTCGTGAGCGGCTAGCCGCAACTAAGAAGTTCATCCCAATCCGCGACTCTGTTAGAAATTGCAAGCTAGACAGAGTTTACAGACTGATTTTACCGCAAAGACTGAAGACCTGTTTAAACCAACAACCACGGCAACCAAAGGGGTAATATCAGCCACTGAATGAGCAATATACGGAGATATCCCCAAGGTAGGGGAAAGAAAAGAAGCTCATCTTCTTCGTGTACTTGAAAAAATAGCATAAAGATCCAAACAAACAAACAAAAGAATCTTTTAAAACACTCCCTGGTCATATAATAGCTGCTGCACGACTTCGAGAACAACAAAAACGACAACTTCAAGAAGAAGTCGAACAACTAGGTGATATTGATATTAACTCTCCACCACCTGAACAACAAGATACTACTGTAAAAGACTATTCACCCGAAAATATATTTACGGTTGATGCGTTAAATAGAATTAGAGGAATCAGAACAGACTCTGGATTAGTTAATTTTACTAAAGAAAGTTTGAAAAAAAAATATGAGATAATTATTTAAAAGACTACAAGTCTAGAGAATTTATAAAATAAAAAGACACCTTTGCAAATAAAGTATTTTTAGCAAACCGCGGTAAAACTAAAATAACAAAAGAAATAAGTCCTGCTTTTAATAGTTTTCTAGCTGCAGTAAAAGGTGTCGCACAACCACAACCTGTATATACAGCAGACCTAATCCCAGGTGAAATACAAATAATGGCAGAAGCTGATTCCGAAAAAGGTGCAACTGGTATCACTAAAAAATTAAGCGGAAAGGGATTCTCTCATAGTGGAATTTCAGGCAGTGGTCTTGTTCGTTGTCCTGGTAATATTCTCAGTGATTTAGCACGATTCCAAGTACTCATCGGAGGGAAACGAGCTGCAAATAACTCACCGGAAATAATTAATGAAGCAGCTGATATCTGTATGCGGTTATTTCAAGGCGGCATCATGGATATTGAAACATATCGAGATTTCATTGACGAGCTAGCCGAAAATCATGGTTATCACAGTCACTGAAATTGCTAGCAATTTACAATAATCGACGATATGATATAATCAACTAATTTCATTGAATAAATATGACAATATTTTATAGGCTAACACAGAAAGGCATATACGAATATGGTGCATAATAATCTACGTAATCAACCCAGTTGTATATTTTTGTTTTATACTCATCGTGTTTAAAATTTACACAGTTGATCATTAAACTCGATAAACATTTTATGAATCATTTTATCATCGACGGATATATAATAATATCTACATGTACGATCTTTTCTTGATTTTCATCTTTGAAAATATTATTGTATGCTAGTTCTAAAATCTTACCATTTCTTCTTACATAAAAACCTAATTTATCATAATATCTAGTATGTGGTTTATAATTGATAACTTCCCATTGTACCATTATTTACAATATTAGATAAATATCATTTAAATAAGATGATCATACACAACAACCATGATAAACCAACCAGCGTCTATGCAGTAAATTCAAGATTGCCTGTTTATATATCGTACTATGGTGATGGTCTCGGTGATACTATTGCAGGATTATTTGCAAGAATGGCTCCAAAAGTAGCACCAATCGCAAAACAATTATCGATGAAAGCCATTCATGTTATTCGTGATAAGGGTATTAGCGCTGTTGGCGATCTTGCAGGGAAAGCATTTTCCGCTGGAAAGGATAAACTAGTAGCATTAGTTCGACGGCGAAGAAAACCACCAGCGACTCCATCATTGCCGTTATCATCTACAGAAGAGATGCCTGCAAATGTTAGTAAAATAATAAGTAACGCAGTAGATCAGAAATTAGCATCTTTAGTGATTCCGTCGTTGGCTAATGATGCATATGAGGCACAGAGAAATAATATTGCAAATATGATAGCGGGAAGTGGCTTAAAACCACGACGAAAACCACGATAAAATCATGATTTAGATCGAGGAATATATAATAAAATGTTCCAATGATCACTTGATCCAGCCTTTGATATTGACTCCCCAGTGCGTAAAGATGATTCTGTACGCGATTATCAATGTTATTCCTATCATGCAGTACAACCAAATCTCCGATCAAGAATCGAACTTCAAGTTCAGGATACCAGTAAATACTTTCTACCCGCTGAAGCATTTATCGAAGTAGAAGGAGAACTCGTAACAAATGCTGCTGCTCATGATGACCCACCATATGACAATAACCCAACTATCCTAGCTGGTTTTCTTAATAATGGTATCATGGCGTTATTTTAGAGTGCTAGATATATGATTGATGGAAGAGAAATTGAATCTATAGAGCGTGATGTTGATGTTGCCACAACAATAATAGGGTTAGCAAGATATTCTGATGATTATACAAGATCGGCGGGTCCGTCTATGATGTTCGCTAAGGATATTACTGATCACCCTGAACACGTCCAGTATTCTATAGTAAAGGCAACACAAGCTACTGCAGTTAATCCAGCAGTGTAAGACAAGCTGCTTCTTTTGATGTCATAGATAATATTACTAATTACAACCTATGGTTTTCAACACGTGTAACAATGTTACAAGGACAGCGTCGACAATTTTCATGAGCGATTCCAGTGCATCATATTTTCGGATTCTGTAGAAATGTTAGAAAAGTTATCTATGGAGCAAAGCATACAGTAGCACTCGTGCGAAAGGGTAATGATAATGATGCAATCTGGCGTGGCGCTGGTGTTCCCGAGGGTAAAGCAAATATAATAAAACTATCACTGCGGATGCCAGTAATGACTCCATCAATCACAACAGAAGAGCGGCTACTATGCGATTAAACAATCAAGAACGAAGGCGTATGATATTTGATCAGTTAGGTGTTAATGAAGTCTGGCTGAGAATAAACGGACAGCAGGAACCATCTGAGGATATACAACTTGATTACACCGCTAACCATATTGCACGCGTGTATCATCGTCTGTTATCATATATGGGACGTGATCAAAATGTCGAAACTGGTCTGCAAATATCACAGATTTTAAAAATCAATATCCGATTTATTAATTTTCGCTGGATCATCTTGATTTAACAAGACACTCCGTCGTTGATATACATTTTAGAGCTCGTGTAGATCGTCCTGGTGGTATTGCTAATTATAGAGCAGTTGCTGTCATTCTCAGCGACAAATCAATGCTACTCGAAGGTGTTGGTGGACGAATGAGAGTAATCGATGCACCAGTGGAAAAAATGTAACAATTAGATCGATCTGTTATTAATATAATGTCATACAGTGTCGTTAGTGTTGCATTAAGTCCTAGTCAAATTAAAAAATTGCAATCGGAATCAGCTAAACAATGTGGAACCACGATCACGCTGAAACACAATCAGATGTCTGGTGGTCAGAATAAATTATCGCTGACAACTCGTCAGATAAAACACTTCAATGATGCTTTTCAAGATAAAAAAAGGCGTTCAGATCACACTCTCTGCAGCTGCGATCAAAAACATGATAAAATCAGGTGGTATATTCCCGTTGTTAGCTGCGATTTCAGCGCTAATTGCAGCAGCAGCCCCAGCGGTAGCTAAAGCGGCAGCGTTAGGAGCTGTTGGTACCGTGGCAGGGATGGCACTAAAGAAAGCAACTGGACAAGAATACAAAAAAGAGAAAGGGTCTAAGATTACCAGGAACCCCTTATTCATGGTACAGCGGAAAAGGCCTGAGACTAGGAGCAGTTTACTAACTCCGATATCTTCGATATTGCCTATAGTTCCAATATCAAATTTTGATTTACTCGATGCCGCTAAAAAATACTAGCGATACTAAACTTCAGAGGTGTCTTTATGAAAGATCAGTTGCCGGCACAACCAAACAGCGTTTAAACAGGTATCATTAATCTCGATAACAACAGCGGACCCGGAACCCACTGGGTTGCATACGCGACTACGGGCAATTGTTTATTTCGATTCATATGGGTTAACGCCGCCTAAAGAATTTATGAGTTATATAACCCACTTAAACACCCCTTGTTGGTATTCTACGCTACCAACACAACAAATGAATGACCCACCAATATGCGGGAACGAAGTATTAAATGTCCTAGACGCCATTTCATCATCGAGAAAACCACCTCATCGGGTCGTAAATGAATATACTAGTAGTCGCTTTTTAGAGAGAAATTATATAAAATAACATGATTGATATTTGGGGAAGACCTCTATCAATGTTGAAAAAATCCGGTGCCGATGGCACTGCGAAAATATTTGCAACCGGTGATTTAAAAAGACATAGTCGAAGATGAAATAGTTGAGATGTTGAACTTAGCAAGTGTTGATCCTAATGAAATAGTTGTATTTCAAGATCGTCAGGGTAAATTGAAAGCGAGTAATGTTTTCCTTGATGATATCTTAGTTAAACAATGCGGTGTAACAGAAAATGATATCGCGGTATTTTCCGATCAGGGTAAACTCAAATCGGGTGTACTTGTTTCAACTATTGTGGATACCCAACAAAAACTACAATCAGAATACAACGATCATATAATTAATTTTGGTCGATTACATCAGAGTATAATTAATAACAGCGAAACTACGATAAATAATTTCTTTGGGGTTCCACGTCCGCAACCCGAGTTGGATATCATACATGTAAAAACCGCTATCGATAATTTAGCAAAATTGCGATCCGAGTATGACGCTCATATAGTTCAATTTGGTAATCTACGTAAAAATTTTAAATAGACTGATGACGCCGTCGATTACTTTTTTGGTAAAGACGTGAAACCCGATAATATTAAAATGGATCTCGCTGATATTATCACGAACTTTAATGAAATAACAGCAATTAATCAGCGAATAGAAGCTATCAACGTTGATATTAAAACAACCAACGATATGATCAGGGATGATATGCCAAAGATGATAAAAATACTTGATAAAACAAAAATTCCTCATGAGAGAACCAACAACGTAGTATACACGATTCAATACGGATCATTTGCGTGACAGCACTAAATAATATTTTAAATATCACCGCGGCTGTCAAAGGTATTTATCGATTAACACTAGTGACACCGACTCAATTTAATATTTCATCAACGAATTCATCTGGGGCCAACAATATGATATTAATGATCATCGACAAGGATACAACTGAACAGTTTACTATAGCATCAAACGATAATAATTTGGCTAGGGTTTCAGTAACATGGTATGTGGAATTCGTAGCGGATTTAAGTAAACAACTTAATTTAAATCTGTTGTAATAAATAATGATTTCATCACCGACGATACCTTCAGTATTTCAATACCGCTATGATCAAGTCAGAGAATTTCAAACTAAACTCAAAACCCTCACTAAGGAGTACCCCAAAAAATATTTAAAAAATACCGACAAAGAATCACCGCAGTTGATATTACCGTGTACTCGGTGAGTGGTGTACTCACAGGAGCCGGTATAATACTCTCCTCGGTGACAATGTTTGCCCCGATAGCTGTTCCAATTTGTATATCCGCGTCAACAACAATCGCAAGAATTATTTCGATAATAACAAAAAAATATCATCATGCAGCCAGCGTAAACTGCAATATTACGTAATCAAGTTTCATGTTGTATCAACCGCATACTCGCATTATCCTCGATTATATCGTCGTCACTCGATGATACATTAATATCAGATAGTGAGTTCTCAGCGATGGTACGTGTTTAAGATTCCGCGATGTCAAAATTAGAGCGACAACATGAGTATAATAACATTGGCAACATCGCAAGAACTACTTCAACGAATAGCAGAAAATACCAACCCGGTGAAAACACGCATGATCTCATAATCTCAACCAATCCTGAATTCAGTGTGAATTTCCCTACTCCAATTCCCGTGAAGGAGATAGCGTTAGCAAACCTACGAGTGTATCACAGTTAGCCAAATATCAGGTCAAAATCATTTGGCGGTCAACAACCGAATAATTCCTTGGTGTTTGCGAGTAAGAATAAACCCAACGGTGAACCAGACTGGAACGTTGTTTCGTTACCATCTGGGTCCTACCAAATCGAACAAATCAATGGTGAATTACAGCGTAGAATAAAATCCATTACTGGAAAAGAATCGAAAATTGCTATAACAGTTCACGAGCCAAAATTATCATCTGCCATTGAGATAAACTCACCGGGGTATGTAATAGATATTTATCAGAGTTCTATTAAAACCGTGCTAGGATGGCCTGAAATACCACCTGGACAAAAAACCATCAATATACCCGAACCGAACAAATCTGATTTTACCACATGCACCGTGGATAATACACCAACCGAAGGATTAAGTAGCGACGGAACATACTGGGTCACCGGGACTACTATAACACAAAAATATAATTATATGTTCGAAACTCATATAGATAAATGGAAAACCTCCAATGGAAAAGAAATACAAATTAATCGCTA
Source organism: Unio pictorum (assembly GCA_030141615.1). NCBI lineage: Eukaryota > Metazoa > Mollusca > Bivalvia > Unionida > Unionidae > Unio > Unio pictorum. Next base: position 83,398 of record JARLTB010000029.1, on the reverse strand, counting down.
TGCTGGCAAGCATCTGATTCATTGGTGGCTATTTAATATAGATGAACAAGGTAATATACAAAATCTTAGTTCAATGAATGATGGCCATTTTACAGATTATTTAAATATTATATATGAAGTGTTTAACAAACAATTTAGTAGTCTAAATGATGCATTTGATTTTTATATTCCCGGGAACAAAGAAGTTGAATATAATATTACCAAACATATAAAAATATTAAATCAGATTATATTCAACTTAGACTATATTCATAACGTAACATTAAAAATGGTGATTGACAGCACAGGAGAACCACGACAACGAATTGTAACTGACTTTTCGTGGAGAGAAGATAACATATCTCAATTTAGACTTTCTGGATACACTATCGATGCAGCAACACTTAAGAAACAACTTAATGACACCATCGATGAACAATTTAAAAAGATTCATGACGCATGGTTAAAAATATCACAATTACAACCACAAACATCAACAATCCTCAGACATAATAATGACCCAGACGGAGGGGGCAGGCATATCAACGTCAATATATCCTCGGTGATTGCATTGAATTTAGTATGCGATGTTATCGAAGGACGCTATCAAATAAATCTTGAGCGATCAAATCAAGCTCAGCAGGGATATATTTTATATTCATTTGCACCAACAACTCCTCCAGGGTTTCTAATCATTGAGTCTCCAATTAATCTGGTCTATATGCGATGTTATAATGATTCATTAACAAGAATTAATTTCAAACTCACTGACCAATCCAATAATCTGATTGATTTACAAGGCGAGGTTTTACAAATTAGTCTGTTTGTAAAGTCCTAAAGGACTTTCATCGTAAATTGTTAGTGTTACCCCAAAGCAGCAGAAGGGGTCCGACAACGACTTTGGCGTCCTTTTTTTTAAATTCTGATTTGCCAAATGAACGCTTCTATAAAACATTTACGAGGAAGCCTCGGTTTGCCAAACAGACGCTTCCAAAAGTTGGTCTGTTCGCCCCTTCTGCTGCTCTGTGACATCTGTGAGCTAAATAAATCTTTTTTAGTTTCAAAGAGAACAAACGTTCAAAGTTCATAAACGTATCCTCTTGTTTATTGTTTTTTATATCAATTTGTTCAATTTATTTATTTGCTTTTAATATACTTGTTGCAAGAAGAGGAGATTAGTTTTTAATACGTTTTCATTCTGTAGCATAATTAAGTTTTTGAAATTTAGATGAGTTAAACCAGAGTTTGTCCACTGATTTAACTTTAACTAGATGCATCTCTGCTATGTCTATTCACAAATTAAAAGATGAATTGTACATGTAAATAGTCTTGTATCAATTTGAAAAATCACAGCATAGTTTCATTTGTCGCTTAAATTAATTAATTGTACAATAATCGGGATTGGTATGGTGATGGATATAACATAATTTAAATCAAAGTACGCCATTCTTACAGAATGAGTTCTCAAGTGAAACCAATGTCCAACACACACTCAAAATTGATTAACATGTCACATATTTGGTATGTTGCTATGCAAGAAAACTACAAATGTGTATTGCAGTTTTTTTGGGTGAAAATTTTGTAAACACATTAAAACTAAAATTAAACGAACAAATATAGATTAAAGAGAGCTACATTAAGTAACAGTTAAAGAAAATGGTTTATAATATATTACCAAAGCACAATTAACGGGTAATTAATTGAAAAAGAATAAAGTAATACTTCGTTCTATGGTACAAATGCATTGCTATAACAAGAAACATTAATCTGTCTGTCTGTCTGTCTCTCTCTGTCTCTGTCTGTCTCTCTCTCTCTCTGTCTGTCTGTCTCTCTCTCTCTCTCTCTCTCTCTCTCTCTCTCTCTCTCTCTCTCTCTCTCTCTCTCTATATATATATATATATCCGGTATGCTCGTCGCTTCAATGTACCGTGTCCGCTCATGTGGAACTACTAGACTCGCCCAATTATCTTGCGCATACAAATACATAAGTAGGTTATGCCAGGATTGACTCATAATGCAGAAACAGCTTTAAACAAGCTGAAATCGGACATTTTTTTCTGTCTAGAGGGGATTTATTTCCTGACCCAAGGGAATATCAAAATGCTAGCAATATGGTTAGTAGTGATCATAGTGATTTTGCATCTTCTCTACTCGAATGTTACCAGACTGTGGGTAAAAAATCCTCTACCTGGTCCTAAAGGGTGGCCGATTGTTGGATGCCTTTTTGAAATTGAACCGAATCGTCTCCACTTCAGCTTTGACCGATGGGCGAAAAAATTTGGGCCCTTGATACTTTGTAGAACGCCTACTGCAAACATGGTAGTGATCAGTTGTCCTCGCATGGCCAAAAAAGCCTTTATGGAGAAGAGCTACTCCGATGTCCTGAATGACCGCCCTGATATATTCTTTGCAAAGTATATCATGGACAACGGAAAGGGGGTGATTTTTAGTAAGTATCATTTTCATCATCTTTTTTTAACAATATTTTTGTTGCTTCTAGTATTCTGGCTCTTTGTTTTATCTACGATGTATTCTTGATACGAAACAGTTATCAATAGTTTAATGTCACATCCTCAAAACTTTTAATTAATTAATTAGATAAGATTAACTAATTGATCAATTTATCTATCTGAACTAATTATAATACACGTTTCAAAAATATGTTGAATTTCATTAATATTAATTCCTTTTTAAAATTATTATTTCGTAACTTGTTATAGTCGTATATATTACGACATGCTGTAAAACAAATCAAGACGAGAAACATTAACAGAAAATGTTTTAATTGTGCTTCCTTGCCTATATCATATATCATGTGATATTTCTATTTATGATTGAACAGTTTCATCCCTTAAAACACCTTCGATTAATTAATTAATTAATTCCAATTTTCCGTCCTGCGTGTAAAATTGGCGCTACCTTTCTTAGACGAAATAATATTACAATTTAGATACAGTCTCATAATAGAAACACCTGATTCGATATGATTATTGAAACAAACGACTGAAATGTAATTCTATATACAATGCATTCAAAAGTCCACGTACCTGCCATTTATCACGTATTATGCTTAAATATTGATAACACATGAATACTTTCGGAAAATATGTATATTTAAGGATTTCGGATCACCCAAACGAATATGTCACACAATTATATTCTAGCCAGAAACTTATATTAGGCTTGCATTCTAAAGAGATTCACCATCATGCCAATTGTTCTCTTTCGAAACAAATATGTCAACTGGTGTATTGATACAATGGAAAGATGACAAAACTACAGGGGGCCCCAGGAGGTCTAAAGCGCTCTCCGTTACGTTTCATTGCCATCTCACCTGTCTGCGCGGGTTCGAGTTTCAGATCCGGCTAATGTGGGTATGTGAAAAAGCTTGACAGTAGCTTCTCGTGGAAGGGTGTCATTTTCAGTGGTTTTTCCCGGGTTCTTCCTCCACTGTTAAAACTCGCCGCCATGTATAGCCTATTGTGTGCACAAAATGGCGCTTAACCCAACAACAAATAGGTCGATTGGTGTAGTAATAGAACGGGAAGATGACAAACAAGTGAGTGGCTTGGTATAGTGACACAATGGCAAGATGACAAACAAATAGGTCGATTGGTGTAGTAATAGAATGGGAAGATGACAAACAAGTGGGTTGCTTGGTGTAGTGACACAATGGCAAGATGACAAACAAATAGGTCGATTGGTGTAGTAATAGAACGGGAAGATGACAAACAAGTGGGTTGCTTGGTGTAGTGACACAATGGCAAGATGACAAACAAATAGGTCGATTTAGTGATACAGTGGGACGATGTCGAACATTTCACATATTTAATGAATCGTTAAGAACATTTTAGAATAAACCTGTAACCTTTACAAATCAAATGTCTTAAAAAGTATATATAGGTTTTTTCTGTGCTGTTTAACTGTGTTCTATTCATTAAAAAGTTATTTGTTGTCGACAGAACGTACAAGTTATGAACGTGTATTCAGATCGAATATATAAGCTAAGACAAGAAAATAAGACCCCACAAAATTTACTTTCTATGTAAATTCTAAGACAGATGGCACGAATCACGTTAGATAGGCATATCACGTTTGGCATGAGAGCCTTTTACAATGTAGTGTGACAAAAATGAAATAAGCGTTCGAAAAATGAAATTTATAATAACAATCACGGTACTTGCGAAGATAAATAAACAATAGCCAACAAGACAAACACACAGAAAGATATAGCATGATAAAGCTTGTATTTTAAACAGTTCAAGACTGATAGATTTAATAAAAAAGTGACTTAGTTTGTTCTTTCTTTTTATTAGTCCGTCAACAAAAACATGAAATCATGTCTTAAAGAAATATACCATCCTACAGGACCTTTCGAAGCACAGAATGAATCAGTTTTAGAAAGTATTTTTAATCAAATTATATCGCGCCGTATTGGCGATGGAGACTGATCGCCGCAAGTTAACGTTGAGAAAAATTATGAAGCACTAAGTAACATCACACTAAAGTTGATAGACTATAGATCATAGAGATAAATATTATGTGACGCACGATTATATAAAATACATTATCACCACTCGAAAGTTCATTGACCAATGTTCATATAAATACACATTATGTGAGGCACGCTTGTATAAAATACAGCGTGTATACAATACTCTTTAAATTGTAAATCTGATTAACACGTAACTAAATAACACGAACGCTTTCCATTCAACGTTAGTAGCAAAGATCCCTACATCACTAACCTGGTGCATTTTCCTCATCTTAAATTATTGTGTATCTGCTAACACCTGCACAGCGAATGAAGCTGATGATTAGGCATATATATATATATATATATATATATATATATATATATATATATATATATATATATATATATATATATATATATATATATATATATATATATATATATATACATATATATATATATATATATATACATATATATATATATACACATATATATATATATATATATATATATATATATATATATATATATATATATATATATATATATATATATATATATATATATATATATATATATATATATAACCCAGAACTCGTGTTAAACATGGATTTGCTTTTCACTTGCCGACTATATTCTCATATTCCATCTTATTTCTCCTGTCATTTTGTATTATGATTGATATAAATCATCTTCTCTTTATCTTTCTTTCCTCCTGCATCTGTATTTGGCCTTCCTCTTTTTCCTTCTGCAATTGCATTTTCTTCTCCCTTTTCTCTTTATCAATTCACATGCCTTGAATATTGTCTTAGCCCGGTTTCTTACTTGCATTTTAATTTAAATTCCATAACTTGTAAGTTAAACTACTTATTCAAGTCAGAGAACGTTTATCCAAAACAGTTTTGTCCACCAAATATTGTACCTAATATATTTTTGTTCTTCTTGCTTCATTAAAGAAGCATACGCCTTAGAAATGTCATATTTTCTTGCAAGCCGGAGAATTGCATCCATTTTAAAATCTCACCTTTCCTAGTCAGGATTTTGAAATACATTTGTTCAATTTTAGAAGTCATTGCAAAAGCTTCTTGATTTAACTATAGTTTTATAAAATATGAAGGAGTACTTGAGACTTAGAAAATTCCAAAACAAAGTGAATTTATAATTCTTAAAATGTTTTCGGAAATATATTGCAGAAATTTGTATGCCAAAGACAAACACCCAACTTTCCATTACGCCTCCATAATCTTAAAATACGAAATCGAACAAAATAGTAAGAAACAACAAGCTTTGTAAAATTAAAAAAAGACTAATTTCCCTAACATGCAAAGTGACAATGAAAAATGAAAACTCATGGAATTTCGAATTAAAACCAGGAAAATCTTAGCATTACATGTACAAGTACTAATAATTAATTTCTGAATAACATGCATTGGAAATCTAAATTAAAGCCACGGTTGAAGGTGTTGATGTGCATGCATTGGTTCATATAAAGCAGATGTGCATGCATTCCTTTGTTGTATCAAGATAATACATTGCAAGAATTAAATCATTATCTGAAATGTCGGTATAATTTCAAGTTTCTTTTTACATGATTGTTAATTTTGAGGGCACTTTCTATGTGCAGAGAAGACTCACTTGAATAAACTAATTTGAATAAATACAATTACAGCTAAAATTTTGGACACAACAAAACTACAACTAATTCTGGAGAGACCATAAAGAATGAATTATTATTTTTTCTAGTATCATGATTTTAAAGTCCTTTACTTGACCTCTGGCCACAATTAGCATTTTCTATTGAAAAAAATTTCCTGCAGAAAATTTATTTTTATGAATGATAATAATGTGCAATAATTAATATCTCAAGTAATAAAGTTCGCTACTAAAATTATACTTAAAAAGTGGAATAAGGCACATTTGTAAGGAAATTCCAATAACCTAGACTTAGACCAAAACATATTTTCACTTCTATTACAAATGATAGCAACATTAGGACTATAAACATATAGAATATTGTAGCAATGAATGTTTTGTTTACAGAACAAACACCTCAATAATTCAGGTCAACATACAATGTTACAATATCAATGGCATATAATGAAAGAAACACTTTTAAAACCTAACAAACAATCAATGCAGATTAATTTTACATAACACATCCTATCCAATAATGTAATAATTATCGTGTTAACTACTACTGTTAATAATGGGGTATTAGTAATGTGCCAAGAATTGCTATTTGGTTTAGAAATGTTTTTCACGCTCTTTCCAGCGGCATAATGCTGACCGTTTATTACTATTAGTGATTGCATAACAATATGTACGATCTCCTTATCAGTTTATTATTTGTTCTCACTTGTAATAGCTTTTGCAGCGATAAATAAAGTCCGCTGGTACTGTTATGTTCGCTTAATAGGCCACGTACCGCTTCTTGTCATTCTTGACTCTATCCCTGCTCCTCCTATTGATCTCAATGGTGATATCACATAATATTGTTACAAGTATAGATTTTAAATTAAGTAACATAAAGATATTAAACCAATTATTCAAGTAAAACCAACGCGCATAGTATTTCTCTAAGTTACAAAGTGCAGCTTTAAGTGACATTTACAGGATTGTGATTTAATTCGCAAAGTATCCTAAATCTTCCATCACACATCCAAATATGTGTATATTTCCCGGTGAATTTTAGTGGTCTTGAATGTTCCAGAACGTCTTTGAATGAATAAACGCTAATTCCAATATAATGTGTTAATCCGAAGTTCATGAACATTTAGTAATTATAATGAATAATTCAAATATATTATATATCTTGAATCACAATCGCAACATTAAAGGATTCTAGCAGACTGCTCTAAATTAGAAATTAATTATTTATCAAGGCCTTATTTATGCAACGAGTTTGCGCAATTTGTTTTTGAGCCAGTTCCAATAGAAAGGTGCAATCCAGTAAGCCTGTTTCTAAAGGTTTCCGAAATCACAAAGCTACACTTATTTACGACTTACACTGGTCGACAGAAGTTGTAGAAGTTCCTCACGGATGGCCACAATCTGAACGTTTAATCTGCTATGATGGACTAAAGATGAGCACACAAGATAAAGATAACATCCCCACTCATGAGAACGAAAGTTTCATACAATAATAGATTGATGGTATTATTGTATATAATCATTGAATAAGCATATAAGCATATATTTAAATATTTAATTTGAATGACACTTTGCGTAATTATAATAAAGATCACTCTTAGAACGATTCCACCACGTTCACATTCTCCTTAGTTCTATATCGAAAAGCCATATAACGGGACTAGAGATGACGTACTTTTCAAGGATCCTTTATCTGCATCAACGCCACCATCAACGTGTATTAAGTCTGTTTTAATGCATTTGAGATGTTGACGCAACATTCTGGAATGTGTTGTGTATGTTCTGTAACGTTCTAGTCTTCATGTTCATATGTTTTAGTTCTGGTTGGACCATTCCATCGCAATAGATCTTTAGAATGTCATTCTTATAGCCCACACTTGTCATTCTTATAGCCCCACACTTGCCATTCTTATAGCCCCACACTTGTCATTCTTATAGCCCCACGATTGTCATTCTTATAGCCCACACTTGTCATTCTTATAGCCCCACACTTGCCATTCTTATAGCTCCACACTTGTCATTCTTATAGCCCCACACTTGTCATTCTTATAGCCCCACACTTGTCATTCTTATAGCCCCACACTTGTCGATTACAAATTCAATTTGAATTTAAGCAATGATTACTGTCTGGAACGGCCAGATGATTTCACACTCAGGTTTGCGAAAGGGAATCAAAACTATCCATGGATTTGATCAATTAACATAGACGAATAAAACGTTCTTTCAGGGTGGTCACCTGGTTTTAATGATAAAACAATATTCCTCTCAAAGACACGCTTAGTCTAATAAATAACAAAGTGTTACCAGTGTCCCTTTTCGGAAGATACCCACTTTATATCGTGACATCCCTAAAGTGATGCCTTGAAACGTGAATTGAGTTCTCCAAGATGGTAACGTGTTTATTATGGTTCTTAACATGTTTGTGGCTACGACAATGATCTACAGATTTAGTAGATAAACACCAATAGGGTAATCAGTAAATGGCATCCTCCACATTCTCCCCATCGTCTTAATTTTCGTATTATTTCCTTTTTACGCTAAACCACAGCATAATTATTGTTTTATAGGCAAATACGGAGAAACTTGGTTACATTTGAGAAAGATCATGTACAAAGGCCTGGCCATGTACGGAGATGGCGTCCATCGGTTTGAAACCTTGGCAGCAAAAGAGCTGGAAAGGCTGAGGCAGAGCATAACAGATCAACGTGATCGAGATTTTGACCCAACAGAAACCTTATCCCGCTCAGTGGCCAACGTAATAGTGATTCTGGTAATATATATATATATATATATATATATATATATATATATATATATATATATATATATATATATATATATATATATATATATATATATGGATGCATCTTCGTACAGTTTTGTTTCTTACTGAACATTCGATAAGATAGTCATCTGGTCTATAACAAACAATAGTGCGTTATTGTGTTGTAAGAGATTTAAAAAGCTACATGGACAGTATCACTGCGATTGTCTGGTTGTGGTATATCTATATGTATAAATGCTTGATTAGTTCTAGAACACCTACTTAAATCAAACAGACGTACCAGTGTAATTTTAATTTCAATTAACTTATTATATCATCGATTTATATTTGTGATAATATATGCACTAGTTGTTTCTCATTCATAATCGTTATGTATTATGGAGATGTGTCCGGCATCATATGTGTTCTAAACAAAGAGTGATCTGGTTTGGCTCTCATTTTTAGATTTAACATATAGATCCCATTTTCTAACACAATCAGATAACGAGCTTTTTTTTATAAATAAAACGCGGGGAAATCGTCTGCATGTCCGGCTATAAGATATTGGAACGAGGCGACCCCCTATGATCGTCTGTGTATATATCAATATTTGTTTATCAAATAAGACATTCATTGACTATATAGCTGGATGAAACTAGATTAATCGGAATACTAAGTAAATCTATAATTGAATGAGATAATTCAATGTACATGTACACACAGAAAGTGGTATGAAACAAAATTTGATTTTTCTAACTTCCAATAATGGTGTTCTTCATGGCAGAAGTTTATAATTTCTCCTAAAAATCTTTATAGCCACATGAAATGACGAAATATTTAGCTAAGGAATTAAAATCTCCATCACTTTAAGAGTTTAGATCTTGACAAGATCAATGTCAAAAATACAACAACCCATAAAATATTATTTTTTAACCGATATATTATCTTAATACCCATAAATTTTATTTATAATGTCATTGCTGATTAACAGAAAAAAAAACATTTTGCTGGGGGACTACGGATACGAATGTTCATTTTGAAATCTCTAATACGAGCTCAATTTATATACCTAAACAGTTGCGTGACATCTAGAGGAGGTTCCTTTTAGATTACATTGGTTTAGTATAATGGTGTCCTGATGATAATATTCAAATATTTACCTGGGAAACATAGAATCGAATTTTTGTTCATCAATGTAACTTGTCATTGAAAAAAAAGTGGGGAGTGGTAGATATTATCAATATGACTCAAATCCTTACGCAGTTAACTGGCTCAATGGTAGACGAGACTGATTCCGAGTTAATATGGAAATACAACAACCGCGTCAACGATACAGTGATAGTGACTACTGAGGTTATGCTAACGATGTTCCCATTCTTACGCTTCATGCCGGTGGAGACTGGTCGGAGATACAGGCGTTTAATTGATGCAAAGAAGAAACTACTGGAAAAATTTTTCCTTTTGCAAAAGGTAATCACATTTTATATTATGATAACCTACATAAATGCATGGCTTATACACAGAAATGTATGACATATAGACACATAAATGTATGACATATAGACACATAAATGTATGGCTTATGCACATGAATGTTTGACATATACACATAAATGTATGACTTATACGCAGAAATGTATGACATATAGACACATAAATGTATGACTTGTACACATAAATGTATGACATACACATAAATGTATGACTTATACGCAGAAATGTATGACATATAGAGAGAAAAGTATGGCTTATACACATAAATGTATGTCTTATACACATAAATGTATGACATATAGACACATAAATGTATTGCTTATACACATGTATGGCTTATTCACAGTTTCATATCTGAATAATGGGGCTTTGAGCTGAAGAAAACTACCAGTGATCTTTGCTTTTCACATGAACAATTAGAGATAAATTAAACAATTAAAATTTAATTACTAAAAAGAATTTCGTCAGAAAGTAAAATAAGATACATTATCGTCATGGTACGTTTAGAGTATCGTCATGATACGTTTAGAGTATTGTCATGATACGTTTAGTGTACAACTAACGCTTCTAGAGAAATATTTTTTTTTTTGTTAAATTGTTCAAAGCTTGTTGTCTTCAGTCTTCTTCCATTTTGTAAGTGTCTAAACGTAACATCATAAAATACATTTCAGACCTAATTTTTAACTGAATGAAAGGTGACTACATTATTTTTCTACGAAGTATGAAAGCTAATATTTATCACCTCCTGTGTTACGTCACAAAATAAACTAACAAATAAATAGAGAATAAACAGGTAAAATATAGAGAAAATTATTATAATAGGGGTTTATTCTAGTCCCATACGGCAATATCGTTGATTCTGTATGTATACAACGCAGAATTCATGCGGGTAAATGTATATTTTAGATTAAGTCTCTATTACTTCTCGACAATTCCATATCTAAAATTATAATATTCAATATTCTAAACACACTGTTCCTATGTGTAATATGCAACAAAAGTTACATGACATAACTTTAACTGTACACTACTGCATAATGTAATTAATTTTAAGCCGTACCCACTAAATTAAATGCATGGCAATCGTTGCGTATTATGCGGCACACTTTTTTAAATATACATGTTTGTGTCTAAAAATACTACAATGTTCACTTTGTATTATGTAACAGGAAACGTATACACCTGGCAATGAACGTGGACTGGTCGATGTTCTTTTCAAGCTCCAAGTACAGGAAAACCGCGATGGAGAAAAGCAATGGCTGACAGATTCTCAGATCAAAGCTTTCATCCAGGATATTATATTTGCTGGTATTATTCACAAATGTTTCCATTGAGGTTTTTATTTTTAAGTTTAAGAGACAGGTGTATGAAACAACAGAAAATGGTCGATAGGGGTTATATACAGAATCCAAACGTTGAGAAGTAAACACTCTTAAAAATAAAGACTTGCAAAGTCTACAGATTAAGGGAGCCGTAAAGCTTACAATATGGAACACTACCCACCACACATAATTTTCAGAAAAAAATAATCTGTTTAGAAAAATGAAAACTTCACAATTAATACCAACAAGTTATTGTAGAGTGTGATAAACTATTTATAATGCAGAAACACCCCCTCCCGTCCAAACATTGGAAGCCCGATCCCAATTTGGATATCAATTAATAATCCACAGACAACTCCGTTCTAACATGGGTTGCTGAGCGCATTCAAAATTAAGACGATTGATGGCCCTATCTAGAAGCTAACAAGTTCTGTGAGTTCTTTTTAATCATTCGAACCTCTTTCACACATATACCTGTATACGTTTACAACAAAATGCGAGACTCGTGTATACGTTTACAACAAAATGCGAGACTCGTGTATACGTTTACAACGAAATGCGAGACTATTTTCAAACACATCATATGTCACGATGTAAAATATTTTAATCTCCGTCTATTCCATTTAAGAGAAATGGTTCATCTTTCGTGACCTTAGTGTAGAGCTTAAGTTGAACACCATGGTATAAATGAAAAACTGTCAAGGTTTATGATATAAAACAATAATGAGGACTTTCAAATTAAGTATTTTCTCAGGTCGTAGAAGACTCGTGTTAACACTAATGCGGCGCATTCCGTGTTTCAATAGTGTTAGCCTCAGTCGTCAGTACGCTCGCTTACAAATTCTGTGGTACAAATATCCTTTTGCTGCAGACACACCCAGATGTTAACGTATTAATTAATTCTCATCTAAGTGTATGGCTATTTTGGATAGCAGTCAAGGTATATATTATTAGTTATAGAAAATTACAAATGTAAATCAAACAGAACGGAAAGTGATATCCTTGGATGCAGTAGGATAATGTCTGATCATACTAACATGCATTTTACAACATATATAAATAATATCATCAAGGCTATATATCATTTTATTCGTAGCCCACGGAGACTAGAACCATTGTCATGGAATAAGCGACACTCGTCACCTTGCCTACACGCACCAACACCTATACCATCGCTTTTGTAGCATCGTGTTTTGCTGATGAGTGGAATATTGAGATGGAATAGGGATTGGTGAGTGCAGACGCAGCAGTCGGTGCCGTTTCCTAGGAGACCTGCGTTCGAATCTCTTAAAAATTATCTAACATTATTTATTCATAAAATATCTTGTTTGTGTTTTTTCTTATTTTCATATTTTTTAAGTATGTGGTACTGTTGTTTACAGCTATGCTTTTGAGATGATTTAGGGAAGGTTATAATAATAACATTTACATTTTTTAAAGGAATAATTACCACCAGAAATGGTATCCTGTGCATCCTACTTGTTCTTCTCCGTCACCATGAGTGTGTAGATGGAATATATCAAGAAATTGTCAAAGTTGTTGGTTTAGACAGATATCCAAGTGTTCAGGACAGATCTTCCATGCCTTACACAGAAGCAGTAATATTAGAGGCACTGCGATATATCACTGATGCACCTATAGGTGTCCCACACTGGTATGTTTCTTTCTTTTGTGAAGCCACGGTGTCTCACTAATAAGCGTATTGGACTAGCTAATCTAGTAATTTTGGTAGCATAACTACCTGAACATGTACGTAAAGGGTGGGAGATCTTACAGATAGCATGTTTTAATACCTTAAATCTACATTGCACTTCCTTTCTTCTTGTCTCAGTATGTCCACCTCTTTCTTTTTCATTTGAATCCAAATTCGTATTTACCTTTCATATCGCTGAGAATGAAGTTTGATTAACTAAAGTTTCATCTGGTTTTCAAATTGCAATTCAATTACTTTCATTCTGGAACCAGAAAGAAAGACCTAATAATAAAAACAGACTTTATTCTATCTAACAACGTATTTCCTCCGAGCATTGAACCAAATTAAGTTATGTTTCCTGCTTTGTATTAAGCTTCGCTATAGAGCAATCATGTTGTTTTTATATGATGAAACAAAGCGTTCGTTCTCCAATACTCTACCATTTCCTGGGTAGCATTTAAAGTTAAAGTTCTCCACATGCGATTTCATTGGGATACCTGTTTATTTCACTAAAGATTTTCGAATATCTGAAATTAAAATATCAAGAACTAAATATATTCCGAAAGAAAATATAAATGTTTATTTTAAACATGAAGTTTTCTAAAACGTTTGAAAAGTTGTTCGTATCCCGAGGGAGCTCCTCATTTTTTAAAAATATTTATACGGTCTTAAACTAAGTAACAGAAAATAGCGGGAACCAATAAGTGTTGTAAAATGCAACAAATAATGTATTTCCACAGAACAAAGTGAAAATGTATAAATAACTATTATGAATCAAATCCCAAGTAGACATAACAGTTACATCAGAAGTCCAGAACAATAGATTTACAAATGAATTACAGCGGTGATACACATTAACGCCAGTTTTAAATATGATGTACCGATAGTCTGGAACGTAGTAATTAGTAGTTTAAATAGGTCACAGTGATATGGTCCGAAATGTCTTCTAATGAATTCCTAGTGATCCAAAGATAGTAGTTTAGTCCCGAAGTCAATGAGCAGTCTGCGACTCCAATGTGTACTATAAAAAATATATCTTGTGGAATAAAAACTGAATATAAAAATAACACTGATTCCATATTAGGTGTTAGGGCTGGAATAAAGAATTGCAATGAAAGCAACCTTAAGATAGACGTAATAAAAACACAATTGGATAACCATTATTAACATCGATAATTCATGTCCAGAATTTGTTAAAAACAATGCATTACAGATCCCCATTGCTATATTATTTAAATGAAAATTGCCATCAAAGTATAAACAAATGTTTATTTCTAGGACATTGTTAGGTCATATTCAATGCTGTATCCAGAACTCAAAGTGAGCAAGTATGTATCCAACTGCAATTCAATAAGTTGCCAAAATTAATGCTATCACCGATACTCACTAGAAGAGTTAATAAACGAATGGTGCATCTGTAATTTAAATAGTTATATGCATTTCGCAAGTTGATAACATTTCTTTTTCCTGTTTCAGCGCTACGAAAGATGTGGAATTCGAAGGATATACCATACCCAAGCATGCTACGGTAAGACCAGTGCCGGTGCAAGGCATTTTGGCGCCCTAGGCGAGATCAGATATCTGGCGCCCCCCCCCCCCCCTTCCACTCACGCCCTCTCCCACCCACCCATCATGAAGTAAACCCTTAGCCCAGCGCAATAGGCGATTGCCTAGTTCACCTAGCGGAAGCACCGGCCTTGGGTAAGACTTCGAAAACGTTGAACGATATATAATTATGAATCTGTGATAATTTAGTACAGTTTAAATACAAGCCACATTGCGTGCGGGTCCAATTATTTGCATGCGATTCGATACAAACAAGTGATAACATGTGACTGTATCTGTTGTTTCTATACAATAGTGATATTTATGATCGATTGAGGGACAAACGAAGGGTATTTCATAGCTTCTGAATATTTTATTATACCTTATTTTGTTTTTCGACCCGTCAAAACAGAAGTCTTAAAATTAGCTTGAGCCGCACACACATAACTGCAGACACTTGCGGATATGTGTATCGAAATAGAATTAGTTTATCACAACGTTCTGCAGATTTAGTTCAGAGATATATTTAAAACTTGTTTCATAAAACGTATTTATTTGTTTAGAATAAACCGTTGGTTTTAAATTTGACCAAGGTTAAAATTTATCGGACATTAAGAAAGTACATATGGAGGAACAGCAAACCGGCTTATTAAGATTATTCAATACAAAGTTTGATATTTCAACTATTATGAATCAATGTATGACATCACATTATGATTAGTGTGATAAACGTGGAAAAAGTACATTGCACTCTTCATGATATTTATAAATAATAAAAAGAATCGAATTCATGTGTTATTGGGTTAAGTCTTCAGATCTTTTTTTTCTTCAGATATTGATTAATATATGGACAATTCACCATGATCCAGCGATATGGGGCGACCCGTGGACCTTCAGACCTGAACGTTTCATAGACGAGAACGGCGAACTTCTGCCGGCAGAGCATACTTTGCGACAATCGTAAGTGTAAAATAATAAATATATAGTATCATCCCCATGTCAAAAATTCCGCTTTCATATTAAATGTCGATCGATTAACACCTGTTCAGTAATATTTATTTTATGCAAGAACACCTATCCATTATTTTACCAGTAGTCATAATCCAATTAACATCCATCCAGCACGTATGTGATCCTTCGAGTATTCTGATAGATCGAGTTTACTGCACGAAAACAAGATTAAATTACTGAGTTTCTAATTATAAACGGCTTGCTTACTATAACATATATACTGGAACATTAAGTTTTGCTGACTAAGCACAAAATTATTCAATATGGCGTCTACCTGTGATACTAAAAATGTTGTTTCCTGCAAACGGATAGATTGTAATATTTACCATTATTGTGATGTACATTGTTGACATTAAACTCGTAAACGTCACAATGGAACTTTTATACATAATGTACATATTTCGGATATGAACAAAATATATTTGTTATGGTCTAGGTCCTTATTTTAGCTCTCATGTCCCTCATTGTACAGTCTGCTTTATTTATTCTAGTGTCATTGTGTGCACCCATCCTCGGCTTGACTCGTACATATTGTACAACACTGAATTATATATATATATATATATATATATATATATATATATATATATATATATATATATATATATATATTATATCTTTCTCCACATACAATCATACCAATCAAAATAGCTACGTTTATCGTAGAGCTTCAGGTTCGATAATCATTTGTTCTCTTGTAGATGTGCAATATATGGAGTTGGTAATATTTTCAGGAACTAAAGCTATCACCTCAGTAAATGTCACTTTATGTTTGCGCTATTTATGGCGTTATTTATTGATCTTGCCTTTGATATGTTTTAAATTTAGATTGATGACTTTTGGATCAGGGAAAAGAAACTGTATTGGCGAAAACCTGGCAAGGTCAAGATTATTTCTCTTAGTGACAACACTTATTCAGAAGTTTGATCTATTACCACCAGAAGTGGGCGCGCTACCTTCGGATGACCCCAGGACCTTCATTCCCGGAGCTTCTCTGCGACCGCAATATTTCAAGATGCGAGCGATTCCAAGATAAACCTTCCTTTTAACACTAACATTGTTCTACCATTTCTAAAACTAAACTTTTATCCTAAAAAGGCCTCATGATTTCTTACAAATATCTACCTGAACGTACCATGTTGTGCTATCAACTTGCATTAACTGCATATGATAATTTAAATTGCTATATTTTACCTCGATAAATGTATAATTTTATTCTAGCGAACATTGTTTGATAAAGTATGCTACTAATATAATATTGCTACTTTTACTGCAGTCTCCTTACCTTACGGTTTGTTTATCGTGAGAAACGGGTGTGGATGTGTTTACTACGTCTGAAAGAAAGTTTCCTTATATAATAGCCATTGTAATAAGTTTTAGTTTTGTAATCTAGCCATTGGAATAGTAGATCAAATGTTTGTACAAAAGATGTCATACAAAGCATAACACATTAGAAGTGTGTTTTATGAATTTATACATGTGTTTATGAACATGGTAATGTGTTCTATAAACACGACCTTGTGTTCTATGGATATGTTTTCTATGGACATGTGTTCTAATTACATGTGTTATATGGACATGTGTTCTAATTACATGTGTTGTATGGACATGTGTTCTAATTACATGTGTTATATGGACATGTGTTCTAATTACATGTGTTGTATGGACATGTGTTCTAATTACATGTGTTGTATGGACACTTGTTCTAATTAATGTGTTATATGGACATGTGTTCTAATTACATGTGTTGTATGGACATGTGTTCTAATTACATGTGTTGTATGGACACTTGTTCTAATTAATGTGTTATATGGACATGTGTTCTAATTACATGTGTTGTATGGACATGTGTTCTAATTACATGTGTTGTATGGACACTTGTTCTAATTAATGTGTTATATGGACATGTGTTCTAATTACATGTGTTGTATGGACATGTGTTCTAATTACATGTGTTGTATGGACACTTGTTCTAATTAATGTGTTATATGGACATGTGTTCTAATTACATGTGTTGTATGGACACTTGTTCTAATTAATGTGTTATATGGACATGTGTTCTAATTACATGTGTTGTATGGACATGTGTTCTAATTACATGTGTTATATGGACATGTGTTCTAATTACATGTGTTGTATGGACATGTGTTCTAATTAATGTGTTGTATGGATATGTGTTCTAATTACATGTGTTGTATGGATATGTGTTCTAATTACATGTGTTCTATGGACATGTGTTCTAATTACATGTGTTGTGTGGATATGTGTTTCAATTACATGTGTTGTACATGTATTCTAATTACATGTGTTATATGGACATGTGTTCTAATTACATGTGTTGTATGGACATGTGTTTTAATTACATGTGTTGTATGGACATGTATTCTAATTACATGTGTTGTATGGACACTTGTTCTTATTAATGTGTTATATGGACATGTGTTCTAATTAAATGTGTTGTATGGACATGTGTTCTAATTACATGTGTTGTATCGACACTTGTTCTAATTAATGTGTTATATGGAAATGTGTTCTAATTACATGTGTTGTGTGGATATGTGTTTTAATTACATGTGATCTATGGACATGTGTTCTAATTACATGTGTCATATGGACATGTGTATAAAATTACATATGTTGTATGGACATGTGTTCTAATTACATGTGTTGTATGGACACTTGTTTTAATTACATGTGTTGTATGGACATGTGTTCTAATTACTTGTGTTGTATGGATATGTGTTTTAATTAAATGTGTTGTATGGACATGTGTTCTAATTAATGTGTTGTGTGGATATGTGTTTTAATTACATGTGTTCTATGTACATGTGTTCTAATTACATGTGTTATATGGACATGTGTTCTAATTATATGTGTTGTATGGACATGTGTTCTAATTACATGTGTTGTATGGATATGTGTTTTAATTACATGTGTTGTATGGACATGTGTTCTAATTACATGTGTTGTGTGGATATATGTTTTAAT
Organism: Unio pictorum; assembly: GCA_030141615.1. Taxonomy (NCBI): domain Eukaryota; kingdom Metazoa; phylum Mollusca; class Bivalvia; order Unionida; family Unionidae; genus Unio; species Unio pictorum. The sequence continues at coordinate 64,472 of JARLTB010000029.1, read as the reverse complement.
TACATGTGTTCTATGTACATGTGTTCTAATTACATGTGTTATATGGACATGTGTTCTAATTACATGTGTTGTATGGACATGTGTTCTAATTACATGTGTTGTATGGATATGTGTTTTAATTACATGTGTTCTATGTACATGTGTTCTAATTACATGTTTTATATGGACATGTGTTCTAATTACACGTGTTGTATGGACATGTGTTCTATGTACATGTGTTCTATGGACATTTGTTCTAATTACATATGTTGTATGGACAAGTGTTCTAATTAATGTGTTGTATGGATATGTGTTCTAATTACATGTGTTGTATGGATATGTGTTCTAATTACATGTGTTCTATGGACATGTGTTCTAATTACATGTGTTGTGTGGATATGTGTTTTAATTACATGTGTTGTACATGTATTCTAATTACATGTGTTATATGGACATGTGTTCTAATTATATGTATTGTATGGACATGTGTTTTAATTACATGTGTTGTATGGATATATGTTCTAATTACATGTGTTCTATGTACATGTGTTCTAATTACATGTTTTATATGGACATATGTTCTAATTACATGTGTTGTATGGACATGTGTTCTATGTACATGTGTTCCATGGACATTTGTTCTAATTACATATGTTGTATCGACAAGTGTTCTAATTAATGTGTTGTATGGATATGTGTTCTAATTACATGTGTTGTATGGATAAGTGTTCTAATTAATGTGTTGTATGGACATGTGTTCTAATTACATATGTTGCATGGACATGTGTTGTATGGATATGTGTTCTAATTACATGTGTTGTATGGATATGTGTTCTATGAACATGTAAATGTGTTCTATGGACATGGACATGTCTTCGTTTGAATGCTCTTTGTAGCACTCATAACACTCGTAGTATGTAATCCATCATTGTTGTTTGTTTCCTAGTAATTTTAGATAATTCAAACTGTGAGGTATAATTTCTGCCACTCTAGAATTATACCGATTATCAAAATTAGACTTTGTGTATTAAACTATTTCAAAAATAGATTTTTTGTATTATACTATTTCAAAATTAGATTTTGTGTATTATACTATTTCAAAATTAGATTTTGTGTATTATACTATTTCAAAATTAGACTTTGTGTATTATACTATTTCAAAATTAGATTTTGGCTATTATGGTAGATTTTTAGTGTCGTACCATGGTTTCTGTTTACTTGAAGTATGCATTTTGAAATATGATTTTCTATTTTCCAGATTGGATAGGTTCTATTGTATTTTCTCCTTCTCTGTGCGATTTGTTTTAGACCTAATTTTAAACCTCCTGTAGACCTTTTTCTCCAACTATTTAGGTGATTATTTAGGTTAGTCTAATTTACCTTTTTTTAAATTAATCATGTTCCTCATTTTGTAATCTTTCAGGGGAATATATAAGAAATCGCGAATCCTCTATTGTCCTCCAGTCCATTACAACTTCACAAAGGAATATATCGTCAATAGTAAATATATATTTTGGACCTGCGGATATTTCAATGATTTCGACAGAACATAGTCATTTAATAGTTATATTAATACTTGATCGTTCTTTTAATAGAAGGTACATACCAGAGAGCTCTGAGAAAAACGATTTATCCAAGTTCCTGTGCTTTTTTTTTCGTTCCGTATGTTTGACCTTGAATCAAGCCGTATTGAAAAGTCGGACATGTGCCCACTTCAATACCGACATTTTCCACGTGACGTGAGAGTCGACCTCGTATAGAAAACATATATTCTTGCCTGCTTAAGTGTTCTAAGGCTCAAATTAAATCTTTTTCTTTTCCATATTTTACTCCAACCGCATATCAAGATAATCTAAGCCATGTGTCACACCTGGCATAACCTCTCTCAGACCCAGAAAATAACGCCTTTTCTCTTGATCTTATTACGATTAACATGTGCATATGTCTGTCTGTATCTATTATAAATGTTTCTAGGTCTAAAACTACTTAACAAAATTATTGCAACAGGTGTAAAATGTCGAGGACTTTAATAAACATTATTTATCGCAGATGGTACCCATGGACTATTCTTTTGCAAAGGAAATGTACGTTTAATTAAATATAAAAATTATATTTTGTCTCAAACGAACTCTGAACGTAACATGTTTTGTAGCAATGTCAATGCAATGATATTAATGAGATACTATTGTATAAAATGTATTTTGAGTGAAAATATATTTGTGATAGAAATAATGGAAATGTGAATCTTTCAAAGTGTATTGGGTACAACCAGTCTTAGGCAAATTCTGAGCATTGTCAAATTGTTATGTAATCCCACAAGCTTGAAGCATTTACCGATAGTACCGAGATAGCTTTATATTGAGTTATTTTAACAAGTAGTGTCTTTTGACGGAAACAATCAATGTTTTCTGTACCAGTATTTCTATGATCACGACTTCATATTATCTGTAAGTATTATTGTTTAGTGTTAGGCAATATCTGTAGTTTCCGGTAGTATTTTTTTTATTGTTCGGCAATATCTGTAGTTTCCGTTAGTAGTATTGTTAGTATCAGGCAATATCTGTAGTTTCCGTTAGTATTATTGTTAGTATCAGGCAATATCTGTAGTTTCCGTTAGTAGTATTGTTAGTATCAGGCAATATCTGTAGTTTCCGTTAGTATTATTGTTAGTATCAGGCAATATCTGTAGTTTCCGTTAGTAGTATTGTTAGTATCAGGCAATTTCTGTAGTTTCCGTTAGTATTATTTTTAGTGTTAGACAATATATGTAGTTCCCGTTAGTATTATTGTTTGTATCAGTCAATATCTGTAGTTTCCGTTAGTATTATTGTTTGTATTATGCAATATCTTTAGTTTCCGTTAGTATTATTTTTAGTGTTAGACAATATATGTAGTTCCCGTTATTATTATTGTTAGTGTTAGACAATATATGTAGTTTCCGTTAGTATTATTGTTTGTATCAGTCAATATCTGTAGTTTCCGTTAGTATTATTTTTAGTGTTAGACAATATATGTAGTTCCCGTTATTATTATTGTTAGTGTTAGACAATATATGTAGTTTCCGTTAGTATTATTGTTTGTATCAGGCAATATCTGTAGTTTCCGTTAGAATTATTGTTAGTGTTAGACAATATCTGTAGTTTGCGTTAGAATTATTGTTAGTGTTATCGACAATATGTAGTTTCCGTTATTGTTATTATTCATGTTAGGCAGTATCTGTAGTTTCCGTTAGTGTTTTTGTTAGTGTTATCAAACTACCTTTCATATCAATTGCCATAGGTTTGTGTTATTCTTTATTAGCACCATTCTAACAGTCGTATTAGATAGATAGCGTGCAAAGTTTAACTCGTGCTTGTTTACAATTATATATGTACGTATAAGACTATACTTTTCTGAAATCGGTCAGTAGCCAACATTTGGCTACATGAAGTTTGCTCCATATATCGGAGCATTTCCCACATCTGAATCTGTTTAGGTAAAAACAATGAAAATTCGGCCTGTGCGTTAAGATAATGCATTAGTTTTGTATTTCAAATTTTTTATATTTATTTAACCTTTTGTAGTAAATACGAGAAGAACTTATATTATACAAACAATAAACAACAATAACAATAAAAAATGTGTTCGTGGTTTTGGGAAAGCTATGTCAGACAGTGAACCTGAATAATGCATATTACGGTGCCACCCAAACACCTCAAGTATAGTGATGACTGTTCGACTGAAAATCTTTGACAAAAAGCAAAACATTGCAAGAGCAGATAAGATACGGTAGCTATTGCCATCAAGAGAGACGATAAATGTGATGCTAGGACGCACACATACTCCATAAAAAACATTGTTCGGCTACGATATATTCTACCGGCACCTTTATGTTGACGTTGACGACACCTACTAACCCTGATTTAACACTAGTGTTTCCTCAATTGATTTTTTTTAAAACTGTAAACCTATTGCGTAAAGAACTTCTTCTGCAACTACAGCGATGACTGCTTTTACTGCACATATCCTGCATATAAAACTGTGATATCCTGCAAGAACAAAGTACGTGACAGCAGATATGTTGTAAAGTGTTCTGAATGTGTTCAAACAACAAAGTTATGGCACCTATTTCCGCTTCCATTTGTGATAATAATTTGTGATAATGCAAAGTTTACTAAGTCGAAATGACGACAATCATCAGAATGTTGTATACCCATTTCAAAACTGTCACGAGAAACCTTTCTATGCAATTATCGGACTCGTACAAAACAGACACAAGTGCAACTTTACTAACCATAAGTCACTTAATATAAACTTCAATCGATCAGGTCGAACAACAAACTGCGACCTATTAGTGTATTACTTCACCCGTTATCAATGTTTGTACATATGTCAAAAATATCTAAGTGCGAAAATTTGTCCGTTTCAAAACGCGTTATCAATAATGTAACCTCAGTATTTGGTGTGGCAAGAAGAAAGAGAACAGTACACAACAATGATTGCAAATATACATTCTAGACAGTCGCTCTGCTTTGCTAACGCTAGCGCATAGATCTATTTTGTTGTACTACATTATAACAAAATAATGCGTGTCTCGTTAAAACAATTTCATCGGTTACACGATTTATAAGTTCGAATCTTCTTCAGTCGCTCTTCACATAGTGACAATAACATCTGTGGTTTTCTTCGCCTGACCACTTCACAGCCTGCCTTGAATTTATAACCAAACAATGCATCACACAATGTATGTAACTTCATTAGCTAACATATAATTACAGGGAATTTGCAAAAATGATCATGGAAGAGTAGACTACATAATATGTAAACAAATTTCATGTTTAGTCGGAAGTGATTAACATGTATATCGTGTAAATATTCAGTGGCTGGAAACACTTTTATTACTATATAGTCCGGTGTATGTACAAATCTTTCGCTGAATAGGGATTCGTTATTTACTTATATAAATAAGATCATATTTAAACTATGCCTGTATATATGATGTATTGCTTGCTTCAGTGTCCGCATTCATCCCCAACACATACACCCACTATTAACTAAGCTATAATCTTAGTTTTACTTTTGTTGTTCTATTATTGGGGTTTTAGCTATTTATTATGTTATGACATTGTATACATGACATAACAAGCCCATGCGGAAGTAATTCTTCAGATTTTCCATCGTCCAACAAAAGAGAAATGTTTTTCTCAATTCCTTTTTTATGACTCTTAATACAAAAATGGCCACCAAAATTCTCATTTGAAACTAGCGATTCCATACAGTTTTAAAATGTTTTTTAAGGTTTGCAGCCAATCAGTAAAGATAAAAGTGCACAAAATTTGGAACAAACAGAACAATAAAATATGAGATGTAACAAGCTGTCATATAAAAAATATCAAACTGCACGTACCATAGAAACAATATACTAATTATGTAACACAACCGCCCCGGTGGCCTAGTGGCTAGAGCGACCACCGCGGAAGACGGAGGTCTCGGGTTCGATCACCGGCCGAGTCATACCAAAGACTTACAAAAATGGTACTAACAGCTGCCTCGCTTGGCGCTCAGCATTAAGAGGTTAGTGTTAGAACTGGTCGGCCTGGTGTCAGGATAATGTGACTGGATTGGACATCATGCTACATGTCTGTGGCATAATTCTCTAGTGCTAGACATCAGTATAAACTGCCTAACTGCAGACATCGTAGCGATATTACTGAAAATTGGTTTAACGTACGTTAAAAGTCCTAATCACACACTAATTATGTGACATAATATTATTTAAAGTATTGTCAGTAGCTGCTTACAAACTGAACGAAATAATATGCAGGCGTATATAGTGTCGAACAATTAATTAATAACAATACTGTTACAAAGATGTTTGTGGGTAGAGTGATGGGTTCAAAGCACATCATCACACCTCTTCCTATATAGTATAAAATACGAGAGACGTAATGATACAATTCAAAATGTCTCTCAGTGAATTCACAACAATCCCCAATATAGTGATTTAGTCACTACGTTAATATGCCTACTTTGTAATTCCAATACCTGTTGTAAATAAATCCTCAAAATAGAAAATTTAGAGGCTGTAACAGTTTAAGATCTTAAGATAAAAATCTTACATTGTGATATAAACATTAACATAAAATATTGTGGCACAATAACTGCATTCGAATGAAGGACAAAACTTCATTTTTAGAAGAATTTTAATCTTAAACAATTTCAAGTCGAGTACGAAAACTTTGGTAAGGAACATGGTAAATATCAGGAATACCAGAATATTCAGAAGGACTACTAATGTTCTGAACTCATTTCCGTGTAAACATGTTTGCCTACACGTAATACGTATCTTGACATATACTCTACATCGTGTAACGCATTAGCTATGTAATATATTTGAAAACAATTGCAACGTAGGCCCACATCTTTAGAAGCTCAAAGCGCTTAGTAACATCTATAACGATATGGCTAAAAATCATAAACAAACTTCATGAAATTAGAACACCTAAAACATGTTGACAAATGTAAGGTAGGAAACATTATTAGGTCTTTAAGTTTGTTCTTGCAGTAGAAAATGGTAAGTTTTAAGATCGCTCTTGCAAGGGATCAACGTCTTTGTGTAACAATTTCAATGGGCAATACATTCCACGTTACTGGGCACTGGTATGCAAAAGAACGACGTCCATATGACTTCGTTTTCATAGTGAAAATAAAGAGTATACGATTGTCAGAAGAGCAACGTAAGTTAACAAATTCTGTATTTTGTTCTGGATCAAATGGATAGCCAATGTAGGGTACTGAGGAGCGGGGAGGGGTGCTATGATCGTGATACTCTAAAGATGATCCAAGCAGCTGTGTTTTGAACATTTCGAAGTTTCTGGAGCAGTTATTGAGACGAACCAGACAGAATAGAGTTATAATAGTCCAGTATTGAACGTAATAAAGAACACCAGTGTTTTAGTATAGCCATATGTATCTATCGTGTACGGAAAATGCATTTGAGCCCCTTAAAAACCGGATTTACACATAAAGGCCTATGCTTGTATCAATAAATATTTTTCGAGTAAAAAAATCAGGAATCAAAGTTAAGACTTCTAATATCTGATTCATAGCAATGCTTAAGTCAGGACACAAATGTAGGACTTCAATATCGGATTAACATTGTTAAAAGCAGGACACGAATGTATGACTTGTGTCGGATTCATAGAATTGTTCAAGTCAGGATACGAAATTATGACTTAAATATCGGGTTCACAGTATTGTTCAAGTCGGGACACGAATGTTTTACTTAAATATTGGATTCACAGCATTGCTCATGTCAGGACACGAATTTATGACTTAAATATCGGATTCACAGCATTGTTAACGTGAGGACACGAAGTTATTACTTCACTATCTGATTCACATCATTGTTAATGCGATGATATGAAGTTAATACTTCACTATCTGATTCACAGCATTATTGACGTGAGGACGCGAAGTTATTACTTCACTATCTGATTCACAGCGTTGTTGACGTGATGACGCGAAGTTATTACTTCATTATCGGATTCACAACGTTGCTCAAGTCAGGAAACGAATGTACAAAAAATATTACGTTTGCTTTCGGGATCCATGAATCAAGAATGGTCGACATTGGTCAGTTGTAATGAGAATGAGTACAATATAAACTACACAGGCTAAACAGCTTTGCGATTTTGAGATTTTTGCAGGTTGTGTCACTTTTATCAACATGAACTTCGCATCCATAGAACGATCACCTTTAAACCAGTCTTGCAGTGTAGTTTAAGGTCTTCCTCATTTGTGATTTAATGTGACTCGAAGCAGATATTTATGATGTCAATAAAATTAACTAAAATCACAAATATTCAATCATATTCACCATAATTTATTTCTGTTGGTAGTGTCTAATAAGCATGAATACTATATATTATGAAGAGTTTTTACCAACTTTTATGAAACTTTTTGTGAAGAGTTTTGTGAGTAGTTTTATGAAGAACGTTTGCCTCATAAAGACATAGATGTATTAGATTTAGAATTTTGAATGATAGAGAGACGAGAAGAAAGGTGTTCAGGCTCTCTGAAAAGAGTCTCGCCACAATGATGGAATACCGCTACATCTGTAATGAAAAGACGAACATCTTGCTAGCTTCTAAGTATGAGGAACTTTATTTAAATAATCAACAGACATATATTACTACATTCTAGAAACGCATATATAATCTTTATAATCAAACTTCATGAAATACATATAAAATTACACTTTCCTTTTAAGATTTCTAACTTCATTCATTTGTATAATTTCTGCATTTTAGAAAATATTATGAATAGTTAAATCGCTATCAATTTCATGATAGCCAAAAGTAAAAAATGTAATAAGCTGCAATTAATATAGCAATTAATTTAAAAAAATGTATTTTTCTCATTTTAAAATATAATATTGATATGGAATGTTACTAGATATTATTCTTTCTTGCTTAAAGAATACTTTATTTCAACATTAAATCTAAACTTCATGGTAGCGAATTCGTCTTTTACAATAAAAATTACCATAAATATAATGAAATATGAATTCTTTAAAACATTTAAACAAAAGAATTAAGTGAACAATGTTGCTAAGATATCAATTTTACCATTAAAATCTCAAACATTAAAAATGCCTATTACTAAAAGAAGTTTACAACATTTACAGTTCTTACCTGTAATGAAAAGACTAACATCTTGCTAGCTGTCGATATGAAGGACTGACCTGGGCGATAAACGCATTTATTTATATTTGTTTGGCGCAAGTCAAGACCAAATATGGCCATCCCTCAGTATACCAGGCTAGCAGAGATATCTGTTCATCATTAGATAAGAACCATTTTTTTACGCCATTCGACAGAAGGTTAGATTCAATCTTGCGCGTTTATTTGTATTCGTTTGGCGCAGTCAAGACCAAATATGGCCAGCCCTAAGGTCAACGATGGCGTCATCCAAAATGGGGTTGATTTAATTGAATTTTAACGGCGCACCAGCACTTTTAGGCTATTTAGCGCCATACAATAGGTTATATGTTTAAAAATACGAAAGGTTTCATATCGACCAGCGATATAAAAAAAAACCACAATAGTTAAATATAAAACGGTAACATGAAAATATGAAGCTTCCCAATCAACGGGAGATGTAAATGGTGTATGTTGATGATAAGATGTTGTAAATAAGAGGCGGTATTTGCATTAGATAAAAATGCTTTTAGGTGATGTCATACAAGTTATAGTTTAAAATAAAGATTTACTTCCTTCCGGAAATCTAAAATACTAGTGATTTGCATAGTATTAAAACGTAGTGGCAAAGGTGGCAATCCATGCGAATCAAAATAATTCACACAACCATCACATGGAAAGTAGACAGCTACACAGTGGTAGATGACTGTCGTCCGTGTTGATTTGATAATACTGATGTTCATGAGCTTTGTGATGAAATTCCTTAGTGGTTAGCAGACACTACATAATTCCAAGAAGCTGTTTATGAATTGTGGTTCAAGAAGTAATCAAGTTTTCAGGTATCCATTGTTTGCGTTTTCACTGGTAATGATAAGTCATCAATTTAATCTTGACTTTTTGTTTTTGAAAATCTCTATCAAGTAACGTTTCTTCGCTTCGTCTCCGCAATGAGCTAATATTGCCTCGATGTGATTGATCTCTAGAGCAATCAGTGGAGGAGTGGAACGATCACACAAGTCTTTATACCATTGATTAACATTGCTTCTTCCAGTATGAGACTCCAAGCTTCGTCCAGATATTCATCCAATTTTAACTTGACCCATCATCAGACAGTTATACAACAGTAGGCAACGCATTTTATGGTACTCAATCGTAACACTTTTGTGGCTCTGTTCAGCGCTTTGCCAAAAAACGGCAGTCAGTGGAGGAGTGGAATGATCACACAAGTCTTTATACCACTGATTAACATTGCTTCTTTCTAGATGAGACTCCAAGCTTCGTCCAGATATTCATCCAATTTTTCTCCTGACCCATCATCAGACAGTTATACAACAGTAGGCAACGCATTTTATGGTAGTCAATCGTAATACTTTTGTGGCTCTGTTCAGCGCTTTGCCAAAAACTGCCTTGACCCTAGGAGCAATTGTGTCTACCAAATATTGACCGCTAAAATATTAGTTTTTCGGCATTTTCAAAGTGTCGATGCTTAATAATGGATTGCTTGTCGACTTTGTGTCAAATGAAACACCCTCATTATTATTATAGTCATACATTGCGACGCCATAATTTATATTACCATTACGAGACCTGATTGTTGCTACCACTCTATAATCATACATCATGAGGTCCTAATATACAGTAATGAAGACCTTGTATAGCGCTTAATCTGTAGAAGCTCTAACCACTTTACAAAATCAATAATGATATGACTACAAAAAAAAACCCACCATGAAATTAGAAAACAAGACATGCTGAAAATATTTAAGCTAGGAAACCTTATTAGAACTTTAAATTTGTTCTTGCAGTCTTAAAAAGGTTAGTTTTAAGAGCACTCTTGAAACGGATCACTGTGTCTTTGTGTCTAATTTCAATGGACAATTCTTTCCACATTGCTGGGGCATGGTATGCAAAAGAACGTTGACCATATGACATCATTTTCATAAAGGGAACAATGAGTATCGAATTGTCAGAAGAGGAGCGTAGGTATGTTGCTGGTGTATACACATGGGTGAGGCCAGATAGTTATGTTGGATTAGAGTCCGTCCGTGAAATGTTGCACAGAGAACAAATTTTGTGTTTGAATCAGGTTTGAATGGATAGCGAGCCAGTGTACGCTACAGAGCAGTGGTGAGTTGTGATCTGATCGTGGTCTTCTAAAGATGATCTGAGCAGCTACCCCTATTAAGGCATACTTGCAAAGCTCAAATTTATGTCACCCGTCTATATCCATACCTTACGAAGTCTTAAGTTATGGTACCCCTCTTTAGTAATATATTACGAAGCCCTAATGTATGCTATCCCTCTATAGTCATACACGAAGAAGTCCTTATTTATTTTACCAATCTATATTCACATATCAATAAGCCCTAACATATGTTACCACTCTATATTACCACTCTATATTCAGAAATTACGGAACAATAAAACAAAATATCCCTCTATAGTCATATATTACCAAGCCATACCTTATATTAACTCTTCATAGTTGTACATTACTAAGCCATAAGTTATATTACCTTTACAAGACCTAATTTATATTACCACTCTAAAGACAGATAATATGAAGCCCTATGTTATACTAAACAAGTGACTTCCTACATTACGAAGCCCTAAATTTTATTACCACTATATACTCATAAATTACAAAGTTCTAATTAATATTAACCGTCTCAAGTCAATAATTGCGAGGCCTCATTTATATTATTACGACACCTGGTTTATATTATACAGTGTGACACTATTTTAAAACATTACGAAGCCGTAATGTATATTACCACTTCATAGTCATGTATTACATAGTCTTTGATTTATATTTACAATCTATAGCCATACATTACGAAGCCGTAATTTATATTGTCTCTCTAATTCATACAGTACGAAGCCCTGATTTGTATTGTCCCTCTCGATTCATATATTACGAAGCCCGAATTTAAATTACCATTACGAGACCTGATTTATATTACCACTCTATATTCACACATGACGAAGCCCTAATATTTATGACCTCTCTTTACTCATATATAAAAAATCCCAAATTTATGTAACCTCTCAAAGGTCATACAATACGAAGTCCTTATTTATAGTATCCCTCTACATTCATACATTACGAGGACCTAATAGATATATTACACTTGTATAGTCATGCATTACCAAGCCCTAATGTACATTACCACGTTTTAGTCTTCCAATACGAAGAACTAATTTGTAGTACCTCTCTATAATCATTCATTACGATGGCCTAATTTACATTACCATTACGAGACCTGATTTATATTACCACATTATATTCATACATTACAATGCCCTAATTTATATACCAGTCAATAGTCATGCATTACAAAGGCCTAATTTATATTGCCCTCCTATAATCACAAATTACGAAGGCCTAATTTATATTACCACTAAAAATCCCTAATTGTGTTTACCGCTTTATAAGCAAATATAAAGAATCCCTAATTTATATCACGCTTCTATAGCCATATTATTACGAAGACCAAATTTTTATTCTCACCCCATAGTCATACATTTCGACGAACTAATTTATATTACCCTTCAATAGTCACACATTTGGAACGCTTAAATTATACTACCACTGTATTTTAATACATTACGAAGCCTTAATTGCATTACCCCTCTACAGTTTTACATTGCGAAGCCCTAATTTATTTTACCATTAAGTGCCTTAATTATTATAACTTCTCAATTGGTATTCATTATGAACACATAACTTATCTCTTTATACATTAAGATATCTCTATTTGTATTACCCCTCTACAATCATATTTAATAGCCAATCCTAATTAACATTACCACTCATTAGTCATATATTACGGAGCCCTAATTTATATTAACGCTCTATATTCATAGATTATGAAACTGTAATATAGTACCGTTAGGAGCTCTAATTTATACTACCACTATACTGACAGACATTACGAAGTCCTAATTTATATTATCCCACAATAGTCATGTACAGCCCTAATGTAAATTACTACTCTAAAGTCATACATTTTAAATCCTTTATTTATATTACCCTTCTATGATCAGACATAACGAAGCCGTAATTGTGTTAACCCTCTATAGTCATGCCTTACGAAGTCCATACTTTGTATTACCCCTATATGGTCATATACTACCTAGCTTTAATTTATATTACTCCACTACAGTCAAACGTTACGACGCCGTAATTTATATTACCCCCAATAGTCATACATTACTAAGCCCGAATTTATATTACCACCTTGTAGTCATATATTACGAATCCCTAATCTATGTCACCAATTTATGTTCATACATTACAAAACGCTAAGTTATATTGCCACTGAATTGTCCTATATTAATATGCCATAGTTTGTATCACACCCCTACAGCTAGCTATAGGTACAAACTGAAGTCCTAATTTATATTAACATTTTGATCCTTAATTTATATTACCACTCTCTTGGCATACATTTAGAAGCCTTAATTAATATTATCCCTCTATATGTATACATTGCGAAGTCCTAATTTATATTTCCCCTCTATGGTCATACATTACCAAGCACTAATTTATAATGCCACTGTATTGGCATACATTACGCAGCCCTACTTTATATTTACAGTCTATCGACATACATTACGAAACCCTAATTTGTATGATACCTTTAAAATCATAATTTGTGATGCCCTTATTTGTATTTCCACTCTTTAGTCATACATTGCGAAGTCCTAATAATATTACCCATCTATAGTCATATTTTACGAGGCCCTAATTTATATTGCTCCCCTATATGCATACATTACGATTCATTTTTTTTATATTATCATTCTTTATTCATTCATTTCAAAGCGGTAATTTAGTTATACTAGCAGCAGAGAGGGTGAACCCTACAACGTTTTTAGACAAAATTTGATTGAAATCATAAAACGAGCCGTCCTATAATCTCATTTTAACCAAAAGATGGCGAATCCTACAACGTTTTCAGACAAAAAAAATTGATTGAATCCTTAAAACGATCCGTAGGATTTCGTTGAAATCTACGAAATCTCATTTTAACTAAAAAAATGAAAACGAAGATTTTTACGATTTTTTAATTAATTTTGGTCGCAACTTGTTGTCATCCACCCTCTCTGCTGCTAGAACTTTCAGTTCTGGGTTAACAAAAATAATAAATGATTTTAACCGAATATTTGATCCAGTCCGATACGATATCGTGTCCGAGGATCATGTAGATTTATTGTTGCGAATCCGTGCGGGGTTGACTGAGCATGACTAAAGAAATCTCGAAATTGATTGAAGTCCATATCAGAGCACCATGTCTGCCAAATATTTCTAAGAGTATGAGTATCAACTCCGTTGAATACAGACAATAAATTGCAATTATCTCTGATGACTTTTGGAACCTGAGTGTAGCGTTGAGTGACATATATCACGTCAGTGTTTTTGTGACGCCCCCGGGAAAAGATCCTAGCAGGATTTTTTTGTTTATCCAACATTATATCGTCGTATACGACTAAATTGTTAATATCTCCATTAATATCATCAATACTCGGTGCTTCATCTATATCGGTTATAAAATCAATGGCGTTCTCACCCTTAATTTCTGAAGCGTTTTCATTAAAATCTTTTAGCACTTCATAACATCGTTGATCATCTACGCTAGGAGCAATTAAATACAACTTATCCCACTTCATCCATCTCATTATTAAATTGAGTAACAATTGCGTTTTACCGGATCCAGATGGCCCGATTATAATCATCCGGATAGAGTTTGGTAGCGCTGCATGATGCTTAATTGGTTCTCTTGTTTTAGTCGCTGAAAAATCAATTATATCCATATTTCTATACATAAATTATGGATCTATATTGTGTGAAGTGCAAAACGCGTACTGGCACAGATGATGTGACGACAGTTACAACTAAAAATAACCGATCAGCGCTTTCTGGTAAATGCATGCAATGTGGTACAAAGAAATTTAGATTTGTGTCTATGAGATCTGATTTAAAAAAAAACGAGGAGGTGATATCGCAGCCAAATTGGCAAAGCTCCCTGGAACCCCATGGGCAAAGTACCCGGGAGAAAAGCACCTTCCGGGATATAGCTACTGTGGACCGGGAACCAGACTTGATATCAGACTCAATAATCAAAATCAACCCAACCCCGGTGAAGAACCAATAAACGCCATTGATAAGGCCTGTCACCTTCATGATGTTGCTTATAAAAGCAGCAATCTGCAACACAGGCATCTAGCAGATGTGAAATTAATTCATGCGTTAAATGCTATTCCTGATAAATCCTTCAAAGAAAAATTGGCTTCATTTTTAATAAAATCGGCTATGAAAAGTAAATTGATGTTAGGTGCCGGTAATTAATAATATGGAATCAATTTATTATTCCCCAAGAGGATACTGGAGGGGTAAATCAGCAGTTCATAAACTCGCTAGCGCTGCAAAAGTGAAAAAAACCACTGCGGCTAATTGGTTATCCAAACAGGCACTATGGCAGATTTATCTACCACCGCCTAAACAAATTCAATTCTCGCATTTTGATGAGACAGTTCCTAATGAAGTTCATCAGGCTGATATATTATTTCTGCCACATGATCGTGGTTACAAATATGCGTTAACCGTAGTTGATATTGCAAGTCGATACAAAGAAGCAGAACCGTTAAAAACAAAATCAGCCACTGAAGTCGCTTTTGCATTTGAGAGGATTTATCGACGAGGTCCTCTGCACTGGCCAAATCTATTGCAGGTTGATCCTGGCAAGGAATTTCAGGGTGCAGTATTATCTACAATGAAACATCATAATGTCACCATACGACGAGGGCATACTGCGCTACATCGCGATCAGGCCATTGTCGAACGATTTAATCGGACGATTGCTGAGCGGTTATTTGGATATCAATACGCAAAAGAATTCATCCAAGAAAAAAGATCCCGTGAATGGGTTAAAAGATTACCATCTGTGATTACTGCACTGAATAACGAGATTACTAGAACAATCAACATGAAACCTATCAACGCGATTAAAAAGAAGTCAATACCTGAAAAACCACAAAAAGATTTCAAAGAACCAATTCTTCATAGTAATGTCACTGTTAGGTATTTATACGAACCAGGAGAGCTTGAAGGGGGTAGAAAAAGGGCTACTGATCCTATTTGGAGCGTCACTACGCATAAGATATCTAGTATAACACGATCTACGGGTAGACCTCCAGTCTATAAACTGGATTCAACTGCCCCTCAGCGGGGTTTTACTCGACAACAACTACAGGTAATTCCCGAGGATACTCAATTGCCACCGCATGGTCTTAACTAGCACCGTTGCGTCTATTGCACTCAAGACAAGTCAACATCACATTATTTCTGACATGACCGAGATTGTTATTTTTTCTGTCTACGGTGAATTGGCGAGGATCCTTATCCGAATACTGCCAACGCATTATACAATTGCAACTCGCGCAGTGATTATTCTGTTGTTTCTTCAGCGTAATTATTAATTTAGCATCAATATCAAATTCTCGTTGTTTTTTTTTGTCCTGTTGTTTGTAACCGGAGAGTTTTTTATTAATGATGCTAACATCAATATTACTTATTGTTGTGTCATTATCATCGAAAACAATTCTTCGAAGTTGATTTATGTTTCGTACTCTGGATACTGCGAGATAGACTAAATTCGACCATTCGATGTGATTATCCACCATCCAAACAATTGTATCCGATATAGTCAATCCCTGTGAAGAGTGTATTGTTGCTGCGTATCCTAGAGTCCACGGGGATTTATTAGCACGCAATGCATCTTCAACGACATTGATATCAACCAGCACAATATCATTTAATACGAGAATTTGTTTTTCACTCTGTCCTGGAATATCAACTTCAATATTCTGTTTTCGTGTATCCGATGGCCTATAACAAAGGGGTACTGGAAGCGTTGCAAATTTTTCTTTATGCAATTCAAATAACTTCATCTGAAGTGTATCCCTGACTATTTTTCTACTTGCAATTATCAAATCATTTGGTCTCCATGTTTCCCAGAAATCGTTTATTTGAGTTTCTGAAATCACTTCACGCGCTATTTCGCACTGGATTCTATCCGGTTGTAATCTAATTAGCGCTTTGAATTCTCGTAATCGTTCATCAAGTGATCTATAATCAGTGGTGATTTCTTCATAGTAGTCTACAAAACCCCTTAGCCATTCATGTGGAGATTCACCGATAAATGGTGGTGGTTGGCCGTGATCACCGCACATGACGACTTTTGTGTTTTTGTTTAACAACCACTCGAGAAATATTTGTAATACATCTAATGACACTGTGCATATTTCATCCCAAATTATGATTTCAGGAATGAATTTATCACCCATACGCTCAGGAGTCCATTTGTCACCCTTCCATCGAAAGAAACTGTGGTAAGTACAAGCATTTACCCCTCGCTGTATCATCTCTCTGGCGAGTCTGTGAGTCGGTGTTAGCACAATCATGGTTGACCGACGAAATAATTCAATTGCACGAGTTGTCTTTCCTGACCCACCACAACCGTTTAAATAAACTGTTTTATATCTACAGATTGGATCAGATACCGGTGGTGCATTAGAAAATTCTGATTGAAATTCAATACGGTTACAACAAAGATATTTATCATCCATGGCAACGTCTGCGGATTCACAATACTCATGTAGCATCTCCTTTTTAAATCGCCAACACCCCCAATTTTCTTCGGGATCTGTGAATTTAGCTACAGCTGATTTGTACTTATTGTGTATATACATCGAATCAGTGGCCACTCTAACCGCGGTATTAGGAAATCTATTTATCATCGAAAATAGATTAATAGAAGCATAGGCTAGCATTGAACTTCTCAAATGTGTGTACTGGGAATTATATCCATCACAGTAGGTAACAACCGTACCCATTTTCTCACCATTGGATAGAAAAGCATCCTTACGGGATACAAGTTTTCCCTGTTTCATTAAATCCGCTACAATAAAATCGTATTCAGCGATATCTATGATCAACCGCGAAGAATATTTTGCGTTGTCGTACCGTCCACCTTGAGTGAATTTACCGATTATTCTTCGTCCGAGATCTTTTGCTTGTTCTTTTTTAATTTCAAATAACTTCTTAGACCAATTTATGATTTCTTCTTCATTGAAATCAGGGAATTGTTTTCGTAGTTCGTTGATATCGATTCGAATGTGGCTAGCAAGTTACTTTCTCGTGTAGCATATATTAGCTCGGAAGACAATCAATCTGATAAAGGCCTGGATCCAATAGTGCTATTCAATCATATATCTCAATAGCACTATTGGCATCCAGGCCTTTTCAGATAGATGTCTACCGAGCCAAACATAACTACACGGATGTAACCCTGTAGCTAATTCGAATGAT
Organism: Unio pictorum; assembly: GCA_030141615.1. Taxonomy (NCBI): domain Eukaryota; kingdom Metazoa; phylum Mollusca; class Bivalvia; order Unionida; family Unionidae; genus Unio; species Unio pictorum. The sequence goes on along the minus strand of JARLTB010000029.1, from coordinate 46,439 downwards.
ATCACACGAGCGAATCCGGTTAAATCAAAATCAGGTAATGGTCCATTAATCGCAACACGAGTCATTTCATGTGTTGGGTGTCCAAATCGTTTGAAGTACTCAGCGCATTCCCCATATCCGAGAAAACTTCCGGGATAACACGCGGATATATCAATTGAAATCATACCATCACGTGAGTATTTCGTATTCCACAGTCCTCCATGGGAATATTCGACGCAACTCAATTTAACATCCTCGAGAAAATCACTTCGTGTTGGACGCCATGAGTTTTTTTCTCTTGCGAAGTGAGCTACCACTGATGGAATAGTAAAACTATCCGTGAGTAGTTTTTCATGGAAACTTTCCGGTGAAAAATCACTAGCGATTTTTCTCATTCTATTATCTAATTCTTCAACGCGATATAATTCACCATTTGGTTTTACAAATTGATCGAATCCTATTTCGGGATCTTCATCACTTCTAAGTAACCACACTGACACAGGATCATCCTTACACAACGCATTAATAGCATCAAATAATCTCTCTTCATAGAAAACATCCCCGACGAACTCCTTAGGGATATATTTCACGGTTCGTTCTCGTGGAAATACTGTTACCGCAGGTGTCCACGCGTGTTTGTTATGATCAATTATCTGTATTGGTGCTCCATTTTTGTTATATTTCGGTTCGTATAAAACCTCTCCGGTTATCGTCATAACTGTTATTGGAAATCTTAATGATGTTTCTAATTTAGCTATATCAGAAATCTTTGCACCATGCTGTTTCACTGTCAGTTCCCACTCGGTTATTTTCCTACGTCGCAGATCAGTTAGTTTATTTCCTCGAGATGCATTTGTAAAGTGTTCTATAATTCGTTCTGCTACACAATTAAGCCCTGACGAATATTTCATAGGAGCTAGTTTTGCGATATCGGGTTTATCATTTAACGGATATAGCCCATAAACCATTGCTGTTACGGGATAAGATCTTTCGTAGTATGGTTTGTCAATGCCGGTTAGAATTCCTGGTTTGGAATCTCTACTCACAATGACAGCTTTTTTATTCTTGAGGATTGGTTCAAATTTATCCCTAATAATCCATTTGCCATCGACTTCAATAATGAATTTGATTCGGAAAAAATACCGTTTTTCCCCAACACGTGAAATTATCACTGCTGCTTTTTCATCATTCATGGTAGCGTCAACAACACCATCAATTCGAAATGTTGACCAACAATAGGATGCTCCATCACGTTTGAATTCATTAAAACAGTCTCTGATTTTACTAATCATGGCTTTATCAAGAATTGTATTCTTTGGTGTATTAGAAACTATATCGAGATTGAATTGAGCATCTTTCCAGGATAATTTCTTGGACGCTTTTGAAATCCGAAGGATTTTGGGTTTATCGAGATTAAATTTGATACGTTTTTTGGGTCTATCGAGATTAAATTTAGGATTGATTTTCAATAATCTCTTAAACTCTTTCATGTTTCCGTCTCTTGGACGTTTGATACGTTTTTTGGGTCTATCGAGATTAAATTTAGGACTGATTTTCAATAATCTCTTAAACTCTTTCATGTTTCCGTCTCTTGGACGTTTGATACGTTTTTTGGGTCTATCGAGATTAAATTTAGGACTGATTTTCAATAATCTCTTAAACTCTTTCATGTTTCCGTCTCTTGGACGTTTGATACGTTTTTTGGGTCTATCGAGATTAAATCTAGGATTGATTTTCAATAATCTCTTAAACTCCTTATCAGCATTTAATTCAGCATTTTTCGAAGTCAATCTCTTGAACTCTTTCATGCTATACTAAAAACAAGTGTCTAAATGAAAGATTTATGTATAATGAATCCCTGCAAATGGATCAGTCATTGAATTAGACAAATAGTATAGTATAAGAATGACCCAAGAATTCAGACAGCACCCTGTGAGTACAAATTATGAAGCATCCAGTGATGGTGTTGTAAGAAACCGTAGACTGAAGAACCCAGTTGGGTGGGATAATGGTATGGGGTATTTGTTCTTTACTGTTGGAAAGAAGAAATATTACAATCATCGTTTCGTGTACGAGTGTTTCCATGGATTGATCAAAGATGGTTTTGTTATTGATCATATTGATTTTAATCCGAAGAACAATTCTTTATCAAATCTGCAGGCTGTTACACATAGTGAAAATACCAAACGAGGGGGGACTGGGAAATACTCGAAAAAAGCGAGACCTGTGAAATCTTTGAATACAATAACTAACGAAGAAAAAGTATTTAAATAAATATATGAAGCCGGCAAGTATTTCAATATTTGTAGACCCTCTGTACGATATGTTGCAGAGGGGGTTTGTCGATCGGCTATTTCAAAGGGGACGGGACAAAAAATTCGATTTAGTTATGTCTAATACGTCATATTTTTCATTTAGAAATATATCATTATTATAGAATAATGAATTCTGAAAACATGAATAGCATCATATCCGAGATTTCAAAATTGAAAGGTTGGGATATTGAACTATCAGATGGGTTAAATTCTGATCAAATCATGTCTGATTTTCAGGATATAGAATACGGAGTTAACAACAATAAATACATGCTGCCAAAGAAATATGCACTCATCAAAAGAATTCAGAATTCTATTAAGGACTCTCTCGCATTTTCCAGTGACGTAAGTGTGTTCGCTCCGTTGTATACCATCGTAGAACGAATACGAAAAGAATTGGGGTACGAATACGAATTGAAAAAAGAAGTCAACTCTAAAGTTAGACACCTACGGGCGTTAATTCAAGAAAATGAACAATTTTGATTGACCATTTATCATTATTTGATTGACCGACTAATTATCATTATTTGATTGCCCGACCATTAATCATTTTTTTTTTTAGCCGACCCTCAAGGGATGTCAAAAATCGATGGTGTTAGGTCGGGATTGAAAAATTGTTTTACAATTGAAAAATTGTTTCTGATTTCAAATAATGGTCAATGAAGCATTAACGACCCGATTGGCTCGTGAACGACTGGATGCAATCAGGAGATTTGTACCAATTCGTGACTCTGTACGGAATAAACTACAACAACGACAACAAGCGCAGACTGACTTTTCTGTGTCAAGTGAACAACTGTTTTCTCCGATAACAAGTGCGACCAAAGATGTGAAAACAGCAACTGAAGCAGCGATATATGGAGATATTCCTGAGCGAGAACGAGTAAAGAAGGCGCCGCTGCTTGATACGCTTGAAAAGATAGCAGCAGAGACCGGACAAACACGCGCAGGGATACAACAGTTATCCAGTGATATAAAAACTCAGCGCGAGTATGAACGATTAGCTGATATTGATGATTCTGCACCTGAAACTCAAAGAGTTTCCACACCTGAACCACAACCTATTGATGTCGTCACCCCAAGAGGTGTTCCCTTTATAGACAAACTCACCGAAAGAGCTATAGCAGAAATAAAAAAACCTCAATTGGAGAAACTCAAAGATTATACGACCTTTGGTGATTTCGCCGCCAAAAGCTTTGATTCTAAAAAGGACTTTTTAAAAGACGAGTATAAAAACAGTAGAATAAGCCGAGACGACTGGGTTAATTGGTTGTATAAAACGAATAAGGGGATTACTGGTAATTTGAAAAAGGATACAGTTGAGTACAGAACTTTTAAAATAGGAGTTGATAGTTATGGTATACAAAAACAACAAGAACGAGAAAAACAAAGTCGAGGCCGACAAAGGCAATTACTTGATGATAGTGAGGGCGCAACTGGTACAACTGAGGAAACAAGTGGAAAAGGATATTCGATTAAAAATCCAAATGATTTCAACGCTGGAGTCTTTGACTCTACCACGACATGTCCTGGTAGTGTTATCAATGATATATCACGATTAGAAGTTCTCATCGGAGGGTTCCGAGCCGGAAATAACTCACCGGAAATAATTAATGAAGCAGCTGATATCTGTAGACGATTATTTCAGGGTGGTATCATGGATATCAGCACATATCGAGATTTCATTGGCGAGTTAGTGGAAAGTGGGTATCATAGTGATTGAATCGATTAGATAAATAACAATTGAAAAATTGTTTCTGATTTAAAATAATGATCATACACTACAATCATGATAAACCAACCCTCGTCTATGTAGTTAATTCACGGTTTCCAGTTTATAGAGCATACTACGGAGATGGTTTAGGTAATACCATTGCAGGGTTATTTGCGAGAATGGCTCCAAAAGTGATGCCGTTGGCTAAACAATTAGGAATGAAAGCAATTGATGTTATTCGTGATAAGGGTATTGGTGCTGTTGGAGATCTTGCTGGAAAAGCGTTTTCAACTGCGAAGAATAAATTAACATCATTAGTGAAATCACGGATGAAATCTAAAGGATTTTCAAAACCGTTACCGTCTACAGCAGAAATGCCTGCGAGTGTTAGTAGAATTATAAATAACGCAGTAGATGAAAAATTAGCGTCGATGGTGACTCCCTTGATAAATCAAGAGGACCAAAATAACATGATAGCAAACATGATAGCAGGAAGTGGCTTTAAAAAAACACGACGATGAAATGGAAAATCGCGATTTAGACTCTGATAAATAGAATAAAATGTTCAAAAGATCACCTGATCCAGCGTTTGATATAGACGCCCCAGTTGGCAAGGATGATTCTGTACGCGATTATCAATTTTATTCTTATCACGCAGTACAACCAGATCTCCGATCGCGAATTGAACTTCAAGTTCATGATACCAGTAAATACTTCCTACCGTGTGAGGCATTTATTGAAGTAGAAGGAGAACTTGTAACAAATGTTGCAGATAATACCCCATATGACATTAGCCCAACTATCAAAGTTGGTTTTGTTAATAACGGCATAATGGCGTTATTTGAAAGCGCTAGATATCTCATTGATGGAAAAGAAATTGAATCCATTGATCGTGATGTTGATGTTGCAACAACAATAATCGGGTTAGCGAGATATTCTGATGATTATTCAAGATCAGCGGGTCCATCTATGATGTTTTCTAAGGATATCACTGATCACCCTGAACACAACCAGTATTCTAGAGTCAAGGCAACACATGCTTCTTCAGTTAATCCAGCACCAGCCGGATATACAAGACCAGCTGGTGATTTTGATGTCATAAATAATATTACTAACTTCAACCTAGGATTTGCAACACGCGTAGCAACGTTGCAAGGACAGCGTCGACAGTTTTCATGTGCAATTCCACTGCATCATATATTCGGATTTTGTAGAAACGTCCGAAAAGTTATTTATGGAGCTAAACACACAGTAGCGCTTGTACGAAAGGGTACTGATAATGATGCAATATGGCATGATGCTGGTGTTGCTGATGGTAAAGTCATTTTAACAAAACTAGCATTGTGGATGCCAGTGTTAACTCCATCAATCACAGCAGAAGAAAAATTATTATCATTTATGGAACAAGGAGGAAAATCATTGTTGAGTTGGTTATCAGTGACCACTGATATCAAACAGGATAATGTTGATGATATATTCACATGGCACCTGGCATCAAAACAAGGTGTTTCAGCTCCACGTCATATATTTGTGGCGTTACAGAATACTGCGCGAGTTGGTAATCAAGAACGAAGCCATATGATATTTGATCAGTTAGGTGTTAGAGAAGTCTCGCTGAGAATAAACGGCCAACAGGAACCATCTGAGGATATACAACTCGATTACACTCACAACCATATTGCACGTGTCTATCATAATCTATTGTCGTTTATGGCACGTGATCAAAATGTGGATACTGGTTTGCAAATATCACAATTGGATTTTAAAAGCCTCTATCCGATCTATTACTTCTCACTGGAACATCTCGATTTGATGAGACAATCTGTCGTTGATATACACTTTAGAGCCCGTGTAACCCGTCCTGGTGGTATTGCTAATTATAGAGCGGTTGCTGTCATTCTCAGTGATAAATCAATGCTACTTGAAGGTGTTGGTGGAAGAATGAGAGTGGTAGATGCACCAGTGGAAAACATGTAAACGATTTAGAATCAATCCATTATGTATAATGTCATATAGTGTTATTAGTGTTGCGTTAACCCCCGGTCAATTAAAAAAATTGCAATCAGAATCGGCTAAGCGATGTGGAACCACAATCACGTTGAAACCCAACCAAATGACTGGTGGTGCAAATAAACTATCGCTGACAACTCGTCAGGTGAAACATTTCAATGATGCACTTGTAGCAAAAAAAGGTGTTCAGATTACTCTTTCTGCGGCTGCTATCAAAAATATGATTAAAACAGGCGGTATATTTCCGTTATTAGCTGCAATACCAGCGCTAATTGCAGCGGCTGCCCCAGCGGTGGCTAAAGCAGCGGCGTTAGGAGCCGTTGGTACTGCAGCAGGAATGGCACTACAGAAAGCAACTGGGAAAGGATATAAAAAAAAGGGACGATCCGTTCACGGATTGGGTCTAAGACTACCAGGAACCCCGTATTCGTGGTACAGCGGAAAGGGTCTAAGACTACCAGGAACGATTTATTAATTGGAGAGTCTATGATGGTTCCCATGTCCAATTTTGATTTAATGGATGCTGCTAAAAAACTAGAGATTAAAAACTTCAGAGGTGTCTTTATGAAAGATCAATTACCACATCAACCAAACAGCGTTGAAACCGGAATCATTAATTTAGATAACAGCACCGGACCCGGAACTCACTGGGTTGCATACGCTATTGATCCACGTGGGATTGTTTATTTCGATTCATATGGATTAGCCCCACCAAAAGAGTTTTTGCGTTATATAAAAACCCTTCCAATGAAGACTTGGTATTCTACGCTACCAACACAAACGATGATTGACCCACCAATATGTGGCAGCGAAGTATTAAATGTCCTTGACGCTATTTCTAACTCCTTGAGTAACCCAAGCGGAAAACCACCACATGTTGTCGTGAATGAATACACTAGTAATCGCTTTTTAGAGAGAGAAAGAGTTTTACAATAACATGATTGATATTTGGGGGAGATCTTTGAAACCCAAACCCGATGGCACTGCACCACCTGATTCTGTCAAGGATGTAAAAAAACTAATCAAAGATGAAATAGCTGAGACGTTGAACTTAACAAATGTTGATCCTAATGAAATAGTTGTATTTCAAGACAAACAGGGTAAATTGAAAAGCAGTGATGTGTCCTTGGATGATATTTTAGTTAAACAACGAAACGCAATCGAGAACACCGTTGCGTTATTTTCCGATCAGGGTAAATTGAAAACCAGTAATATTTCTCTGGATGATATTTTGGTTAAACAACAAAACGCAATCGAGAACACCGTTGCGTTATTTTCCGATCAGGGTAAACTCAAACCGGGTGTAATCGTTTCGACGATTACAGATCGATTAAAAACTATCAACGATGAGTTAAACAATTCTCTGTTTGTACTAACAACACTTGAATCTAGAATTGAAGAAAACGGAAAACAGTTTTCAGTTTTTCGTAGAAATATCATTGATAAATTTATTGGAACCCCGTTGGATAAAATTGAAATAAAACTCCCTGATATTAAAAAATCCATCGATGAGACAAAAAACTTCATCGAAGCCGTCAAAGGTGATTTTTCGAGGATGATAACAATCATTGAAAAAACAAAAATTCCTCATGAGAAAACCAACAACGTAGTATATACAATCCAACACGGATCATTTGAGTGGACACCTACAAACAACACATTAGATATCACTGCAACCGTTAAGGGTATTTATCGATTAACACTAGTGACACCATTGACTCAATTTAATATATAATCGTCGAGTTCATCCGGGGTTAATAATACGATTTCAACGATCATCGACAAGGATACAACTGAAAAGTTCACTATAACAGCTACTGATAAAAATTTGATTGGGGTTTCAGTAACCTGGTATGTGGAATTCGTAGCGGATTTAAGTAAATAACTAAATTGAAAGGATTTCACAATTGAAAACGCTAGCTTTTTTAAAATAACAATGATTTCATCAACGCAATGTCGCTATGATCAGGTCAGAGAATTTCAGAATAGACTCAAAACCCTCGCCGAGGAGTATCAAATAAAAATAAAAAAATACCGACGAAAAATCACTGCAATTGATGTTATTATATACTCGGTGTCAAGCGTTCTCACTGGCGCCGGAATAATACTTGCATCGGTTACAATGATTGCCCCGGTCGTAGTTCCAATTTGCATTTCTGCGGTGGCTACAATCGGGGGTATATCAACCGGGATAGCAAAAAAGATATCATCATGCAGCCAGAGTAAACTGCAGAATTACTTACTTCAATTTCATATTGCATCAACCGCATATTCGCAGTTATCCCTGATGATATCGTCGTCACTCGATAATACAATTATATCAGATAGTGAATTCTCAGAGATGGTCAGTATTTTTGATTCAGCGATATCGAAATTAGAGCGACAACATGAGTATAATAACAATGACAACACCGATGGAATTAGAAAACACGAACCCAAAAAACAAAATGATCTCAATAATATCAACATTACCAGATTGTGAGTTCTCAGTGATGGTCAGTATTTATGATTCCTCGATACCAAAATTAGAAATACAACATGAGTATAATAACAATGACGACACCGATGGAATTACTTCAACGAGTAGTGGAGAACACGAACCCAGTACAAACAAGTATGATATCAATAACATCAACGGAACCCGAGTTTAGTGTGAATTTCCCTAGCCCAGTCCCCGTGAAGGAGATAGCGCTAGCAAAATTACGAGTGTATCACAGTTGGCCTAATATCAGATCAAAATCATTTGGTGGTCAACAACCGAATAATTCACTGGTGTTTGCAAATAAGAATAAAGACGACGGTACCCCAGACTGGAAAGTTGTTTCGATACCAACAGGGTCATACCAAATCGAACAAATCAATAATGAATTCGCGCGTAGAATAAAATCGATTACTGGAGTAGAGTCAAAAATCGCTATAACGGTTCATGAACCAACGCTATCATCCGCAATTGAAATAAACTCAGAAGAATACGTCATAGATATATATCAGAGTTCTATTAGAACCGTATTAGGATGGCCTGAATTACCACCAGGGGGAAAAACCGTTGATTTACCAGAACCACAAAAAACTGATTATGTCACAGACAGAATAAAACCTGATAATCCAATAAAGAGTTATAGAGAGAGCGAAAACACTTTAGGTTTTTTTGGTTTCGGATTTAAACCAATTGGGGAGGGTAGATTAGAGAAACATCGTTTTGTTAAGGAATCTGAAATCGTTAAAAATTTCACAGCAATGAATAATGATTTATCGCTGTTGTTAATATCTCTTAAAACCGGCTCTCTCACCCGAGATGAATTTATCAGCGTCGTAGAAACATGCAATAAAATTATCGACGACATGGAAACATTTAACCTAAAAATTATTCAGGATATATTAGATGACGATAATCCCTTATCGAGAACAGAAATTACACTGATCTATAAAATCCGCGTTGAAGATATCCCCACATTCAAACTACCAGGATATAACGTACCAGAACTAAAAAAACTTCTCAATGATGCCATCGATGTTGGTTTTAAAATAATTCATGATACGTGGAAAAAAACAACATCACAGGAAATAAAAATCCTCAAACACAATAATGACCCAGACGGTGGCGGTAGGCATATCGCTCCGTTCAACGTGAATATTTCATCGGTGATTGCGCTCAATTTAGTATGTGATGTTATCGAAGGAAGCTATCAAATAAATTTAGAACGATCAAATCAAGCTCAGCAAGGATATATTCTTTATTCGTTTGCACCAACAGCTCCTCCAGGATTTTTAATTATTGAAAACCCAATTAATCCTGTCTACATGCGATGCCATAATGATTCATTAACAAGAATTAATTTCAAACTCACAGACCAATCTAATAATCTAATTGATCTACAAGAGGAGGTGTTAGCGATTAGTTTGTTTGTGAAATCCTAAAAGGATTTTCGTCCTAAGGACTTTCATCATAAAGACTGGATCAAATCATTTATTATTTTTTGTTAACCCAGAACTGAAAGTTCTAGCAGCAGAGAGGGTGGATGACAACAAGTTGCGACCAAAATTAATTAAAAAATCGTAAAAATCTTCGTTTTCATTTTTTTAGTTAAAATGAGATTTCGTAGATTTCAACGAAATCCTACGGATCGTTTTAAGGATTCAATCAATTTTTTTTGTCTGAAAACGTTGTAGGATTCGCCATCTTTTGGTTAAAATGAGATTATAGGACGGCTCGTTTTATGATTTCAATCAAATTTTGTCTAAAAACGTTGTAGGGTTCACCCTCTCTGCTGCTATACTTTACGAAGTTCTACTTTATATCACCCACCTGTAGTCATTCATAATGAAACCCTAATTAAAATCACCATTATGATCCCTAATTAATATTACCATTATTATCTCGTATTTATATTACCTTTATGATCCCGTATTTATATTACCATTATGATTCCGTATTTATGTTACCATTATGATCCCCTTTTTATATTACCATTTTGATCCCGTATTTATATTACCATTATGATAACTAATTTATGTTACCATTATGATCCCTAATTTATATTACCATTATGATCCCTAATTAATATTACCATTATTATCTCGTATTTATATTACCTTTATGATCCCGTATTTATATTACCATTATGATTCCGTATTTATGTTACCATTATGATCCCCTTTTTATATTACCATTTTGATCCCGTATTTATATTACCATTATGATAACTAATTTATGTTACCATTATGATCCCTAATTTATATTACCATTATGATCCCTAATTAATATTACCATTATTATCTCGTATTTATATTACCTTTATGATCCCGTATTTATATTACCATTATGATTCCGTATTTATGTTACCATTATGATCCCCTTTTTATATTACCATTTTGATCCCGTATTTATATTACCATTATGATAACTAATTTATGTTACCATTATGATCCCTAATTTATATTACCATTATGATCCCTAATTAATATTACCATTATTATCTCCTATTTATATTACCTTTATGATCCCGTATTTATATTACCATTATGATTCCGTATTTATGTTACCATTATGATCCCCTTTTTATATTACCATTTTGATCCCGTATTTATATTACCATTATGATAACTAATTTATGTTACCATTATGATCCCTAATTTATATTACCATTATGATCCCTAATTAATATTACCATTATGATCCCTAATTAATATTACCTTTATGATCCCGTATTTATATTACCATTATGATTCCGTATTTATGTTACCATTATGATCCCCTTTTTATATTACCATTTTGATCCCGTATTTATATTACCATTATGATAACTAATTTATGTTACCATTATGATCCCTAATTTATATTACCATTATGATCCCTAATTAATATTACCATTATTATCTCGTATTTATATTACCTTTATGATCCCGTATTTATATTACCATTATGATTCCGTATTTATGTTACCATTATGATCCCCTTTTTATATTACCATTTTGATCCCGTATTTATATTACCATTATGATAACTAATTTATGTTACCATTATGATCCCTAATTTATATTACCATTATGATCCCTAATTAATATTACCATTATTATCTCGTATTTATATTACCTTTATGATCCCGTATTTATATTACCATTATGATTCCGTATTTATGTTACCATTATGATCCCCTTTTTATATTACCATTTTGATCCCGTATTTATATTACCATTATGATAACTAATTTATGTTACCATTATGATCCCTAATTTATATTACCATTATGATCCCTAATTAATATTACCATTATTATCTCGTATTTATATTACCTTTATGATCCCGTATTTATATTACCATTATGATTCCGTATTTATGTTACCATTATGATCCCCTTTTTATATTACCATTTTGATCCCGTATTTATATTACCATTATGATAACTAATTTATGTTACCATTATGATCCCTAATTTATATTACCATTATGATCCCTAATTAATATTACCATTATTATCTCGTATTTATATTACCTTTATGATCCCGTATTTATATTACCATTATGATTCCGTATTTATGTTACCATTATGATCCCCTTTTTATATTACCATTTTGATCCCGTATTTATATTACCATTATGATAACGTATTTATGTTACCATTATGATCCCTAATTTATATTACCATTATGATCCCTAATTAATATTACCATTATTATCTCGTATTTATATTACCTTTATGATCCCGTATTTATATTACCATTATGATTCCGTATTTATGTTACCATTATGATCCCCTTTTTATATTACCATTTTGATCCCGTATTTATATTACCATTATGATAACTAATTTATGTTACCATTATGATCCCTAATTTATATTACCATTATGATCCCTAATTAATATTACCATTATTATCTCGTATTTATATTACCTTTATGATCCCGTATTTATATTACCATTATGATTCCGTATTTATGTTACCATTATGATCCCCTTTTTATATTACCATTTTGATCCCGTATTTATATTACCATTATGATAACTAATTTATGTTACCATTATGATCCCTAATTTATATTACCATTATGATCCCTAATTAATATTACCATTATTATCTCGTATTTATATTACCTTTATGATCCCGTATTTATATTACCATTATGATTCCGTATTTATGTTACCATTATGATCCCCTTTTTATATTACCATTTTGATCCCGTATTTATATTACCATTATGATAACTAATTTATGTTACCATTATGATCCCTAATTTATATTACCATTATGATCCCTAATTAATATTACCATTATGATCCCTAATTAATATTACCTTTATGATCCCGTATTTATATTACCATTATGATTCCGTATTTATGTTACCATTATGATCCCCTTTTTATATTACCATTTTGATCCCGTATTTATATTACCATTATGATAACTAATTTATGTTACCATTATGATCCCTAATTTATATTACCATTATGATCCCTAATTAATATTACCATTATTATCTCGTATTTATATTACCTTTATGATCCCGTATTTATATTACCATTATGATTCCGTATTTATGTTACCATTATGATCCCTTTTTATATTACCATTTTGATCCCGTATTTATTTTACCATTATGATAACTAATTTATGTTACCATTATGATCCCTAATTTATATTACCATTATGATTCCGTATTTATGTTACCATTATGATCCCTTTTTATATTACCATTTTGATCCCGTATTTATTTTACCATTATGATAACTAATTTATGTTACCATTATGATCCCTAATTTATATTACCATTATGATCCCTAATTAATATTACCTTTATGATCTTGTATTTATATTACCTTTATGATCCCGTATTTATATTACCCTTATGATCTCTAATTTATATTACCCTTACGATCACGTATTTGTATTACCATTATGATCTCTAATTTATATTACCATTATGATCCCTAATTAATGTTGCCGTTATGATCCCGTATTTATATTGCCATTCTTTTGAAATATATTAGGAAGACGTAATTTATATTATCACTTAATTTAAATTACCAATTTACTGGCAAAAATTACGCAACCCTAATTTATTTTAACAGTCAATAGTCAAACATTACGAAGTCCTAATTATATTACCCTTTTGAAATCATAGATTGTTAAGCCCTTATTTATATTACCACCCGATAGTCATTGATTATGAAGCCTACATTAATATTACTTCTTTATCTTCATGCATTACGAATCCCTAATTCATATTACCATTCAATATACATACATTTCGATGCCTTACTTTATTCTACCCAAGTGTAATCATACATTACGAAGCTTTAGTTTATATTTCCCTTGTAAACGCTAATTTATATTTCAACTCTTTAAGTCATACATTACGAAATCCTAATTTATATTTCCTCTCAACAGTCATACGTTACGATGCCCTAATTTATATTACCAATCTATAGTCATACATTACGGAGCCCTAATTTATATAAAAGATTCGAGTCCTAAGTTATATTACATCTCTATAGGCATACATTCCAAAGCCCTTTGCTATGTTACCACTCTATAGGCATACATTACGAAGCTATAATTTATCTTTAGTTATCACTCTATAGTCGTACATTACAGAGACCTTAATTATACTATATTTTCTGGACTGCCAAATACCAGCTGTTTTGCTACATTTCGAGTTAACCCTTTCTTATAGACGCCAGATATAATACAGTTGCTGGGTACCTACAAATTGCATGCATTTGAAAAGGCATAAACTGTCTTCTTTAGCTGGTAACAAGAATTTCAAAAATAAAGTTGTAGTTTAATATCCTGAATTTTCCAAAATGTAATTCTTTAGTTCTGCAAACCCGAATTACATGAGCTATGTCATTCGTTCTCAGCCTTGATAACACATTTATAAATTTTACTGTAATTTAGACTATATTCCAAGTGCAAGTACATCCTTTTTATATTCCATAGCGTCTTTGTGATAATTTGAATTGAACGACTTCATATAATTTCTCACATTATGATTTCAAACATTCAACGACAAAATAACACGTTGAACTGTCGCGGCTGAAATCCGATTGACTTCGTATAGAATTTAAACTGATAAATCAAGTCCATAATAATGCAATTTTGTTAACACGAAAAAAAAAGAAGAAAAAAATCTATTCATTAAAGATCTTGTGCAAAAGTTGTTACAATGCACAAATTTATTCACAATTTTGACTCTTTGATCAACCGATAAACATTATGTGCAATGCTTTTATCTCTCCAACAGTAATTTCATCCTTTTCCCTTTCATTTTATGTTCGTATGGTTGAAAAATCACATAACGTCAGGGAGAAGGACAATAAACTAAACAAATTAAATATACATTATAACAACAACAAAGGCGTCATTTTGCAATACATTTTGTCTTTGGTTTTGCAACCATAAGAACATAAAATGAGCAAATAAAATTGGAAAGGTATATTGATAACAAAAATATTTGTGGTACAAATAGTTTTATCTGATGAAAATAAAATATAATCAGAAACGAAAGAAAAATATCTAAAGTAAGGTAAAAGGAAGAACTTACTGTTGGAGAGACAAAAGTATTGTAAATTAATATTTATTGGTTGATCAAAAAATGTAATTTTCCGCATGAATTCATTTCATAAACTTCACTTTAGTTGTTTATGCATAACCCATTCTATATATATGTCAATCTATTTGAGAGAAAGGTTTTCATGGTAAAAGTATATTGTATTCACTTCTGCTTTTTCTTATTTATCATGCAAATGTTCTATATCCTGCAATTTTATACTGCTACTGCAACTGCTATTACCCCTAAAAGCTCCCATGTCCGAATTGGAATTAATATTCCCCTCATCCTCATATTGCATTTATACAAATCTATGTCACAGCTGCACTCCAATCTCAAAAGAAATATATACAGAAATAATTATATATAATTGTAATATACGGTGTTTTGCTGTTTTTACACGGCTTGAAGATGTTCTATTGCGTTGTAAGTACACGCATGTTCTCATCATTATATTCATTTCGTAAAATTAAAACTATGAAATTCAATAAAACCTGTTTTCTTCTTCAAAACGTATGTTTAAGATTTTTTGAATTGCGGATATAACGTTCTAAGAAAACTGCTTCAACGTTAAATTCGTACAAAATTGTAATAGTAATCTCATATAAAATATAAAAAGTATAATAAAATGGCAGGTATGAGTATATAAAATATAAAAAGCATAATAAAATGGCAGGTATGAGTATATAAAATATAAAAAGCATAATAAAATGGCAGGTATGAGTATATAAAATATAAAAAGCATAATAAAATGGCAGGTATGAGTATATACAATATAAAAAGCATAATAAAATGGCAGGTATGATTATATACAATATAAAAAGCATAATAAAATGGCAGGTATGAGTA
Source organism: Unio pictorum (assembly GCA_030141615.1). NCBI lineage: Eukaryota > Metazoa > Mollusca > Bivalvia > Unionida > Unionidae > Unio > Unio pictorum. Next base: position 30,523 of record JARLTB010000029.1, on the reverse strand, counting down.
TATAAAATATAAAAAGCATAATAAAATGGCAGGTATGAGCATAGACCTTTACATCATGTACAGTAAAAGTGCTAATTGTACAACGGTAACATAAAATGTGTTTAAAATTTTGTATCAATACTGGTTTTATTTCCTATCTTTACCGTATCAGGAAAATCTGGTAGGTATGTACATATCTTTATTACATAAATACATACATTTCTAAGTCTAATTTTACTTTACATGATCATATTCATGGGATCATAAGATCCAAATAACTGATCTGTTTGCTTCATTTACATGAAATTCAAATTAGGGACGTTGGTACGTTTGTCCGTTTTAAGTTAATTAGAGCTAGAGTAACATTATTTACCGTTATGATTATTAATGAATGTAGGCTTTTCGATTATTATTTATATTGAAATAGAACAAGGAATGTATGTCAGTGTTAATTTGCCGTGCATACAGTCCGTTTATTCAGTTATGAGCTATTTCCAAGGAAAATGCATAAACGTTATCAATACATGTTAGGATGACAATACAAGGAAATTGTTAAAACTTTGTGAATACGATTTTGTTCAGAGATGGCAAGAAAAGGTATTAAATATGAACAAATGTTAAACTTTATCGATAATGTACGACGCATCTAGACAAATGTGCGGTTTATATTAATTGCGAGCCATACTCCAAATACATTACAGCATTAAATTATAGTATTATAGACGGAATTGTACAATACATCTGAGTTTGTCCATATTTCTCATAATAGTCCCTCACGATGCCAAACACGTTGTCTTTAAATTATTTTGCACAGATATATTTGCACTTATATGGGCTTCAACGTCTTCATTAATTAGACTAGCGGTCTTAGTGACCATTATAACGATGATGATTTTTATTGAGTTTCCTGACACACATTTCTTGGTTATTATATCCAATATCCTCATTGCAAAATCCCAAGTCAACATATCTTCTAAAATTTGTAAGCATTCATACATATTCATTCGATGGTGTTATTAGTTTTATGTGCACTGGGAATGTCATTCTTGTTTGAAGACTTTCTTACATTTTGTATAGCAAATATTAATGCCCTTTTTGTTCACACAGTACAAGTGTACACATTTTCAAACACAGTGAGTCTTGCCCTCTGGATTGGCACAGTACATTAGTACACATTTTTAAATACAGTGAGTCACTCCTCTTGATTGGCATAGTACAAGTGTACATATTTTCAAATACAATGATTCATGCCCTCTTGATTGGCATAGTACAAGTGTACATATTTTCAAATACAGTGATTCATGCCCTCTGGATTGGCACAATACATTGGTATACATTTTCAAATACAATGATTCATGCCCTCTTGATTGGCATAGTACAAGTGTACATATTTTCAAATACAGTGATTCATGCCCTCTGGATTGGCACAATACATTGGTATACATTTTCAAATACAATGAGTCACACCTCTTGATTGGCATAGTGCAAGTGTACATATTTTCAAATACAATGATTCATGCCCTCTTGATTGGCATAGTACAAGTGTACATATTTTTCAAATACAATGATTCATGCCCTCTTGATTGGCATAGTACAAGTGTACATATTTTTCAAATACAATGATTCATGCCCTCTTGATTGGCATAGTACAAGTGTACATATTTTTCAAATACAATGATTCATGCCCTCTTGATTTGCACAGTACATGGGTATACATTTTCAAATACAGTGATTCATGATCTGTTGATTTGCACGGCACATGTGTAGATATATGTCTACATAAATTCAAATACAATAAAATAATTATTAAGTTACCACGTCTACATGTAACAGGAAGAGAGAAAGAGATGACCTTGTAGCACACGTGTAAGAAACCAAGCTTAGTTCCCCTTCGGGGTGTGTTTGAAAATCACTTAATATATTTAACATGTAAACAGAATATCAACGAACAACCCAGGAAGCAAAATACATCTCATTAAAGTGCTAAACACAAACACTGTACCATCAATCAATTCCTTTTCAGCAAATCAAATTTTGTATTTCGATAAATAAAATTAAAATTCAGCGTATGAAATGGGAAATGGGACTTTGTACAACACCAATTTGATCCAGCTGTGAGATAATAAAGATATTAAATGGGACTTTGTACAACACCAATTTGATCCAGCTGTGAGATAATAAAGATGTTAAATGGGACTTTGTACAACACCAATTTGATCCAGCTGTGAGATAATAAAGATATTAAATGGGACTTTGTACAACACCAATTTGATCCAGCTGTGAGATAATAAAGATATTAAATGGGACTTTGTACAACACCAATTTGATCCAGCTGTGAGATAATAAAGATATTAAATGGGACTTTGTACAACACCAATTTGATCCAGCTGTGAGATAATAAAGATATTAAATGGGACTTTGTACAACACCAATTTGATCCAGCTGTGAGATAATAAAGATATTAAATGGGACTTTGTACAACACCAATTTGATCCAGCTGTGAGATAATAAAGATATTAAATGGGACTTTGTACAACACCAATTTGATCCAGCTGTGAGATAATAAAGATATTAAATGGGACTGTCTACGCCATTAATTTGACTCGACTTGTGGAAACATAAAACATGTCAAATTATGTTTTCTACGCTATCAATAGGGTTCAATTTGCGAAATTGATTGAGAAAACAATCATATGAAATTGGCCTTTCTACGCCATCAATTCAATTTAGCTTGTGGAAACATAAGCAAATGAAACAAAACATATCTGAATTTGAATATCAGTTCTACATTTAATTGGTCAAAAACCTCGAATTCCTATGATTAAGTATGTATTCGGATATGGTATTCAATGATCATAAATCCATTTTACTTAAGGATTTTGCAGTGATCCATTTAAAAAAGTTTTATTAAGGTTTCGTTTTCTGCTTTGCATGTTTGACAAATTATATGCTTTCAGATGAAATATTATAAGATGTCATGGCTCTCTTCTCGTATGTTAACATCATTTGGATAATATCTCTCTTTACACATACACACACACACAAGCACACACACAATATATATATATATATATATATATATATATATATATATATATATATATATATATATATATATATAGATATATAGATAGATAGATAGATGGATGGATGGATGGATGGACGGACGGACGGACGGACGGACAGACAAACAGACAGACAGACAGACAGACAGATAGATAGATAGATAGATAGATAGATAGATAGATAGATAGATAGATAGATAGATATTTTAGGTGCCATATTATTGATCCATGCAGTGTGCATATTAACATATCTTCTAAATTTATTACAAGATGTTAGTTTTGTCAATGAAATTTTATGAAAGATTACCGATGATTAGATTGTTCTTATTAGTAATGACGAAGTGAAGTATTTCCATATAATTGTATTTATTTACTTGTTAGAATTTTGTGAAATACCAATCAATGTATTTTGAATCATATCAAAAGACTCACGTACAGATTCATCCATGTTAGTGAGGGTGCGTTTGTTCATTCAGGCACCTTAGTGCGCACATACATACATACATACATACATACATACATACATACATACATACATACATACATACATACATACATACATACATACATACATACATACATACATACATACGCACGCACGCACGCACACAAAAACACCCATGCATACATACATACATACATACATACATACAGACAGACAGACAGACAGACAGACAGACAGACAGACAGACAGACAGACAGACATACATACATACATACATACATACATACATACATACATACATACATACATACATACATACATACATACATACATACATACATACATACATACATACATACATATAATCATAACTCAAGTCGATAAATATCATTTTAGTCAACCAGTGTTTTAACGGGAACGAATTGTCTGTGGGAGCGTAAGGTGCTGATGAAGTCGAATGTGATATGGCATTTTCTACAGGGGATGGAACCAACGCTTATAATTGTTTCACTGGCTCGGCGATTTCTGGCATGTCTCTCTCTTGCTGTTGGAGAGACTGCATACTCAAAACTCCTAATAAACTTGAAATTATTTCACACACGGACTCAGGTGACTTGAATTCAGATACATTACTGATCAGATGTTTGTCGATAAAGGTATTTAAAAACAAGGTAATAGAACAATAGTTCATATGCCACTCTTTGTGCGGGGAAGAAACATTCCAATACCTGGAACTTAGAAAAGTACTTTTGTGAGATCTTCAGGGTTTACCTTTTAAATCAGTAGCCAAATTGTTTCTTTCTAGTTGTGAGGGGCGACACAACCGATTTAGTAAAGGTAAGATATTATAATGGCCTTTTATATAATTTAATTTTCACCTCTAATCCATTATGAAATAGCACAAACATCACTTCCTAGACGTTGCAACATTTTTTTGGCAGTCAGAATTATTTTAATCCTCACATATAGAATAGGATCTATGTACTCTTTATGTGATTGTGGCATGGAATTTGCAAAGTTATTATATAGTTAATAAAACTAGTTAACTAGTCTCAATATTTAGTCTGTAATCAAAGATACAACGTAGCTACTTTTTGTGCTTACAGAACAGATGTCACTTGTCCGGTAGACCTTTACACACATACTTAGAATGGAATGCGTAAGAAAGTAGAGTGACGTCTATGTAATGCGAAAATTACTTTCCTTCATCAACCAATAAAACTTTTATTGCACAACATTTATCTCTCCAGCAGTCATTTACTCCTTTTCCTTTACATTTCATGTTCTTATGGTTGAACAATTATATATTGTCTTGGAGAAGGGCCATGAAACTATAAAAATGAAATAGACATATTAACAAAAAACTGAACTACTCATTTTGCAATACCTTTTGTGATTGATTTTGCAACCATAAGAACATAAAATGAGGAAACAAATTGGAAAGGTACATTGATGAAAAACATTTGTTACTAAACGTAAGTTTTTGAATCGTCTTATTTGATGAAAATGAAGCAGAATAAAACACAAAGATACAATAGCCAAAGTAATGAAAAAGGAGGAAATTACTGTTGGAGAGATACAGGTATTGCAAATTAATATGTATTGGTTGATCAAGAAAAGTATGTTTCAGCATGAATTCATTACATAAACTTCTAAAATTAAAATTTGTAAGCAGTTTTACATATCCATTCTTACTTTCATGCACACAGCGAATGTCGGTTTTCTTTGAAGACTTTCTTATATATATATTCTGGATAGCAAATGGTCATGACCTCTAGATTGGCACAATACATGTGTACATGTGTACACCACTTTTAAATAAAGTGAATTATGCCCTCCTGATTGATACAGTACATCTGTACTCATTTACAAAAACAGTGATTCTTGCCCTCTTGACTGGCACAGTACTTGTGTGCTCATTTCAAAGACCTCAGAGAAAGAGAGAGAGAGAGAGAGAGAGAGAGAGAGAGAGAGAGAGAGAGAGAGAAGTGATTCGCTAGCATACGTGTAAGAAACCAAGCCTAGTTCGCCTTCAAGGAGTGTTTGAAAATCACTCACTATATATAGAATGTCTACCAATGTTCCCTCTAATTTTTGACGATGCTGTGCGGAAATATAAAGGCGTGCGCGGAAAAACATGATGCAAAATTTTAGTGAGCGGCATTTGTGAAAGTCGTACATTTACAAATGTTTAAAACTCTATTACACATCAGTCTTCTATATGATAAATTAGACATTTCTCACATGCATATGCATTGTTCAATTATGTTAATAAAAATATTGTTCTACTTACTTTATATTAATGATGTCGGTAAAGTGCTACACATATATGTCATATTTAATTATAAAAACTACAAATAAAATAAATGTAGTTCGAAATTTAGAGCAAAACAGTTACTTTATTCATTTATTGCCGAATTTCCACGTCTGTCTTTGTGTGCGGTCCAATGCTTGTAAACCGCATCAAGATCAATAGTGCTTCTGATGAAAGATATAATTTTATGCGCATCAAATGATCCAAATGATTTACTTGTAGCCTGTTTCTAGATTTTGTTTTAATTGAGTTAATTAGGCTAAAACCGCGTTCGCAGTCTGCACTTGATGCTTGAAATGTCCTACAAATGTCCAGCAGAATCGACAGCTCTTTCATGTCTTCATTCTTCATGACACAGCTTACGACGTCATTAAAAGTCTGAATTGATTCAGTCTTCACTTTCTCTGTAATAAAAAATTTGAAGTCATCATACTGTTCACCGATCTTTGAAATTACACTCTCTTGACAGTTTGGTATAATTCTTGAAAACCTTCTTATCAGTTTGTTCAAACTGTCTTTGCCAAATTCAAAACTTGAATTCTTTGCAATGATGCAGTGGTCAAATGCTTGCCAATCCATTAATTCATCATCCGGAAATCTCTTCTCAAGGTGATTACATAAAAGTTCAACAAATCTAAGAATTACAGCCTTGTCGACGTCACGGTCCATTAAATTAAGAACTTCCTTCACTGCATCACTCCAATGAACTGTTTCTCCAAGATACTGCGATCTTATTTTACATATGTTGGCCTTTACAAACTGAAACGCTTCAATAGTTGTCAGAATAATTCTTTGAAAATATTTGCTTATACATGCCAGTTCTCCCAAAACATCGTTAAGTACTGTCAAAGCCAGTCGAAACTGCAGATTTAGAAGTCTCTTCAGCCAGAACTTATTGATTGGATCATTGCTCATGTTTACTTGTTCAGTGCAATAGTCAATCAAAACGTTGTAGTTTCGCACAAAAGCGGCAACTGCTAAATGCCTAGACAACCACCTTACCTCATGCAAAAGGCCGAAATGCCACGGAATCACTTTCTGCGGCATTGGCCAATTCCTGGAATTTCTCATTTTTAACTGATGACCTGCTGAACATTGTATAAACTGTCCGAAGTAATGTTTCAATATCGTGCATTAATGAAACTTGCTTCCAAGCATCTTCAACAGCTAAGTTTTCGCGATGAGTAACACAATGTTGTTCACACAAATGATGTATCTCACGTCTCAGAATTTCAGCCACACCATTATTTTTCCTTAGCCGTCTGATGTAAACATCACCATCTTCTGCTGATCAAGTTGATTTTCACAATAGAATTGTTTTATTGCTGTCACAATAGAGACGCTGTCGCATGAGGACAACTTCACGATGCCACCGAATATTGTTTTGCAAACAATTTCTGTTTCAGGCCTATACTTGAAATATACAATCAGCATTTTCTGAACTGAAATATCGGTACTTTCATCTATTATCAACGTGTGGAATGCCGACTTTCGCAATTCAGTCATAAGCTGAGTTTTTAAGACGAGGCTTATGCTCTCAACAAATTCGAACGCATAATGTTTGTGGCGCCAACTTTGTGGAATGTTAACGTATTTTGCAACATGCTCATAGATATCTTGTAATAAAACATTGATGCATTCAGTTTAATAGCAAGAATAACGTTATCAATCAGCACTTTTACCAAATCTGAAGTTGACCGCTTTCTCTCTTCCATCTCTGTTCTGATGCTACGATCTGCCGTACTCTCCTGTAGCATACACAAAATTCCACCACTCTTCTGATTCCGTAGCTTTTTAACTGATTCAGTGTGCACTTTTTGACTGAGATGCCGCTTTAAGTAATCAAGTTTCCATTCATCCCATTTTTGTCCCGTGCTGAACTCTCCTGCAGCATTTGCATTTGCGCAAATAGTGCAAACAACAGCGCCATCATCATTGCATGTGAAAATATCTCCGCTTCGATCAGTTCTGATATCCACTCTTCCTTGAATCTTTAACAAGTTTTCTTTTTCAAGGAATATTGACATCCTTCTGCTTTTCTTTTGGACATTATGTGCGTGCGTAATTTATTATTTAATATGAAAGCATATAACAATTTCTTGCTTTATCGCTCGCCCACATAACTTCCGCCGGCTGCAGCAGGTAATTTTCCCTCTCACATATTTGCTGCGCGGCAACTTATAACTGCTGCGCGGCAACTGAGAAAGAGCTGCGCGGCTGAGGGAACATTGATGTCTACCCTTTATCAAGGAACAACCCAGGAAGTAAAATAGATTTCCCTAAAGACCTAAACATTGTACCATACTATCAATTTCTTTTCAGCAAGTCATATTTGATTGCGATAGACACAATTAAAATTCGAACAATTGCTGCGAAACGAAAAATAAATCTAATTAGATGTAGGAAATGCAATTTGTAGCCATTTTTCTGTAGGTCAACAGAACAAAGTGAAAAGCTTGGCAAATGAAATTGAACTTTCAGCTCAATCACATGTGAATCGGGAATTTTCGAATTATAACTTTGCAATTTCAGACATCTATTTGTAATTCATCCAGTAACGTGTTAAATATTAAATCTTGGAAACAGAATTTCTAGAAATTGTTATGAAATTGAACCAGCGTGATTAGGCAAGTAAATAGATGAGATGGGGCTTTCATCGCCATCAATTTGAGTCTGCTTGGAAGAAAACAAACAAAGAAAATAGGACGTTGTTCTCCAGCAATTATTCGCCATATTATTGATCCTTCCAGTGTGCATATTACCATACCTTTCACATTTACTTCAAGATGTTTTTTGTCAATGCACTTTTATCAAAGATTACCGATGATTCGATAGTTCTTTTTAGTAATGACGAAGTGAATTATTTCCATATAGTTTCAATTATTTAATTGTTAGCATTTTGTGGAACACCAATCAATGTATTTTGAAAACTATACATACATACATACATACATACATACATACATACATACATACATACATACATACATACATACATACATACATACATACATACATACACTTTGGGAATGAAGTCGAAAAATATAATTTTAGTCAAGCATTGTTTTAACGAGAGCAAATAATCTGTGGGAGCGTATGTTTCTGATGAAGTCGAATGTTATATGTTATTTTCTACAGCCGATGGTACCAACACATGTAAATGTTTCACTACCTCGGGGATTTCTGGCCCGTCTCCTTTTTGCTGTTGGGGATGGCAGAGATCGCATAATCAAAACTACGAATAAGCGTCTTAAGAAATTATTTCACACATGGTTTCGGATGACTGGAATTCCAGGTATACGTTATTAATCAGATGTCTGGCGTTAAAGGTATTTACATACACGGTAGAAGCCCCGAGTTGCCGATTGGTCTAAAGATCTCTGAAATTTTACGGATCACTGCCATCTCACCTCTGTCTGGGTGGGTTCGAGTCTCAGATTCGGCTAATGAAGATATGTGAAAAAGTTTGCAGTAGCATCTAGTGGGTTGGTTGTTCTTTTCGGGGATTATCCCTGGTTCTGTATCCACCAACAATACTGGTCGCTACGTATAGCCTATCATGTGCTGAGAAATGGCGTTAAACCTACAAAAACATACACAGTAATAGAACAATAGTCCATAGGACACTCTGTGTTAGCGGAAGAAACATTCCAATGCCTGGAATTTAGAATAATACTTTTATGAGATCTTCACCGTATACCTTTCAAATCAGTAGCCATTCTAATTGAGACATTCTGTGTTCTCAACCGATTTAGTAGTGGTCAGATATCTGACAAATATAATGGCCTTTAAAAAATTTAATTTGCACCTTGACACCATTATAAAAAGCAACAAACATTACTTCTTACACGTTCCAACAACTTTTTTTGCAGTCAGAATTACTTTAATCCTCACAGATAGGTATCGTTCATATTGCACGACTACACGTTTTCCCAACCCACGACTACAAACGTCCTTGTCTCAAAATGAGGTCGTTTGAAATATGTACCTAGCCATGCGATACATGATGTAGATTTTACATGAAGACATTCAGGTATTACCGTTCTCATTATTTGTTAAGATGGGCGATATTGAATTACCTCAGCATGTTTAGGAAAAATATAGAATAGGATCTATGTACTCTTTATGTGATTGTGGCATGGAATTTATTGCACAACATTTATCTCTCCAGCAGTTATTTACTCCTTTTCCTTTACATATCATGTTCTTATGGTTGAACAATTACATATAGTCTTGGAGAAGGGCCATGACACTTTAAAAATGAAATAGACATATTAACACCAAACTGATCGTGTCATTTTGCAATACCTTTTGTGTTTGATTTTGCAACCATAAGAACATAAAATGAGCAAATAACTTGGACAGGTATATTGATGAAAAACATTTGTTACTAAACTTAAGTTTTTGACTCGTCTTATTTGATGAAAATAAAACAGAATAAAACACAAAGATACAATTGCCAAAGTAATGAAAAAGGAGGAAATTACTGTTGGAGAGATAAAGGTATTGCAAATTAAGATGTATTGGTTGGTCAAGAAAAGTATGTTTCAGCAGGAATTCATTACATAAACTTCTAAAATTAAAATTTGTAAGCATTTTTAAATATCCAATCTTACTTTTATTCACACAGCGAATGTGGTTCATGTTTGAAGACTTTCTAATATATATATATATATATATATATATATATATATATATATATATATATATATATATATATATATATATATATATATATATATATATATATATATATATATGTATTCTGGATAGCAAATGGTCATTACCTCTAGATTGGCACAATATGTGTACACATTGTCAAATACAGTTATTCATGCCGTCTTGATTGGCATATTTCATGTTTTCTCATTTTCAAATACAGTGATTCATGCCCTCTTGATTGGCATTGTACATGTGTTCACATTTTGAAATATAGCGAACATGCCCTCTTGAATGGCACAGTGCATGTGAACACCTTTTCAAATACAGTGATCAATGCCCTCCTGATTTACACAGTTCAAGTGTATACATTTTCAAACACATTGAATCACGATCTGTTGATGTGCACGGAACATGTGTACACAGTTTCAAATACAATCACATACATATTTAGTTGCCATCTCTACATATAAAAGGAAGAGAGAGAGAGAGAGAGAGAGAGAGAGAGAGAGAGAGAGAGAGAGAGAGAGAGAGAGAGAGAGAGAAGTGATCCGCTAGCATACGTGTAAGAAACCAAGCCTAGTTCGCCTTTAAGGAGTGTTTGAAAATCACTCAATATATTTAGAATGTCTACCCTTTATCAAGGAACAACCCAGGAAGTAAAATACATTTCCCTAAAGACCTAAACATTGTACCATCCTATCAATTTCTTTTCAGCAAGTCATATTTGATTGCGATAGACACAATTAAAATTCGAACAATTGCTGCGAAACGAAAACTAAATCTAATTAGATGTATGAAATGCAATTTGTAGCCATTTTTGTGTAAGTCAACAGAACAAAGTGAAAAGCTTGGCAAATGAAATTGAACTTTCAGCTCAATCACATGTGAATCGGGAATTTTCGAATTATAACTTTGCAATTTCAGACATCTATTTGTAATTCATCCAGTAACGTGTTAAATATTAAATCTTGTAAATAGAATTTCGAGAAATTGTTATGAAATTGAACCAGCGTGATTGGGCAAGTAAATAGATGAGATGGGGCTTTTATCGCCATCAATTTGAGTCTGCTTGGAAGAAAATAAACAAAGAAAATAGGACGTTGTTCTCCAGCAATTATTCGCCATATTATTGATCCTTCCAGTTTGCATATTACCATACCTTTCAAATTTACTTCAAGATGTTTTTTTGTCAATGCACTTTTATCAAAGATTACCGATGATTCGATAGTTCTTTTTAGTAATGACGAAGTGAATTATTTCCATATAGTTTCAATTATTTAATTGTTAGCATTTTGTGAAACACCAATCAAAGTATTTTGAAAACTATCAACCCATACACGTAGAGATCCATCCATGCTAGCGAAGGTGCGTTTGTTAATTCATGCACCCTAGCACACACACACACACACACACACACACACACGTACATACATACATACATACATACATACATACATACATACATACATACATACATACATACATACATACATACATACATACATACATACATACATACATACATACACTTTGGGAATGAAGTCGATAAATATAATTTTAGTCAACCAGTATTTTAACGAGAGCAAATTATCTGTGTATGAGCGTATGTTTCTGATGAAGTCGAATGTTATATGTTATTTTCTACAGCGGATGGTACCAACGCATGTAAATGTTTCACTAGCTCGGGGATTTCTAGCCTGTCTCCTGTTTGCTGTTGGTGATGGCAGAGATCGCATAATCAAAACTACGAATAAGCTTCTTAAGAAATTATTTTACACATGGTTTCGAATGACTGGAATTCCAGGTATTCGTTACTAATCAGATGTCTGGCTTTAAAGGTATTTACATACACGGTAGAAGCACCGAGTTGCCGATTGGTCTAAAGATCTCTCAATTACGGATCACTGCCATCTCACCTCTGTCTGGGTGGGTTCGAGTCTCAGATTCGGCTAATGAAGATATGTGAAAAAGTTTGCAGTAGCATCTAGTGGGTTGGTGGTTCTTTTCGGGGATTATCCCTGGTTCTGTATCCACCAACAATACTGGTCGCTATGTATAGCCTATCATGTGCTGAGAAATGGCGTTAAACCTACAAAAACATACACAGTAATAGAACAATAGTCTATAGGACACTCTGTGTCCGCGGAAGAAACATTCCAAGGCCTGGAATTTAGAATAATACTTTTATGAGATCTGCACCGTATACCTTTCAAATCAGTAGCCATTCTAATTGAGACATTCTGTGTTCTCAACCGATTTAGTTGTGGTCAGATATCTGACAAACATAATGGCTCTTTAAAAAATTTAATTTGCACCTTGACACCATTATAAAAAGCACAAACATTACTTTTTACTCGTTCCAACAGTTTTTTTTTGCAGTCAGAATTACTTTAATCCTCACAGATAGGTATCGTTCATATTGCACGACTACACGTTTTCCCTACCCATGACTGCAAACGCCATTGTCTCAAAATGAGGTCATTTGAAATATGTACCTAGCCATGCGATACCTGATGTAGATTTTACATGAAGACATTCAGGTATTACCTTTCTCATTATTTGTTAAGACGGGCGATATTGAATTACCTCAACAGGTTTAGGAAAAATATAGAATAGGATCTATGTACTCTTTATGTGATTGTGGCATGGAATTTATTGCACAACATTTATCTCTCCAGCAGTCATTTACTCCTTTTCCTTTACATATCATGTTCTTATGGTTGAACAATTGCATATAGTCTTGGAGAAGGGCCTTGAAACTATAAAAATGAAACAGACATATTAACAACAAACTGAACGTGTCATTTTGCAATACCTTTTGTGTTTGATTTTGCAACCATAAGAACATAAAATGGACAAATAAATTGGAAATGTACACTGATGACAAACATTTATGTGACAGGGATCTCGGGTCTTGATCGTGATTTGTACAATATTACACAAGCCCACTTGTCAGAGGTATTGCACAGCTTGGAAGAACAACACTCTAAACCACTGCACCCAAATACTCGTTATCGAGGAGATGACAGCCCACGGTGTAATCGCCCGGTCGAGTATAGAATGTATATGGTAAACTGAGATAATATATTGAACAAAGAAACTACGAGCCCCCGTGAATAAACAATTTAATCACAAACGAAAACAAATGAAAGAAAAAAAAAAACAACATACACAGTGAAATTTCCTGTCTTTCTGAATACAAGTGTTTTCAGAATTTACTTTAACCGAATTTCAAATAAATGGCATATAGCATTAAACAAATCTAGCCGTTTTATGGCTGATAGCTAATTTCATCATAAGAATCGAGTGTTAAATACAATTCGTCCGCGTTGTTCGTTTTTCATGACCTGTTTCGTCGAACTGTTTCTCTGTTCACTCCCGGAACTCTGACTTGGCCTTCTGTGTTAATGTCTGCTCCTTGCATCTCTTACTGCACAATTTCTTTTCCCATCTTGTACTTTTATCTATCTCCGTACTGAACTCTCCAAATAAAACTATTTTCCTTTCAAAAGAAAAATAAAACGCACTAAGTCTCTTGTTACACATTGATAGCTGAGACTGTCCGTTTTGCTGGTTCGAACAATCAGATTTTACTATCAGTGATAACAATTTTACGGCTAGTAATCAATTACACATGTCTTCAGATCAATACAGCTAAACCACCTGTTAATTCGGTTTGCTATTACCTAATGCATTATATACTGTCGCTAAATTATCTACGATATCAAAATTCGGGGAACTCACATGTATTCCCGTAATTCATTACTTAAAGTAAGACATTAAATTTTAGAACTCAATCAATATTCAAACAATATGATAAATTCAAGACTGAACATAACACTTTCCAATCGTAACTCTACTTAGTGCTTTTACACATCAATTAACACTACATCATTCTTACTATGGATTAAGGTACGAATTCTAATTCATAATTCAAAAGCACATTACCAAATTAATGTAACAAATGAAACTATTCATACAAACGTATCAACAAATCATGCCGATCTGTAACGAAGAAACATTATATCCATTACATCATAATAAGTGTGGATTTGAAACAAATACCTCGTGTTTTTGGTACGTTTTCTCACAGTTGGATTCGGCGGTTTTTTAGCCTATTGTTTCCTTAACGAATGGATTGCACTCAAATCACATCCGGAGTCTCTATTTCAGTTCCACGCTGGCTTCCTTACAAAGCGATTTTAGAAGACTGAAGAAATTGTAACTAGTAAGATATTATATTCTAAAGATTTCCTTGTATAGACACACCTCTTATTCCACATTTGACCAATCAGAACCCGTATAATTTCTCGCGCTCCCCTTGAAATCTTTTCGTCAGCGTGTCAAGATGCCATGCTGTCTTATTTCACATCAATTCTGACATGATTCGTGAGAGAATGCTCCTCCAGGAGGTTGCTGTCGGTCAGTATGAATTTAAGCAAACACAGTTAACTGGGTGACCCGATTAGAAAAATATGTCTCCGTGCAGAATGTCATACAAATCTAACAAATTGGCTGCTGGCTAGAACTAAGTGTTATATAATGGATTTGACCGAAAATTTCGCACTTTACAATTTGTTATTAAACTTAAGTTTTTGAATCGTCTTATTTGATGAAAATAAAACAGAATAAAACACAAAGATACAATAGCCAAAGTAATAAAAAAGGAGGAAATTACTGTTGGAGAGATAAGGGTATTGCAAATTAATATGTTTGGTTGATCAAGAAAAGTATGTTTCAGCATGAATTCATTACATAAACTTCTCAAATTAAAATTTGTAAGCATTTTTACATATCATTCTTACTTTTATGCACACATCGAATGTCGGTTTTCTTTGAAGACTTTCTTATATATATATATTCTGGATAGCAAATTGTCATGACCTTTAGATTGGCACAATACATGTCTACACCACTTTTAAATAAAGTGAATTATTCCCTCCTGATCGACACAGTACATCTGTACACATTTTCAAATACGGTGATTCTTGCCCTCTTGACTGGCACAGTACTTGTGTACACATTTCAAAGACCTCTAAGAGAGAGAGAGAGAGAGAGAGAGAGAGAGAGAGAGAGAGAGAGAGAGAGAGAGAGAGAGAGAGAGAGAGAGAGAGAGAGAGAGAGAGAGTGATCCGCTAGCACACGTGTAAGAAACCAAGCCTAGTTCGCCTTTAAGGAGTGTTTGAAAATCACTCAATATATTTAGAATATCTACCCTTTATCAAGGAACAACCCAGGAAGCAAAATACATTTCCCTAAAGACCAAAAAATTGTACCATACTATCAATTCCTTTAAAAGAAAGGGATATTTGACTTGCTATAGACACAATTAAAATTCGAACAATTGCTGCGAAACGAAAAATAAATCTAATTATATAATAAATACAATTTGTAGCCATTTTTGTGTAGGTATACAGAACAAAGTGAAAATCTTGGCAAATGAAATTGAACTTTCAGCTCAATCACATGTGAATCGGGAATTTTCGAATTATAACTTTGTAATTTCAGACATCTATTTGTAATTCATCCAGTAACGTGTTAAATATTAAATCTTGGAAACAGAATTTCTAGAATTGTTATGAAAATGAACCAGCGTGATTGGGCAAGTAAATAGATGAGATGGGGCTTTCATGACCATCAGTTTGAGTCTGCTTGGAAGAAAATAAACAAAGAAAATAGGACGTTGTACTCCAGCAATTATTCGCCATATTATTGATCCTTCCAGTGTGCATATTAAAATACCTATTAAATTTACTTCAAGATGTTTTTTTGTCAATGCACTTTTATCAAAGATTTCCGATGATTCAATAGTTTTTTTTAGTAATGACGAAGTGAATTTTTTCCATATAGTTTCCATTATTTAATTGTTTGCATTTTGAGAAACACCAATCAATGTATTTTGAAAACTATCAACCCATACACGTAGAGATCCAACCATCCTAGCGAAGGTGCGTTTGTTAATTCATGCACCTTAGCGCACACACACACACACACACACACACACACACACACACACACACACACACACACACACACACACATCCATCCATCCATCCATCCATCCATCCATCCATACATACATACATACATACATACATACATACATACATACATACATACATACATACATACATACATACATACATACATACGCACGCACGAACACACACACACACACACACACACACACACACACACACACACACACACACATACATACATACATACATACATACATACATACATACATACATACATACATACATACATACATACATACATACATACATACATGCATTAATGCATACATACATACATACATGCATCCATGCATGCATGCATGCATGCATGCACACATACATACTTTGGGAATGAAGTCGATAAATATAATTTTAGTCAACCAGTATTTTAACGAGAGCAAATTGTCTGTGGGAGCGTATGTTTCTGATGAAGTCGAATGTTATATGTTATTTTCTACAGCCGATGGTACCAACGCATGTAAATGTTTCACTAGCTCGGGGATTTCTGGCCTGTCTCCTGTTTGCTGTTGGAGGTGGCAGAGATCGCATAATCAAAACTCCGAATAAGCTTCTTAAGAAATTATTTCACACATGGTTTCGGATGACTGGAATTCCAGGTATACGTTACTAATCAGATGTCTGGCGTTAAAGGTATTTACATACACGGTAGAAGCACCGAGTTGCCGATTGGTCTAAAGATCTCTCAATTACGGATCACTGCCATCTCACCTCTGTCTGGGTGGGTTCGAGTCTCAGATTCGGCTAATGAAGATATGTGAAAAAGTTTGCAGTAGCATCTAGTGGGTTGGTGGTTCTTTTCGGGGATTATCCCTGGTTCTGTATCCACCAACAATACTGGTCGCTATGTATAGCCTATCATGTGCTGAGAAATGGCGTTAAACCTACAAAAACATACACAGTAATAGAACAATAGTCTATAGGACACTCTGTGTCCGCGGAAGAAACATTCCAAGGCCTGGAATTTAGAATAATACTTTTATGAGATCTGCACCGTATACCTTTCAAATCAGTAGCCATTCTAATTGAGACATTCTGTGTTCTCAACCGATTTAGTTGTGGTCAGATATCTGACAAACATAATGGCTCTTTAAAAAATTTAATTTGCACCTTGACACCATTATAAAAAGCACAAACATTACTTTTTACTCGTTCCAACAGTTTTTTTTTGCAGTCAGAATTACTTTAATCCTCACAGATAGGTATCGTTCATATTGCACGACTACACGTTTTCCCTACCCATGACTGCAAACGCCATTGTCTCAAAATGAGGTCATTTGAAATATGTACCTAGCCATGCGATACCTGATGTAGATTTTACATGAAGACATTCAGGTATTACCTTTCTCATTATTTGTTAAGACGGGCGATATTGAATTACCTCAACAGGTTTAGGAAAAATATAGAATAGGATCTATGTACTCTTTATGTGATTGTGGCATGGAATTTATTGCACAACATTTATCTCTCCAGCAGTCATTTACTCCTTTTCCTTTACATATCATGTTCTTATGGTTGAACAATTGCATATAGTCTTGGAGAAGGGCCTTGAAACTATAAAAATGAAACAGACATATTAACAACAAACTGAACGTGTCATTTTGCAATACCTTTTGTGTTTGATTTTGCAACCATAAGAACATAAAATGGACAAATAAATTGGAAATGTACACTGATGACAAACATTTATGTGACAGGGATCTCGGGTCTTGATCGTGATTTGTACAATATTACACAAGCCCACTTGTCAGAGGTATTGCACAGCTTGGAAGAACAACACTCTAAACCACTGCACCCAAATACTCGTTATCGAGGAGATGACAGCCCACGGTGTAATCGCCCGGTCGAGTATAGAATGTATATGGTAAACTGAGATAATATATTGAACAAAGAAACTACGAGCCCCCGTGAATAAACAATTTAATCACAAACGAAAACAAATGAAAGAAAAAAAAAAACAACATACACAGTGAAATTTCCTGTCCTTCTGAATACAAGTGTTTTCAGAATTTACTTTAACCGAATTTCAAATAAATGGCATATAGCATTAAACAAATCTAGCCGTTTTATGGCTGATAGCTAATTTCATCATAAGAATCGAGTGTTAAATACAATTCGTCCGCGTTGTTCGTTTTTCATGACCTGTTTCGTCGAACTGTTTCTCTGTTCACTCCCGGAACTCTGACTTGGCCTTCTGTGTTAATGTCTGCTCCTTGCATCTCTTACTGCACAATTTCTTTTCCCATCTTGTACTTTTATCTATCTCCGTACTGAACTCTCCAAATAAAACTATTTTCCTTTCAAAAGAAAAATAAAACGCACTAAGTCTCTTGTTACACATTGATAGCTGAGACTGTCCGTTTTGCTGGTTCGAACAATCAGATTTTACTATCAGTGATAACAATTTTACGGCTAGTAATCAATTACACATGTCTTCAGATCAATACAGCTAAACCACCTGTTAATTCGGTTTGCTATTACCTAATGCATTATATACTGTCGCTAAATTATCTACGATATCAAAATTCGGGGAACTCACATGTATTCCCGTAATTCATTACTTAAAGTAAGACATTAAATTTTAGAACTCAATCAATATTCAAACAATATGATAAATTCAAGACTGAACATAACACTTTCCAATCGTAACTCTACTTAGTGCTTTTACACATCAATTAACACTACATCATTCTTACTATGGATTAAGGTACGAATTCTAATTCATAATTCAAAAGCACATTACCAAATTAATGTAACAAATGAAACTATTCATACAAACGTATCAACAAATCATGCCGATCTGTAACGAAGAAACATTATATCCATTACATCATAATAAGTGTGGATTTGAAACAAATACCTCGTGTTTTTGGTACGTTTTCTCACAGTTGGATTCGGCGGTTTTTTAGCCTATTGTTTCCTTAACGAATGGATTGCACTCAAATCACATCCGGAGTCTCTATTTCAGTTCCACGCTGGCTTCCTTACAAAGCGATTTTAGAAGACTGAAGAAATTGTAACTAGTAAGATATTATATTCTAAAGATTTCCTTGTATAGACACACCTTTTATTCCACATTTGACCAATCAGAACCCGTATAATTTCTCGCGCTCCCCTTGAAATCTTTTCGTCAGCGTGTCAAGATGCCATGCTGTCTTATTTCACATCAATTCTGACATGATTCGTGAGAGAATGCTCCTCCAGGAGGTTGCTGTCGGTCAGTATGAATTTAAGCAAACACAGTTAACTGGGTGACCCGATTAGAAAAATATGTCTCCGTGCAGAATGTCATACAAATCTAACAAATTGGCTGCTGGCTAGAACTAAGTGTTATATAATGGATTTGACCGAAAATTTCGCACTTTACAATTTGTTATTAAACTTAAGTTTTTGAATCGTCTTATTTGATGAAAATAAAACAGAATAAAACACAAAGATACAATAGCCAAAGTAATAAAAAAGGAGGAAATTACTGTTGGAGAGATAAGGGTATTGCAAATTAATATGTTTGGTTGATCAAGAAAAGTATGTTTCAGCATGAATTCATTACATAAACTTCTCAAATTAAAATTTGTAAGCATTTTTACATATCATTCTTACTTTTATGCACACATCGAATGTCGGTTTTCTTTGAAGACTTTCTTATATATATATATTCTGGATAGCAAATTGTCATGACCTTTAGATTGGCACAATACATGTCTACACCACTTTTAAATAAAGTGAATTATTCCCTCCTGATCGACACAGTACATCTGTACACATTTTCAAATACGGTGATTCTTGCCCTCTTGACTGGCACAGTACTTGTGTACACATTTCAAAGACCTCTAAGAGAGAGAGAGAGAGAGAGAGAGAGAGAGAGAGAGAGAGAGAGAGAGAGAGAGAGAGAGAGAGAGAGAGAGAGAGAGAGAAGTGATCCGCTAGCACACGTGTAAGAAACCAAGCCTAGTTCGCCTTTAAGGAGTGTTTGAAAATCACTCAATATATTTAGAATATCTACCCTTTATCAAGGAACAACCCAGGAAGCAAAATACATTTCCCTAAAGACCAAAAAATTGTACCATACTATCAATTCCTTTAAAAGAAAGGGATATTTGACTTGCTATAGACACAATTAAAATTCGAACAATTGCTGCGAAACGAAAAATAAATCTAATTATATAATAAATACAATTTGTAGCCATTTTTGTGTAGGTATACAGAACAAAGTGAAAATCTTGGCAAATGAAATTGAACTTTCAGCTCAATCACATGTGAATCGGGAATTTTCGAATTATAACTTTGTAATTTCAGACATCTATTTGTAATTCATCCAGTAACGTGTTAAATATTAAATCTTGGAAACAGAATTTCTAGAATTGTTATGAAAATGAACCAGCGTGATTGGGCAAGTAAATAGATGAGATGGGGCTTTCATGACCATCAGTTTGAGTCTGCTTGGAAGAAAATAAACAAAGAAAATAGGACGTTGTACTCCAGCAATTATTCGCCATATTATTGATCCTTCCAGTGTGCATATTAAAATACCTATTAAATTTACTTCAAGATGTTTTTTTGTCAACGCACTTTTATCAAAGATTTCCGATGATTCAATAGTTTTTTTTAGTAATGACGAAGTGAATTTTTTCCATATAGTTTCCATTATTTAATTGTTTGCATTTTGAGAAACACCAATCAATGTATTTTGAAAACTATCAACCCATACACGTAGAGATCCAAACATCCTAGCGAAGGTGCGTTTGTTAATTCATGCACCTTAGCGCACACACACACACACACACACACACACACACACACACACACACACACATCCATCCATCCATCCATCCATCCATCCATCCATCCATCCATCCATCCATACATACATACATACATACATACATACATACATACATACATACATACATACATACATACATACATACATACATACATACATACGCACGCACGAACACACACACACACACACACACACACACACACACACACATACATACATACATACATACATACATACATACATACATACATACATACATACATACATACATACATACATACATGCATTAATGCATACATACATACATACATGCATCCATGCATGCATGCATGCATGCATGCACACATACATACTTTGGGAATGAAGTCGATAAATATAATTTTAGTCAACCAGTATTTTAACGAGAGCAAATTGTCTGTGGGAGCGTATGTTTCTGATGAAGTCGAATGTTATATGTTATTTTCTACAGCCGATGGTACCAACGCATGTAAATGTTTCACTAGCTCGGGGATTTCTGGCCTGTCTCCTGTTTGCTGTTGGAGGTGGCAGAGATCGCATAATCAAAACTCCGAATAAGCTTCTTAAGAAATTATTTCACACATGGTTTCGGATGACTGGAATTCCAGGTATACGTTACTAATCAGATGTCTGGCGTTAAAGGTATTTACATACACGGTAGAAGCACCGAGTTGCCGATTGGTCTAAAGATCTCTCAATTACGGATCACTGCCATCTCACCTCTGTCTGGGTGGGTTCGAGTCTCAGATTCGGCTAATGAAGATATGTGAAAAAGTTTGCAGTAGCATCTAGTGGGTTGGTGGTTCTTTTCGGGGATTATCCCTGGTTCTGTATCCACCAACAATACTGGTCGCTATGTATAGCCTATCATGTGCTGAGAAATGGCGTTAAACCTACAAAAACATACACAGTAATAGAACAATAGTCTATAGGACACTCTGTGTCCGCGGAAGAAACATTCCAAGGCCTGGAATTTAGAATAATACTTTTATGAGATCTGCACCGTATACCTTTCAAATCAGTAGCCATTCTAATTGAGACATTCTGTGTTCTCAACCGATTTAGTTGTGGTCAGATATCTGACAAACATAATGGCTCTTTAAAAAATTTAATTTGCACCTTGACACCATTATAAAAAGCACAAACATTACTTTTTACTCGTTCCAACAGTTTTTTTTTGCAGTCAGAATTACTTTAATCCTCACAGATAGGTATCGTTCATATTGCACGACTACACGTTTTCCCTACCCATGACTGCAAACGCCATTGTCTCAAAATGAGGTCATTTGAAATATGTACCTAGCCATGCGATACCTGATGTAGATTTTACATGAAGACATTCAGGTATTACCTTTCTCATTATTTGTTAAGACGGGCGATATTGAATTACCTCAACAGGTTTAGGAAAAATATAGAATAGGATCTATGTACTCTTTATGTGATTGTGGCATGGAATTTATTGCACAACATTTATCTCTCCAGCAGTCATTTACTCCTTTTCCTTTACATATCATGTTCTTATGGTTGAACAATTGCATATAGTCTTGGAGAAGGGCCTTGAAACTATAAAAATGAAACAGACATATTAACAACAAACTGAACGTGTCATTTTGCAATACCTTTTGTGTTTGATTTTGCAACCATAAGAACATAAAATGGACAAATAAATTGGAAATGTACACTGATGACAAACATTTATGTGACAGGGATCTCGGGTCTTGATCGTGATTTGTACAATATTACACAAGCCCACTTGTCAGAGGTATTGCACAGCTTGGAAGAACAACACTCTAAACCACTGCACCCAAATACTCGTTATCGAGGAGATGACAGCCCACGGTGTAATCGCCCGGTCGAGTATAGAATGTATATGGTAAACTGAGATAATATATTGAACAAAGAAACTACGAGCCCCCGTGAATAAACAATTTAATCACAAACGAAAACAAATGAAAGAAAAAAAAAAAAACAACATACACAGTGAAATTTCCTGTCCTTCTGAATACAAGTGTTTTCAGAATTTACTTTAACCGAATTTCAAATAAATGGCATATAGCATTAAACAAATCTAGCCGTTTTATGGCTGATAGCTAATTTCATCATAAGAATCGAGTGTTAAATACAATTCGTCCGCGTTGTTCGTTTTTCATGACCTGTTTCGTCGAACTGTTTCTCTGTTCACTCCCGGAACTCTGACTTGGCCTTCTGTGTTAATGTCTGCTCCTTGCATCTCTTACTGCACAATTTCTTTTCCCATCTTGTACTTTTATCTATCTCCGTACTGAACTCTCCAAATAAAACTATTTTCCTTTCAAAAGAAAAATAAAACGCACTAAGTCTCTTGTTACACATTGATAGCTGAGACTGTCCGTTTTGCTGGTTCGAACAATCAGATTTTACTATCAGTGATAACAATTTTACGGCTAGTAATCAATTACACATGTCTTCAGATCAATACAGCTAAACCACCTGTTAATTCGGTTTGCTATTACCTAATGCATTATATACTGTCGCTAAATTATCTACGATATCAAAATTCGGGGAACTCACATGTATTCCCGTAATTCATTACTTAAAGTAAGACATTAAATTTTAGAACTCAATCAATATTCAAACAATATGATAAATTCAAGACTGAACATAACACTTTCCAATCGTAACTCTACTTAGTGCTTTTACACATCAATTAACACTACATCATTCTTACTATGGATTAAGGTACGAATTCTAATTCATAATTCAAAAGCACATTACCAAATTAATGTAACAAATGAAACTATTCATACAAACGTATCAACAAATCATGCCGATCTGTAACGAAGAAACATTATATCCATTACATCATAATAAGTGTGGATTTGAAACAAATACCTCGTGTTTTTGGTACGTTTTCTCACAGTTGGATTCGGCGGTTTTTTAGCCTATTGTTTCCTTAACGAATGGATTGCACTCAAATCACATCCGGAGTCTCTATTTCAGTTCCACGCTGGCTTCCTTACAAAGCGATTTTAGAAGACTGAAGAAATTGTAACTAGTAAGATATTATATTCTAAAGATTTCCTTGTATAGACACACCTCTTATTCCACATTTGACCAATCAGAACCCGTATAATTTCTCGCGCTCCCCTTGAAATCTTTTCGTCAGCGTGTCAAGATGCCATGCTGTCTTATTTCACATCAATTCTGACATGATTCGTGAGAGAATGCTCCTCCAGGAGGTTGCTGTCGGTCAGTATGAATTTAAGCAAACACAGTTAACTGGGTGACCCGATTAGAAAAATATGTCTCCGTGCAGAATGTCATACAAATCTAACAAATTGGCTGCTGGCTAGAACTAAGTGTTATATAATGGATTTGACCGAAAATTTCGCACTTTACAATTTGTTATTAAACTTAAGTTTTTGAATCGTCTTATTTGATGAAAATAAAACAGAATAAAACACAAAGATACAATAGCCAAAGTAATAAAAAAGGAGGAAATTACTGTTGGAGAGATAAGGGTATTGCAAATTAATATGTTTGGTTGATCAAGAAAAGTATGTTTCAGCATGAATTCATTACATAAACTTCTCAAATTAAAATTTGTAAGCATTTTTACATATCATTCTTACTTTTATGCACACATCGAATGTCGGTTTTCTTTGAAGACTTTCTTATATATATATATTCTGGATAGCAAATTGTCATGACCTTTAGATTGGCACAATACATGTCTACACCACTTTTAAATAAAGTGAATTATTCCCTCCTGATCGACACAGTACATCTGTACACATTTTCAAATACGATGATTCTTGCACTCTTGACTGGCACAGTACTTGTGTACACATTTCAAAGACCTCTAAGAGAGAGACAGAGAGAGAGAGAGAGAGAGAGAGAGAGAGAGAGAGAGAGAGAGAGAGAGAGAGAGAGAGAGAGAGAGAGAGAGTGATCCGCTAGCACACGTGTAAGAAACCAAGCCTAGTTCGCCTTTAAGGAGTGTTTGAAAATCACTCAATATATTTAGAATATCTACCCTTTATCAAGGAACAACCCAGGAAGCAAAATACATTTCCCTAAAGACCAAAAAATTGTACCATACTATCAATTCCTTTAAAAGAAAGGGATATTTGACTTGCTATAGACACAATTAAAATTCGAACAATTGCTGCGAAACGAAAAATAAATCTAATTATATAATAAATACAATTTGTAGCCATTTTTGTGTAGGTATACAGAACAAAGTGAAAATCTTGGCAAATGAAATTGAACTTTCAGCTCAATCACATGTGAATCGGGAATTTTCGAATTATAACTTTGTAATTTCAGACATCTATTTGTAATTCATCCAGTAACGTGTTAAATATTAAATCTTGGAAACAGAATTTCTAGAATTGTTATGAAAATGAACCAGCGTGATTGGGCAAGTAAATAGATGAGATGGGGCTTTCATGACCATCAGTTTGAGTCTGCTTGGAAGAAAATAAACAAAGAAAATAGGACGTTGTACTCCAGCAATTATTCGCCATATTATTGATCCTTCCAGTGTGCATATTAAAATACCTATTAAATTTACTTCAAGATGTTTTTTTGTCAATGCACTTTTATCAAAGATTTCCGATGATTCAATAGTTTTTTTTAGTAATGACGAAGTGAATTTTTTCCATATAGTTTCCATTATTTAATTGTTTGCATTTTGAGAAACACCAATCAATGTATTTTGAAAACTATCAACCCATACACGTAGAGATCCAACCATCCTAGCGAAGGTGCGTTTGTTAATTCATGCACCTTAGCGCACACACACACACACACACACACACACACACACACACACACACACATACATCCATCCATCCATCCATCCATCCATCCATCCATACATACATACATACATACATACATACATACATACATACATACATACATACATACGCACGCACGAACACACACACACACACACACACACACACACACACACACACACACACACACATACATACATACATACATACATACATACATACATACATACATACATACATACATACATACATACATACATACATACATACATACATACATACATACATACATACATACATGCATTAATGCATACATACATACATACATGCATCCATGCATGCATGCATGCATGCATGCACACATACATACTTTGGGAATGAAGTCGATAAATATAATTTTAGTCAACCAGTATTTTAACGAGAGCAAATTGTCTGTGGGAGCGTATGTTTCTGATGAAGTCGAATGTTATATGTTATTTTCTACAGCCGATGGTACCAACGCATGTAAATGTTTCACTAGCTCGGGGATTTCTGGCCTGTCTCCTGTTTGCTGTTGGAGGTGGCAGAGATCGCATAATCAAAACTCCGAATAAGCTTCTTAAGAAATTATTTCACACATGGTTTCGGATGACTGGAATTCCAGGTATACGTTACTAATCAGATGTCTGGCGTTAAAGGTATTTACATACACGGTAGAAGCACCGAGTTGCCGATTGGTCTAAAGATCTCTCAATTACGGATCACTGCCATCTCACCTCTGTCTGGGTGGGTTCGAGTCTCAGATTCGGCTAATGAAGATATGTGAAAAAGTTTGCAGTAGCATCTAGTGGGTTGGTGGTTCTTTTCGGGGATTATCCCTGGTTCTGTATCCACCAACAATACTGGTCGCTATGTATAGCCTATCATGTGCTGAGAAATGGCGTTAAACCTACAAAAACATACACAGTAATAGAACAATAGTCTATAGGACACTCTGTGTCCGCGGAAGAAACATTCCAAGGCCTGGAATTTAGAATAATACTTTTATGAGATCTGCACCGTATACCTTTCAAATCAGTAGCCATTCTAATTGAGACATTCTGTGTTCTCAACCGATTTAGTTGTGGTCAGATATCTGACAAACATAATGGCTCTTTAAAAAATTTAATTTGCACCTTGACACCATTATAAAAAGCACAAACATTACTTTTTACTCGTTCCAACAGTTTTTTTTTGCAGTCAGAATTACTTTAATCCTCACAGATAGGTATCGTTCATATTGCACGACTACACGTTTTCCCTACCCATGACTGCAAACGCCATTGTCTCAAAATGAGGTCATTTGAAATATGTACCTAGCCATGCGATACCTGATGTAGATTTTACATGAAGACATTCAGGTATTACCTTTCTCATTATTTGTTAAGACGGGCGATATTGAATTACCTCAACAGGTTTAGGAAAAATATAGAATAGGATCTATGTACTCTTTATGTGATTGTGGCATGGAATTTATTGCACAACATTTATCTCTCCAGCAGTCATTTACTCCTTTTCCTTTACATATCATGTTCTTATGGTTGAACAATTGCATATAGTCTTGGAGAAGGGCCTTGAAACTATAAAAATGAAACAGACATATTAACAACAAACTGAACGTGTCATTTTGCAATACCTTTTGTGTTTGATTTTGCAACCATAAGAACATAAAATGGACAAATAAATTGGAAATGTACACTGATGACAAACATTTATGTGACAGGGATCTCGGGTCTTGATCGTGATTTGTACAATATTACACAAGCCCACTTGTCAGAGGTATTGCACAGCTTGGAAGAACAACACTCTAAACCACTGCACCCAAATACTCGTTATCGAGGAGATGACAGCCCACGGTGTAATCGCCCGGTCGAGTATAGAATGTATATGGTAAACTGAGATAATATATTGAACAAAGAAACTACGAGCCCCCGTGAATAAACAATTTAATCACAAACGAAAACAAATGAAAGAAAAAAAAAAAACAACATACACAGTGAAATTTCCTGTCCTTCTGAATACAAGTGTTTTCAGAATTTACTTTAACCGAATTTCAAATAAATGGCATATAGCATTAAACAAATCTAGCCGTTTTATGGCTGATAGCTAATTTCATCATAAGAATCGAGTGTTAAATACAATTCGTCCGCGTTGTTCGTTTTTCATGACCTGTTTCGTCGAACTGTTTCTCTGTTCACTCCCGGAACTCTGACTTGGCCTTCTGTGTTAATGTCTGCTCCTTGCATCTCTTACTGCACAATTTCTTTTCCCATCTTGTACTTTTATCTATCTCCGTACTGAACTCTCCAAATAAAACTATTTTCCTTTCAAAAGAAAAATAAAACGCACTAAGTCTCTTGTTACACATTGATAGCTGAGACTGTCCGTTTTGCTGGTTCGAACAATCAGATTTTACTATCAGTGATAACAATTTTACGGCTAGTAATCAATTACACATGTCTTCAGATCAATACAGCTAAACCACCTGTTAATTCGGTTTGCTATTACCTAATGCATTATATACTGTCGCTAAATTATCTACGATATCAAAATTCGGGGAACTCACATGTATTCCCGTAATTCATTACTTAAAGTAAGACATTAAATTTTAGAACTCAATCAATATTCAAACAATATGATAAATTCAAGACTGAACATAACACTTTCCAATCGTAACTCTACTTAGTGCTTTTACACATCAATTAACACTACATCATTCTTACTATGGATTAAGGTACGAATTCTAATTCATAATTCAAAAGCACATTACCAAATTAATGTAACAAATGAAACTATTCATACAAACGTATCAACAAATCATGCCGATCTGTAACGAAGAAAACATTATATCCATTACATCATAATAAGTGTGGATTTGAAACAAATACCTCGTGTTTTTGGTACGTTTTCTCACAGTTGGATTCGGCGGTTTTTTAGCCTATTGTTTCCTTAACGAATGGATTGCACTCAAATCACATCCGGAGTCTCTATTTCAGTTCCACGCTGGCTTCCTTACAAAGCGATTTTAGAAGACTGAAGAAATTGTAACTAGTAAGATATTATATTCTAAAGATTTCCTTGTATAGACACACCTCTTATTCCACATTTGACCAATCAGAACCCGTATAATTTCTCGCGCTCCCCTTGAAATCTTTTCGTCAGCGTGTCAAGATGCCATGCTGTCTTATTTCACATCAATTCTGACATGATTCGTGAGAGAATGTTCCTCCAGGAGGTTGCTGTCGGTCAGTATGAATTTAAGCAAACACAGTTAACTGGGTGACCCGATTAGAAAAATATGTCTCCGTGCAGAATGTCATACAAATCTAACAAATTGGCTGCTGGCTAGAACTAAGTGTTATATAATGGATTTGACCGAAAATTTCGCACTTTACAATTTGTTATTAAACTTAAGTTTTTGAATCGTCTTATTTGATGAAAATAAAACAGAATAAAACACAAAGATACAATAGCCAAAGTAATAAAAAAGGAGGAAATTACTGTTGGAGAGATAAGGGTATTGCAAATTAATATGTTTGGTTGATCAAGAAAAGTATGTTTCAGCATGAATTCATTACATAAACTTCTCAAATTAAAATTTGTAAGCATTTTTACATATCATTCTTACTTTTATGCACACATCGAATGTCGGTTTTCTTTGAAGACTTTCTTATATATATATATCTGGATAGCAAATTGTCATGACCTTTAGATTGGCACAATACATGTCTACACCACTTTTAAATAAAGTGAATTATTCCCTCCTGATCGACACAGTACATCTGTACACATTTTCAAATACGGTGATTCTTGCCCTCTTGACTGGCACAGTACTTGTGTACACATTTCAAAGACCTCTAAGAGAGAGAGAGAGAGAGAGAGAGAGAGAGAGAGAGAGAGAGAGAGAGAGAGAGAGAGAGAGAGAGAGAGAGAGAGAGAGAGAGAGAGAGAGAGAGAGAGAAGTGATCCGCTAGCACACGTGTAAGAAACCAAGCCTAGTTCGCCTTTAAGGAGTGTTTGAAAATCACTCAATATATTTAGAATATCTACCCTTTATCAAGGAACAACCCAGGAAGCAAAATACATTTCCCTAAAGACCAAAAAATTGTACCATACTATCAATTCCTTTAAAAGAAAGGGGATATTTGACTTGCTATAGACACAATTAAAATTCGAACAATTGCTGCGAAACGAAAAATAAATCTAATTATATAATAAATACAATTTGTAGCCATTTTTGTGTAGGTATACAGAACAAAGTGAAAATCTTGGCAAATGAAATTGAACTTTCAGCTCAATCACATGTGAATCGGGAATTTTCGAATTATAACTTTGTAATTTCAGACATCTATTTGTAATTCATCCAGTAACGTGTTAAATATTAAATCTTGGAAACAGAATTTCTAGAATTGTTATG